>CM056380.1:59365168-59755583 GCA_029718625.1 Synaphobranchus kaupii
AACATGTGGCTAATCTATTCTGTATCACCTTTAAGTCAAGTCAACCCTGGGGTCTCTTCAGCTGTAATGGCTTCATAATTATAGGTACATTATTGTCGTGTGATTCCTGTAAACCGCTGTAGAGAAAATGAGCTTGTGCTAACTAGAACAGGAGCCTTAAATAAAATATTTTTTTTAGTTTTTGCACATTTCTGAGAGGGATTTGCACAGAAGTTATGGAGCTAAATAATAACATGTTACTTATGACCAAGGTAGTACAGCAGTCTGATGGTACTGAGAAAGGATTAACATCATTATTTGTATCATCCAACTCCAATGTGTGTAAAGGGCAAAGGTGGTTGTTTGAAGTAGATGGCAAGAAACCACCATGCTCTCTGGAGGTGGTAGTTAGACACCCGCAAACTGTGATCTTGGTTTTTTTTTAAATTGTTTGTTTGGAAGTGCATGCCACAGCGAGATTTGAGGGCACTTCTGCGTAGAACTATTTTCAGCTGTAGTTTTAGGCATATTAAGGAGTGTCATGTTGTTCCGACCAATCACATTTGAGGATTGATTTATGTCCCTTAGAGCTGGTTTTGAAACATTTTTTGTTTATAGCAAAGGCAGATTAAATAATAGGGAGACCCAGAGGGTCTCAGAGTTCCCACGGTCCTTGATGAATCCTTGATATTATGTCACGGAAAGTGACGTAATATCCCAATGTCCGTTACAAGATGGACAATTTTGCAAATATAATGATAGAAAAGCCTCTACAGCATTTAAAATGCTTCCACCTTTCTGGCCGAGTCATTAATCTGATGTCAGAAATCGTACTATTTCAATGCACTGATGGTGCTAGCTAATTGGACAACTTCCATTTCCAACGGCAGCATAAAAAGTTTTTTGTAAAGAACATCCTTGAAAATCATCGGCATTTATACTTAAAATTACATTCATAAAATCGGAACCCTGGACTTTAAAGGTGGCCACACACATTGCCGAGATGTCCACAGACGTTGGCAGTAGAGTATAACTGACCTCGCTTGTCGTTGCTGGTCTGATAGCTGGCAGCGCTGTAGTCTGACTGCAAATCCGCCTGGTCTGTCCAGGGTAATGGCTCTCCCTCCTTAAGGAAGCACGACAGTCTGTCCCGCTCTTCTCCCTCTACGCCCGCTCTTTAAACAAGCGGGTTTACACCTCAGACATTCAAACAAAGCCTGTAACTTTGAACAGGCAGCCATCTCAGGAACACTCCTCTGAATTATGGGACGGGTTTGCGCTGTTGGCTGCCAAATGCCCTTTAAATAATCGTGGCTGCTGACATTAAATTGCTCGGTTAAGTATTTAGAGTATCTGAGTACATTTCACACTGGAAAGTATTTTTAAGTTAGTGTGGAAGAGCTTGTTAGTATTGCTGATTGAGTCAGGCCACTTTCAAGATCAAAGTGGATGCAGTTATTGTGTCTAATTCTATATAGAGTGCAAATGTGTGTTTGAGAACAACATTTCCAGAAAATCATTTGTATATTGGTTTTGTTTGTTTATGGGAAGTGTCCCATTTTATTACTTTTTTCTTGCACGGAAAGAACATTATTATTATTATTGTTAATAATAGTATTATTATTATTATTATTATTATAATACATGGACAAACTTATGAGATGGTCTCAGTAACTGGTAATTATTCTTCTGTATTGCGCTTCTCTCCCTTCAGCCAAGAGGAAGAATCATCTTCATCTTCTAGTGAGGAAGAAGAGGGTGACCAGCAAGAGAATGACAAGCTGTTGGGGAAAGTGGTATGCGTGGAGGTGGTTGCCGCCAGCGATAAAAAGAAGAGCACGTGGTATCCAGCGCTGGTAAGTCAAGCGCAAGTCCAGCTGTTTTCAGTGTAGCACATTGCACAATTCTTCAACTCTTGCTGTAAATCAAAGCAGGAACAGCAGCTTCCTTATGTTGCTGCATATAAGAGACATGCAAAGGTGTTTGTGCACTCTTTCCCCAAAAAAAGAGCTCTCAAACTTAAAAAAATATTTATAGCAACATTTGGTATCAGAATGCATCTCATGCACAGTGTTGGTATTGACTTGGTTTTCCACACTGAAACGTGATGGAATATAACACTCTAGGCATCGCTGTCTCCTCTTGCTTAAAGCATTGGAGTATAATTACGCCTCAGTTTCCCAGCCGAAGCACAAGATGAAACACAAGATGTTTGTGTATTTGTTTTTGTCTGCTTTTATTTTGTGATCAAAGGGCCTTCTTTCTGCTCGCAAGTCTGCAAATCAAGGCAAATTGTTCATTGAAATTGCATCTGCTTTGTGTAGTATAAAGCAATACAGCCTTCCTCTGAGGGAGAATACAATCCCATTACCTTATTCAGAAGACTGGGATTATGTTTTTAGCAGTGCTAAAACGTCGGCCTGTTGTTCAAAGTTTGGATGTGTGAATGGATTGATTATGTTTTGGAGTTATTTACATCTGCCTGTAGCGATGGAAGAGTGGATATAGTAGCCTGACTTATCAAGTGTTGCACCAGTGTATCTGCCATTTTCTGTGCTTTACCAAAGCTTGATGGTTTAGTTTTGCTTCTGTTGGTGGCTTCAGTTTTATGGTATTATGACTGGGCACTCCACCAAACAAAATTTAATTTGTTTTGGAAAAATGTAGCATCTGTGTTTGCACATGAAAATACATTTATCTCAGTTATTTACCTAGGTGGCACTTGTATCTTGGAAGGCTTGTTCTGGTTCTTCAGAGAGCTCTCGGGACAAGTGGCTTAGCGCTCTGCCATTAATAATTCCACTGAAATCTGCATGCTGCTGCCTTTGGGTTGTTGTTCTTGGCAGTCTCTGGACCCCGACTTTGCCTGTTCTCGGCTGCTAGAGGAGGAATTGAGCAGTATTCACTAGTTGAAGCATAACCTTTTTTGTAGGTACAAGTCGTGCAACAAAGACTTGAGGTATACAACTGATTAGCTGTCATGGTGCTGAAGTGAAAGTGTGTGTGTGTGTGTGTGTGTGTGTGTGTGTGTGTGTGTGTGTGTGTGTGTGTGTGTGTGTGTGTGTGTGTGTGTGTGTGTGTGTGTGTGTGTGTGTGTGTGTGTGTGTGTGTGTGTGTGTGTGTGTGTGTACGTACATTCTGTTTGCTAACAGATTTTTATCTGTATTCTCTCTCCTTCTGTCCATCCCATAAAATTAAGGTGATATCACCAGACTGCAGTGAAGACATGGCGATGAAGAAGGACACCATCCTCGTCCGTTCCTTCAGGGACGGAAAGTTGTGAGTCATTGTTGATTCCCAGAGTGCTCTCGAAGCGCTCTTTTATGTTTTGCATTTTCTTGAGACACCCTGGGTCTTGCCTTCAGGTTTTCAAGGGCTGAAGACGCTTTGTGAAGGCCTTGTAGCCTGATGACAGCTGAGACAGACTGTGGTGATAACAAACTCTGCCAGTGACCTTGTACTAAGAGAAGAAAAGTGTTAGAAAGCACGTCATTGAGTGCTTAGTTTCCGTCCCTCTAGGAAAGATGAGACTTAAATGTGGCTTGTATAAGGAGTGCTGACTCCTGTTGATGAGGGGGGGCAGTCACCTCCCAGGCCCAGGAGGGACGCGCCCTCGTTGATGAGTACACAAAGCTGGCATGTTTCCACAAGGCACTTTGGCCCCCCCCCCGTGGAGGGTCGGACCTGCTTCGGGAGCGACTTGGCTCTTTAGAAAACGGTTCTCGACACACCAGGGGCCACATGTATAAACAGTGCTGAGCCGAAAAATGCCCTCAGAAAGCTGCATAAGCGAGTTTCCACGCAGAAATTCAGATAAAATAAGAGAACCTGCATACCTCTGCACACGTTGGACACCATATGTACACCATACGTGTGATATGGCGACACCGTGACCGAAAGCCAGAGGGAGGAAATGCAAAACTTTGCCAAAACTGATTTCTGACTTTCTCCCTGAGTATTCTTTTACGAATTTTTTACTCAGAGTTTTATACATGTGGCCCCAGGTATGTACAGGATGGTGGCAGAATAGTGCAGTCCTTTTAAGAAGTCTCTGTCTGATTCAGTCCTCCCTTGTTTTTTGTGGGTGGGTGTGAGCTTCAGGTGAGTGATTGAGACTCGATAGCCTCTAGTCCTGTAGTAATCTCTCACGGCAACTGCCACGTTCGGTACAGGCTTCTCCAACGAGTTAGGAGGCAGAGCTGGTCAGCGGATTTTTAAAATGCACTTGAGATCCAGATCGCCTCCTAGTGTGTGGGAGGAGACACTGCAAAGTCAAAAAATAAGGAGATTTTGGGAGAGCTGTAATTTAGTTTATTTAAATTTCCGATCAAAACTTGCCAACTGCGTCCTTTAACACTGTCCCATGGGGAAAGTTTCTAAATGAATAAATAATTATTTATGTAGTCGACATCCAGCCACTTGAACCAGATTATCTGTGATGGATTTAAAACACTGGGAAGAGATGCATATCCATACCAGGTCAGGCGTTAAGAGATTTAACGGTGCGATCTGTTCAAGCTTTCCCTGTCATGAAGCAATTGAAAAGGCCTGAAGGAGAGAGCTGATGACATTAAACATAAGGAAACTGCATTCATAGTAGAATAGTATGATTAATATTGAAGGTGTGCATAGCGGTCCTTTATTTATACTTCACCGCTAAGTCTGTGCTGTGTTTATTTGGAAGATGAAATTAAGGCTGTGGATGTAGAGGGAAGGTTTCCCAAAGTTTTCTTTTGTTAAATGCCCTTTCGATAATGATAATGATGACAGCTGAGAAAAGATTGAGGCTTTCTGTGCCTTCTGAGTGATAGGTCCCCTAAGAGCTTGTCCCCGGTGCAGTAATGTGCCTCACGGTCTGGGTTCTGACTGAGCCAGTGCCAGCTGTGCCAGGCAATCCCGCGGGGAGCGTGTTACTAGGAAGGAGGGTTATTCCTCGCCTTCCTCTGCCTCTAAGTTCACCTCCAGTCTGCCCATGCTTGCTGAGGCAGGGGTGAGTGTAGTGTGTGTGGCTCCGCCCACACTGCCTATTGGACGGAGCTCTTTGACCAGGTGCACGGGCTGACAGGCCACGCCTCCGTTCTGTTGCAGCTGTGCAGTTTTGCGGAAGGACGTCCGCGAGATCGACGGCCAGACGGCTCCAAAACCAGACACGGCTCTCAAGCCAGGTAAGAGTTGGGGTTGCGGAGGGAAGGGGGTCAGCACAAATAGATGGATTATGGGAATGTGGAGAATCACAGGTGTGGAATTAGCTTGGCTGGACTCTCTCCTGTGTCCCAGACTGTTTGATTTGCAAGGAGATATTAGCAGGGTTCCCCATTGAACCCTGGGAAATAGCCATTTACTGCAGCCAACAACTTATCCAGGATCAGCTCACCCAGTCTGGCCTGTTTGTGCTAAGCGCTGTGATTGGTGGTCAGTGCTGGAATGTCATAATACATACTACTGGTCCGGTCCATCATCTGGCTTTGTGCGCTGCTCATGTCATTTCAGCATCCTTCCCTTCCGCATCACACACACCTTCTGCAGTTCCTGCCAAAATTATTCGGGAATATTTTTTTAAACATTTAATACATTTATTTAAACTGTTTTATATTTTTATCCCCTAGCTCATTTTCCCAAGTTTGAAATGTGTAGTCATGTTTGTATACATTCCCCATTCCTGCAGTGGCCTCTGTAAAGTGGAGGTTCTTCCACACTGGAAATGGCTTCAGTAAACTCAAACAGGATAGCATTGTGCTAAATTGAACCAATCCCTCACAACCCGTTTCATTTGATAAACCAACTCCCACTCACAAGAACTGGCCCCAAACCTTTACATAACCCTGCTAAGAAAAATAGCCATTGGGGGCCCAGGTAGCGATTACCGTGAGACCGCGGCTGTGTCGCGCAGTGCTGTGGGAGTGGGATAAGTGACGTTGTGCTGCCATTGGCCAGCTCTGGATGATGCGCTGGAGTTCCTACGCTGTGGTGCTGTGCCGAGCTCCTGGAGGACAGAGGTGAAGGACGAGACCTCCAGCAGTGAGGAAGATGAAGACGACGAGGAACAGGAGCCAGAGGAGGATGCTAGCAGTGGAGAAGAGGAGGTAGGGCAAACAAGCTATTCTGTGTTCTGTAGTGTTCAGACACTTGATGACTTGGAGCCATTTAGCCAACCATGTGTTCCATAATGTTCCAGTGTAATTTACAGCTAGATCTAGTCCCACCCCCCAATTCCCATAGAGATCCATTAAAATGCAGAGAGGTTATAGTATCACTTGTAAGAGTACCAGAAAATAAGATATCAAGAGTCTTTTGATATTGTTGGGTCACAGACATCAGGAAGTCATGGCATGCAAAGGATATGCGACCAAATATAAAAAATGATTACTTTATTCTACATTATGTTAAACTGTCCAATATTTTTTGATGCCCGAAAATGGGGGGGGGGGGGGGGGGGGGACAACTATGTACAAAAGGTTCTATAATTTCGAAACGGTTCATCCGATATGAAAATACCCTCAAATTAAAGCTGACAGTCTGTACTTCAACCTCATTGTCATTGTATCCTTTCAAACTCAGTGCTAGAGTACAGAACCAAAATAACAAAAAATGTGTCACTGTCTAATGAATTATGGTGCTCACTGTATATTGGAATTGTCTTTATCCATAATTTAACTTCAAACTGTATTTGTCAATAAGTCAGAGCAGCTCTAAGGCTCTAGGTTTGATTCCCGGGTGGGGCACTGCCGTTGAGCTGGGTACTTAACCGGAATTGGATCATTAAAATGTCCAGATGTATGACATGCATTGTGTGTAAAAAGAATGTAATCTCTGTAAGTCGCTCTGGATAGGAGTGTCTGCTAAATGTCTGAAATGTAAATGTAAGTGAGGTAGTTTTTTATTTCACGTTGTCTGGGTAGTCGGAGGCCAGACTGGTGCTGGATTTCCTCAAGGGCAGCTGGGAGTCACATCGCTGTATTTAGCCCAAATTTATGGAATGAGAAATAGGTTCAGGGAAGGCAATCAACTGGACTGGCAAAACAATGCCTCTTGGAGCTGGGCTTTGAGGTTTGTTTGTGCTCCTTCAGGCACTCCTCTCCCTGGAGTAGTGCTTTGTATGGAACTGGCTCTTTAGCCAGACTCATATTTGCCACTGTGACAGGATGTCGGTTTTTGTTCTTGCTGGAGGCCAACAATTCAATAAAGAGGGAAAAGTCAGTCTGCGCATGAACGGAGAGTCCGAGAGCTTCACCTGACCTTGTGCCGGTGTCATGAAAAATAAGTTCCCTCTCTAAAATAATAATAATGCTGCATTTTTTGTGCTGTTAAACGATTAAACACATTGTCAGATTGGTTGTTGGATAAGTAGTTGTTCTAATTCTTAGATTCAGTTAATAAACTCCTCCAGTTGGTAGCTAACTGTTTTGAATCAGAGCGTATACGTAGGTAACGAATTGACACACCCAGTTTGCACGGTATCACCGTCACGATCATTAGCTAATGAGCTAGCTTGCTACTAGCTTGTTCAGCCGAATACATCACTAGGTAGTTAATGTTAGCTAAAAATATAAGTAAATTGATAATACATTGGTAGCATCAATATTTTAAGTCATAATGACAAGGAGGGAACTTATTTTAGAGGGTGAATTTGTTTTTCATGACACCAGCGATTTACTCCCTTTGGGCCTCAAATGTTCATCGACTGTTAAAACTGCCACATCCTGATTTACTTAGTTGATAATGGGGTGTGGCTCAGAGTAGTGTGTGGGGCCTGTGATGATGCTTTGGCTCATGGTGGATTGTAGGAGGAAGTGGAGCCGTTTCCAGAGGAGAGAGAGAATTTCCTGCAACAGCTCTACAAGTTCATGGAAGACCGAGGTGAGGTTCTGCCTGTGCGCTAAAAAGCCGGGCAGTACGTCAGGGATGTGAATCGTGATTTCTACCCTAAACTAAAAGTCCTTCTACCCCAAACTGCTCTTAACTCTATTGTGTGTGCATTGTGTAAAACTATTACACAAGTTACAGTAACTAAGTAAGATTGTATTATCTGTGCATTGTTATGTTCAGTGATCATCCAAAGCTGAATTATCTCATATGGACAATTGTTGCTTTTTGTTTTACATGTTGGTTTCTGATTTAAATAAGGCACATAACTTTGAACTCCTAGCTTACACTCAGTAAATGTTTCACAGTTAGTGTATTTTTGGAAACGGGTGTGATAGGTTATGTCTAATGAACCAGTGAGTCCAGTTAAGTCGGGGTGATTTGGTCTGAACTAAATCTAGTGTGCTCACACACGCACATACACACACACACACAGCCCCAGCAAAGCTGTTGGGTTTCAGCCCACCAGTGAAGGTCCCTCTCCCTGCAGGCACACCCATTAACAAGAGGCCGGTGCTGGGCTACAGAAACCTCAACCTCTTCAAGCTCTACAGACTGGTGCACAAACTGGGAGGGTTTGATAAAGTGAGTGCCAGCATGCCCATTTGCATTTTATAAACTGGTGATGTTCATCTCCTATAGCCTGGCTGTCTACCTTTGACCATAACATAGGCTTAGATGTGCCCTGAGTGCTGTATGTTTGAAACTTGAGAATGTTCAGGGTTTATTCAGAGCTAATAGATGCATACTCTAAGCCTTGGCAGGATGGACACTTTAGCAGGGCTAGAAAAGCCGTTCCTTACAGTCATTTTCAGAAGGATTTGCATATCTGGATCCTGCCAGACCGCCAATATCTTGGTTCAAAGCTTTACCCTCTCTCTCTCTCTCCCCCTCTCTCGCTCCCTCCTGGGCAGATTGACAGCGGCTCTGTCTGGAAGCAAGTCTACCAGGACCTGGGGATCCCCGTGCTCAACTCCGCTGCCGGCTACAATGTCAAATGTGCCTATAGAAAGTAAGTCCCCCCCACCGCCGGTCTCTCAACAGCTGCGGCTCCCGCAGCTCTCCTCCACATCCGCGCGTCTCAGAGGAGAGCCAGTAGTCGGCTCCGCTCCAGTGACTTCGCCTTAGAATCCTGGTGTGTTGCTACCGAAGGGAAAATGCTGTATGGTACGGGTCTCCTCCCAGCTGCCGGGATTGGGAAGGGGAGGGGTGGCTTTGGCACCTGTGAGGGGCCAGTCCGTCTGGCTGCACCTTGTCCTCCCGCCGGCATGCCAGCTTAATTAAGGGGAGCCTTTCTATTTGTTCTGTGTGCCAAGCATAACCAAGAAGAAATTGGACTTTAGTAGGGATACAGTGACCAGGGTTTAAAGGTAATTAGCCAGCTGTAAGTATATCTGGCCCAGTTCCCCACTACATTGCTGGCCAGGGCCTGTGAAGGTTTTTCCCTTCCCTGTCCTTCCAACTTCATTGACAGGGTGGCCTTCCTCTTGCAGATACCTGCACGGCTTTGAGGAGTACTGCACGTCCACAGGAATCACTTTCCAGATGGCCCTCCCACAACGGCCGGAGCGGAAGAATGAGGCGTCGGGGGCCGTCGCCGGGCCGCCCGTTACTCCCAGCAACGTGGGCTTGCCCGAACAGAGGGGTGTCCGTGAAGAGCAACGCTCGCACACAGAGGGCGAACCCTGCGACCTCCAGCCTGCTGTCTGCAAGGTAACTACCTCTGTGGTAGTGCTAAAACTCCTCACTTATCCAACATGTAAAATATTTAGTTTGATTTAATTCAGTTATCTAGTTTGGCAATTATCTATTAAATTGTCAATTTTGTTCATAGCTCAGAGCAATCTAGAATTGTTAAATCCAGCAAGTAGTTTCTGGGCAAAATATTGGTTCCAAGCGCAGGGCCAGTCATACAGCACTGACCTGCGCTTTCAACTGGAGCCGCATAAAAATATAACTTTCAAACTGGCAGGCCTCAACAACCATTACCTACATGTTTCTTCAATTGAATGTCACAGATTAAGCTGTGTTAGGCTAAGTTGCGCTCTGTGGTCATCTGAATTGCGCTTTTGGTAGCACTCAATATCAAAGAGACTGATAAACAACAAGCCATGTTACTGTTTGTTCTGGAGGGTGGTAAGTAGCCTTAATAAAGTTAATGTGTGGGTCATGCCATCCGCGTAGCCTATAGGCTATACATTCGAAATGGAGGAGCCAAATTATAATTCCACCACACCTCTGGAGTGCCATTTGAAAATATTTTGGGTTCTATACTATTGGAGACAAAATAATAACCAAGGAAAAAGTCATCTGCAAGGTATGTAAGCGGCAACTGCCCTACAAACCCTCCAAATACTTTTTCCCCTCCTAAGGAGATCGGTCAGTTCAGTTTAGTTTCAGTAAACCATGCCCTTGTTGTGAATTTTATCTTTCGTTTGAAAAGAAAGTGTATAATTTGGGGTTAAAAGCAACCATAACCCTAGAGGTGGGAGATAAATACTCATAAATACTCATAAACCACACGTGAAAACCTAGGGTCGCCTGTAAACAATGTAACAACAAAATAGAAGTGCAATCAACAGTAATTAATCACGGCCGCAGTAGTCAAGCCGTTGGCAGAAGAAGTAAAACCTTCCAGGAGAGCAGTCGTCATAACACCCAAGATTTGTGTGCATACATAAGAGGCTCAGCCAATCTTAATTGCCTAAGGAATTCCTGTGGATTTTGGGGAAGGGAGAGAGAAACGGGCAGGGGCCTTATGATCAGGCCAACCAGAGTTAGCCACTTTGAGGATGTCTAAAGATCCCCCGCCTTTGAGTGAGAAACCTGTCCATTTGTTGACTGAAATCCAGGTCCAAATAGGCTGCTCTCCCAAAGGAGAAGGGATTGACTGACTGAAACACAGCAGAAAGTGATGTCTAAATTGTGTTGTTGTCGTCTCTCAAAACACAGGAGGAGGAGGAGGAAGATGCAGACCCTTGCAGGCTGGAAGCTGCTCATCCAAATAAAGAGGAAGACGACGAGTCTATCAGCAAACATAGCCATAACGATGAAGACGATGAAGGTCCCCACGCAGTGAACGTGAAACTGGAGCCATACGAGGAGCTACGGGACGGGGAGAAGTCAGGGTAGGTGGAGCTCAAAGTCGCCACTGCAGGAGGAGCCTCGAGAGACTCTTATTTGGCCTTTTAGGGAACCAAAGGCAAGCAGCCACGGTTCGCAACAAAAATTCAGTTTCGTTTCGACTGCTCTGAGCTTGCTCAAGTGCAAGCCGGCCGTTTGCATGAACGAGAACATGGCAGCAGAACTGATCTGGGTGAAGTCTGCAGCCCATGCACAGCCAGAGTGTATGTCCTCAACAAGCCTCTCCTGTAGACCCTGGAACAGTGGTCTGCCTGACCTGTGACACATCACGCTCTCTCTTTATTTCCCCCTGCTTCGGTTAACCATCCCCAGCGCTTCTGTGCTACTTCCTGCTCCTGCCACTAGCTTCTTTTTAAATTTTTTTTATCTTTTAATTTCTGGGCTTGTGTTTTGCAGTTATGTTGTGCTTCATTTAAATGTTATGAATCTGTTGAGGGTTCTCCCAGTTGAAGTCAGGCTGCTCTCTGTCCGGTTGGCAAATCGCTGCATAGTTGTTTCTGGGAATGGTGTACTCGTCTTCTTTCTCTGTAACTGTTTGTTTCTGATTGGCACTTTCAACATTCCATTTTTAAGTCTGGTCCACTTAACCCCCCCCAGAGTTTTTGGTTTCGTTTAAGCTCGGCCTGAAGAGCTTGGTGTCAATGGCCGTCTGGCTGGCTTATACTCGATACAATTGCAGACGTTGATCCATACATTGAAGTGATGCTTCACAGTCCTTTCAGATGTTTGGCATGTTCTGATTAGCTTCAATACCCTAGACCTATCTCACAGGTGTATTTGGAGTTTTGGATCAGTTTTTGCTGATTATCTAAAGGTTGATATTATGCAGTTGTCAGGTGACGGCCTTTATTTTCAGTCTTGATTGTACTAGTTTCTGAGGTTAGCAGATGCTGTCGCTGTTTTGGGTGTTTGGGTGACCTCTACTGGATGGAGTCTCTGAATAATATGACCACTAGCACCACCTACTGTATGGATGACCACAGGGTTACCACTTGACTGAAAATGGGAACAGTCTTGCCAGTGGGAGCAGGCCCATCACTGAGAGTAGTAGTCCTACCTATGGGAGCAGCCAAGCCAGAAAGAGTAGTTTACCAGTGGGAGTAGTTCACTAGTAAGAGTTAGCCATACCTGTAGGAGTAGCCTTACCAGTAGGAGCAGTCTTATCAGCAAGATGAGCCTTATCAGTGAGAGTAGCCTTATTAGCAGGTCCTGTTTACCAGAGCAGCAATGTAACAGTAGTAGCCTTATCAGTGGGAACTGTCCTGGTGTTGTCCATTGGGGTGGTGTATGAGGGGGTGTGGCCTGAGGCGGTGGTGACTGCATTCATTTTTTCGGTGTAAGAGAGTGTTTTTGTTGTGAGGCCCTGCACATGTGACCGGGAGTGAGGGGTTGCTCTCTGCTGTGTTCTATGCTCTGCTTCCTAACGTGTGGTGTCTGTGCGATTGTGGCTGAGCTGATGGGCTGTGCTACGCTTCGCTGTGCCAACCTGCGCAATCTGTTCCTCCGCCTGTGCTTGCACATACAGCGCCTCCCTGTGGCCCCCTGCCGAGGGAGACACCCCCACTCTGTAAACGTGGGCTGCTTTCTGCAGGCCTAAATTCTGTGGACCAGGGACCCTGTTAGCGGTACCCTGCATTCTTAACCTAGACGGACAGTTGATTGGGTGTGTTGAGTCCACAGAATCACAGCATAGGTTCAGGTCAGGAACATGGTAGAGTTCCAGAGGGAGTGAAATGAGGTTTGGGACAGGGCATTTTACACAGGACAATACAATAAGTCTATTAACCAGAGGGCAGTTTCGGCACGAAACCATATACACAGATAGTCACACTGTGGTCACACACAAGTTCTGATGCAAGATACAAGTTGTACTTGAGCCTTCAATGGGGTTTTGCTAAGTAGGTAACCTCAGGCTTTTCAGTCGCATTGCACAAACAACTAGCACAGGGAAGGGAAAGTGATTTGGTTTTTAATAAAAGTTAACAGAATGAGTAGAGTTCTTGGATAGTAGTGAACAAAATGAGTGCAGTTATTGGATAGTAGGAGGCAGTGAGGGAGGGGAAATGGTTTGTGTCCCCAAATGGTCTAGGAAATGTGGATTGGTGAAGAAGAGCAGGTTTGGTTCTGGGAGTCTTTTTGCTCAACCAGGGTGAGATATAGTCTATGGTGCTGTTGGTGAGCTAAGTTCAGCAGTAGCTTGGTGTAATTAGTAAGTGGGGAGTAGTCGGTGTGATTAGTGGGTGATCGGGTACGATTAGGGGTGAGGAGTAGCCTGGTATGATTAGTGAGTGAGGGGTAGCTAGGTTTGATTAGTGATTGAGGAGTAGCCAGGTGTGATTAGTGGGTGAGGGGTAGCTGAGTATGATTAGTGTGTGAGGAGTAGATTTGTGTGGTTAGTGGGTGAGGGATAGCCATGTGGGATTAGTGAGTAAGGGGTAGCTGGGTGTGATTAGTGGGTGAGCGGTAGCTGGGTGTGATTTGTGGGTGATGGGTAGCTGGGTGTGATTAGTGGGTGAGAAGGAGCTGGGTGTGATTAGTGGGTGAGAAGGAGCTGGGT
This sequence comes from Synaphobranchus kaupii, assembly GCA_029718625.1. Taxonomy (NCBI): domain Eukaryota; kingdom Metazoa; phylum Chordata; class Actinopteri; order Anguilliformes; family Synaphobranchidae; genus Synaphobranchus; species Synaphobranchus kaupii. The sequence goes on from CM056380.1 coordinate 59,378,712, forward strand.
GTGATTAGTGGGTGATGGGTAGCTGTGTGTGTATGTGGGTGAGAAGGAGCTGGGTGTGATTAGTGGGTGAGGGGTAGCTGGGTGTGATTTAGTAGGTGGGGGTAGCTGGGTGTGATTTAGTAGGTGGGGGTAGCTGGATGAGATTAGTGGGTGAGGGGAAGCTGGGTGAGATTAGTGGGTGAGGGAAAGCTGGGTGGGATTAGTGGGTGAGGGGTAGCTGGGTGTGATTATTTGGTGAGGGATAATCGTGTGTGATTAGTGGGTGAGGGATAGCCGGGTGGGATTAGTGGGTGAGGGGTAGCTGAGTAAGATTAGTGCGTGAGGGATAGCTGTGTGAGATTAGTGGGTGAGGGATGGTTGTGTGGGATTAGTAGGTAAGGGGTAGCTGGGTGAGATTAGTTGTGAGCAGAATCTGGGTTTGAATAGTGGGTGAGGGGTAGCTGGGTGAGATTAGTGGGTGAGGGGTAGCTGGGTGAGATTAGTGGGTGAGGGGTAGCCGTGGGTGAGGGATAGCTGGGTGTGATTCGTGGGTGAGGGGTAGCTGGGTGAGATTAGTGGGTGAGGGATAGCTGGGTGTGATTAGTGGGTGAGGGGTAGCTGAGTAAGATTAGTGGGTGAGGGATAGCTGTGTGAGATTAGTGGGTGAGGGATGGTTGTGTGGGATTAGTAGGTAAGGGGTAGCTGGGTGAGATTAGTTGTGAGCAGAATCTGGGTTTGATTAGTGGGTGAGGGGTAGCTGGGTGAGATTAGTGGGTGAGGGTTCGCTGGGTGTGATTTGTGGGTGAGGGGTAGCTGGGTGTGATTAGTGGGTGAGGGATAGCTGGGTGTGATTAGTGGGTGAGGGGTAGCCGTGGGTGAGGGGTAGCTGGGTGTGATTAGTGGGTGAGGGATAGCCATGGGTGAGGGATACCTGGGTGTGATTAGTGGGTGAGGGGTAGCTGGGTGTGATTAATGGGTGAGGGATAGCTGTGGGTGAGGGGTAGCTGGGTGTGATTAGTGGGTGAGGGATAGCTGGGTGTGATTAGTGGGTGAGGGGTAGCTGGGTGTGATTAATGGGTGAGGGATAGCCGTGGGTGAGGGATAGCTGGGTGTGATTAGTGGGTGAGGGGTAGCTGGGTGTGATTAGTGGGTGAGGGATAGCCGTGGGTGAGGGGTAGCTGGGTGTGATTAGTGGGTGAGGGATAGCCGTGGGTGAGGGATAGCGGTGTGAGATTAGTGGGTGAGGGATGGCTGTGTGGGATTAGTAGGTAATGCGTAGCTGGGTGAAATTAGTTGTGAGCAGAATCTGGGTTTGATTAGTGGGTGAGAGGTAGCTGTGTGTGATTACTGGGTGAGGGGTAGCTGGGTGAGATTAGTTGTGAGCAGAATCTGGGTTTGATTAGTGGGTGAGGGGTAGCTAGGTGTGATTAGTGGGTAAGGGGTAGCTGGGTGAGATTAGTGGGTGAGGGATATCTTGGTGTGATTAGTAGGTGAGAAGTAGCTGGATGAGATTAGTGGGTGAGCGGTAGCTGTGTGTGATTAGTGTGTGAGGGGTCGCTGTGTGAGGGGTAGCTGGGTGGGATTAGTGGGTGAGGGTTAGCTGGGTGGGATTAGTGGGTGAGGGTTAGATGGGTGAGATTAGTGGGTGAGGGGAAGCTGGTTGGGATTAGTGAGTGAGGGGTAGCTAGGTGGGATTAGTGGGTGAGGGGTAGCTGAGTAAAATTAGTGGATGAGGGCTAGCTGAGTAAGATTAGTGGGTGAGGGCTAGCTGGGTGGGATTAGTGGGTGAGGGCTAGCTGGGTGGGATTAGTGGGTGAGGGCTAGCTGGGTGGGATTAGTGGGTGAGGGCTAGCTGGGTGGGATTAGTGGGTGAGGGGTTGCTGGGTGAGATTAGTGGGTGAGTGGTATCTGAGTAAGATTAGTGGGTGAGGGGTATCTGAGTAAGATTAGTGGGTGAGGGGTATCTGAGTAAGATTAGTGGGTGAGGGGTAGCTGAGTAAAATTAGTAGGTGAGGGGTAGCTGGGTGGGATTAGTTGGTGAGGGGTAGCTGGGTGGGATTAGTGGGTGAGGGCTAGCTGAGTAAGATTAGTTGGTGAGGGGTAGCTGGGTGGGATTAGTGGGTGAGGGCTAGCTGGGTGGGATTAGTGGGTGAGGGCTAGCTGGGTGGGATTAGTGGGTGAGGGGTTGCTGGGTGAGATTAGTGGGTGAGTGGTATCTGAGTAAGATTAGTGGGTGAGGGGTATCTGAGTAAGATTAGTGGGTGAGGGCTAGCTGAGTAAGATTAGTTGGTGAGGGGTAGCTGGGTGGGATTAGTGGGTGAGGGCTAGCTGAGTAAGATTAGTGGGTGAGGGGTAGCTGGGTGGGATTAGTGGGTTGCAGCGAGGGTACTGTGGAAGAATAAGGGTGAGGGAGTGCTCAACTGTCTTTCTTGCAGGGATGACAGCAGTCAGGAGAGGGAAGGGGAGGAGTTTGAGAGTTACCCCGCGGGGATGAAGGTGCAGGTGAGGTATGGGCGTGGCCGCAATCAGAAGACGTACGAAGCCACTGTGAAAGAATCTGACCTGGAGGGGGGAGAGGTGCTGTACCTGGTGCACTACTGTGGCTGGAACGTCAGGTAAGGCAGGAGTGTGGGACTTCACCTACGCCTTTCATTACAGTCAAGGTGCGGCTGGGTTACCTTCAGATGGGTGCTCCCTGTCCGCCACCAAACTAATGTTTCTGTCAGGAGGCTCCCTCAGTTTGTATGTGGAAAAAAGTTCCAGTCCAGGACATTGAGGATGGATCACACTGATGTTAAGGCCATCTAGTGGTAGAGAAAGGCAATTGACGGGGAGATCAAAATAATTAGTGTGATGGTTTGCTGCGTCTATACGTGTATACTTTTGGGGAAATAAAAAGGCGGTTTCAGTTCCTGGGCATCCCACATGTTTCCCATTGAAGTTAAGACAGGACTTTTCTCTCCCCTGATGAATTCCAATGTAAACATATGGGCTGGGTTTTTTCACAGTGTCTTATAGAACACACATGCTGTCGCTTTAATCAGTACTGACAGACCATTAAAAGCTCCTTGTTGCTGACCTGTTACGTTACACCAGGCAAAATGAACCTTAAGGCTCTTCAACTACTATACAGTAGATTAGTTCTGCTGCCATAGGTTTAGTAAACATGCTGAATGAAGATGGTCTTGTCAGCTAGTCAGGTTTGTGTTTTTTTTCATGAATTAATGTCACGTGGTACTCTCCGGAAAGGATCTTGGTGATATTCTTTTTTGGCGTATTTTTATTTATTTATTTATTTTTTATTTAAGAGATTTGCATCGCCTGTATTGTCTCTGGTGGTGTTGGGAACCTTTGCAAGTGGACGGGATTAGGCACCTCACTCACCCCCTCCAAGTTCATTTATTTATTTAATTTATTTTTTCATTAATTTATTTTCTGGTCTCAGTTTGTCATTCATTTCATGCTACAGAGGTTTTGTTTGAAAGCTCAAAAAATGAGTCTTTTCAGATGCTTCTTTTTCCTGCATCTTGACATACGAGTCCAGAGTGATTTTACAGAGCATAAATGCTGTTTTGTTGCCTGTTATTGTGATGGGCAGAATGCACAACTGTGTGCGCGCATGCATGTACGTGTGTGTGTGTGTGTGTGTGTGCGCGTGGCGTGCGCGCACATGTACGTGTGTGCGTGTTGTAGGGCAGCCCTACCTTTGTAGTGTTTGATGATTAATGTCAGCCTGTCTTTTCCCCACCAGGTATGATGAGTGGATAAAAGCCGATAAGATTGTGCGGCCAGCGAATAAGAATGTGCCCAAAGTGAAACATCGTAAGAAAATAAAGGTGAGTGCGTCCTGGCCCAGGACTCTGTATTTATCAGCCCTTTGATTTATGAGTGTATGTCTGTACGTGAGGCTGTGTGAAAGACAGGATGACGCACATGAGTGGTATATGTAGTTTTAACATGACCGCGCGATTGCGTCTATTAAGACGTGTTCGGTTGGTGTCGTGATTATTTGTTTATTTATTTTTCATTTGGCAGAATAAAACCGAAAGAGAAAAGGACAGGTTCGAGAGACTGATGGACAGGGATGACCTTCCTTTCCCCAAAAACAACCGAATCCACCGTTTCCCCCCACTGGACGACCACAATGACAAAGGGACCAAACACCCGTCCATTGAGATCACGTCCATTCTTAACGGCTTACAAGGTAACCTCAGCGCTCGGAGTGTTAATGACTCCCATGGCTCCTCCTCCTCCTCCTCTTCCTCTTTTTGTTCCTGCTCTGGTTTTCAAAGCAGCTTATTGTTTTCCTGGACTGTGTCCGAATCAGCACCCTTCCATATTATTGACTACGCTTGTTGAGTACAAGGGATGAGAGAGTTAAGTAGGCGAGATCTTCTCTAAATGTAGTGTACTTAAAATCCCTGGATGATATACTTGCTTCTGGGGTTTAGCTGAGTGTATTTGTGAGCATACTTTTCAGAAAGGAAGATTTTGGTCCCATAGATATGACGTGCAGCTTCGCTTTAAAAATGAGGCGCAGCTTCCAGACGTTTCCTTTCAACAACAACACGTAGCATGGCCGCGCAAGGGCGGTATGTCTTATGACACTTCCATAGCACAGTTGGAAAGTAGTATGGAGGATATTTTTTGGCATACTGCTTGCCGCATACTAAACAGCATGCAGTAAACGGTACGCCGTGATTCGGACACAGCCCTGGCATGTAGCATGAAACAGCCAGTTCCCCTCTGTCAGTGTGCAGAGTCAGTGTAAAGCAGCCCGTTTCCTCATACAGTCTAAAGACATGCAGGTTAGGCTAATTGGAGACTCTAAATTGCCCGTAGGTATAAGTGTGTGAGTGAAGGGCGTGTGTGCCCTGCAATGGATTGGTGACCTGTCCAGAGGGTATTTCTGCCTTTCACCCAATGCATGCTGGGATGGGCTCCAGGCCTCCCTCTGCCCTGACCAGGAATAAGCAGGTTAGATGATGGATGGATGGATGGATTATTCTGGCCAATGACTAATCCGGGCCTACAGGCTGGCAGGTGGAAGTCTTTGTTTCCTGAATGTTTTGCAGCGTCAGCAAAGGGAGTTGTCAGGTGCCGTGGAAGGCGTCGGCAATCAGAAGCGCGGTCGCACGTGAACAGACGCTCGGCGTGTTGTGTGTTTCTCCTGCGAGGCGCTGGAGGTGGAGGAGCTCCATCTGTCCCTGAACAGATGCAGATTCTTCCCCCCGATTTCCGGGCACTCGTTCCACAACTATCGCTGGAGAAAACGGCAATTAACGCATGAACAGCGGAGGCTGTCAATTTAACGCCACGCACTCTTCAAATTTAAAGTGCTCTGAGGTTCCTAGCTCCCGACCTTTTTTAGATATGTGCATGTGACACCCTCCTGCTACTTGGAAAAGCTGCATCGGCAAAAGAAAAAAAACAAAAAAACTTTGCTTCGCATTTGAACTTAAAAGTGCCATTAAAATAGCAAGTTAAAGAATGCCTGAACCATTAGGTGTTATAGTGTTCAGGTGAAGGTAATTTTGTGTAAATTATGGCCCCCCTCTCCCGCTGAAATTTTAGCTTGAATAACAGTTATTGTACATGTGCTACTCTACGGAAGGACACCCTACTGTAAAACTGGTCAAATGTTCCTTTAGGTTTAGAGCAGTTTGTGCAAAGCCTGGTTGTGGTGTTAAGCTGGGGGTGGATGTTAAGCTGGGGTGACAGTAAATGTAAACCCTGGCTGTTGTGGTGTTAAGCTGGGGTGACAGTAAATGTAAATGTTGTGTCATGGTTGATGCCTAACATGCTTTTTGTTTCCAGCCTCAGAGAGCTCGACTGAAGAGAGCGAACGGGAGGAGGAGGAAGAGGAGAACGACGGCGAGGGTGACCATGAGGAAGTTGAGCAGATGGGTTGCCATGGTGACCACAGGAAGGCGGGTCCATCGGACGGGCACCGTGTTCTGGAACACTGGGAGGGCAGCAGAGGCGCCCTGGGGGGGTGTAGGGCGGGACCAGGGGCAGGGGGTGAGCGGGCCCTGGAGCTGGACGGCCAGGACTGCATGGACCCAGGCAAGCGCCGGGGCCCCTCTGAGCTGCAGGGGGAGGGGGCCAGCAGGAAGCGCAAAGCGGAGGCCCCGGGGCAGCGCACCCCGAAAGGAGCATCCAGAAGCAGGCCCAGGAGCAGCAGCGGCGGCGGCAGGACTGCAGACTGGCTGCCCCGCGGCTCCCCCAAGAGGCCGGAGGAGAGAAGCGCCGGGCCCAGGGGGGAGACCAGCAGCAGCAGCTCAGAGGACGAGGACGAAGGCCCTGCGCAACCCAGTCCAGAGGCCGGGGGGCGGGGCCGCAGCAAAGCCAAGGGCACCCCCTCCAAGAAGTATAATGGGCTGAAGGAGAAGACGAAGGGTGGCCGGTCCTCAGTTTTCTGGGAGGTCCCAGAAAAGCGGCCCAAGCTGGCCCTGGGCGTGGACGAGAGGCTGGCCAGCAGCCGGGGGAAGGGTCAGAAGGACGTGTGGTCTAGCATCCAGGCCCAGTGGCCCAAAAAGACGCTCAAGGAGCTGTTCTCGGACTCTGACACGGAGGCGGCAAACTCGCCCCCGCCCGCCATGTCTCAGGCCGAGGACCTGCAGGTGGGTGACCCAGAGCGGGACGGCGAGGCGGGCGAGGGGACCCCAGAGCCCGAAAAAACCCGGGAGCCCCCCAGCAGCGGCAGCAACTCCGTCCTCAACACGCCCCCCACCACTCCCGAGTCCCCGCCCCCACTCGCCGGCAGCCCCAGCCGGACTCGGAGCTCCACTCCCACCCCGGCCCCTCCCCCGCCCTCGCTGGGCCCTGCCCCCGAGGCCTCGCCTAACGCCTCGGGCCCCCAGCTGGAAGAGAGCATGGGGGGGCGCAGCGAGACGGACAGCAGCACGGTGGAGGTGGAGAGCCTGGGCGGCGAGCTAGTCCCAGAGGACAGGGCTGGATCCCCCTCTATGGCCTTCGACTGCAGCCTCTCCTGCAACAGCAACTGCAGCCTCGCCCTCAGCGGCAGCAGCCAGCACGACAGCGAGCAGAGGGCCAAAGGTGCAGGTGCGTGTGCTCAGAGTCCTGGGGGGGTGGAGCTGGGGGGTGTGGCTATGAGTGCGACAGGTCCAAAACCCTGGTCCTGGAAAGCCACAGGCTCCGCTGGTTTTTGTTGCCATTTAACACCATGTACTCAACTGTTTGATAAATCAATCAACTCACTTCATTGGTTGCTGATTTTAAAGTGAAAATAAAAACCAGCAGTGTTGGAGATTCCTACTAGAACACTGATTGCTCAGGGATAACAATTACCCCTGATGATGGCCTAAATGCCAAAATGAACGTTTTCTTGTCCGCGAATACATAAAAATCTCTTTCTGAGTCCTTTGTGGTTCTTTTTGGTGAGAGCAGTATTTTTCACTGGAAACATACCGTTGTTTTTAATAGTTACATCCCAAGGAAACTATTACATCCCAATTGCAAGTATTGGAGAACATTTTCTCTTTTGTATGATATAAGCTTCCACAGCAAGCATTTTTTTTTCTTAATTTCAGTATGTGTGGTGTACTCATCCATATTAAAAAATCACTGCCGTCATTTCATCATGTAGCTTGAATTTTAAAGTTTGAATTTCAGTGGTATGCTAGCAATGCTAATTGTCAGAGAGGTTAAGCCTTGAGCCTCTTTATAAATATTCAGCTTGGTACATTTAAGTTTTGTATTGTTACAAATGGAACGTTCCTTGCAGAAAGGAAAACGGGGATTATGAGCTGAACCTCGCACTGTAATAGCGCTGTGTGAATTCTCGCAGCTCAGTCGGGTGTGTTTGTGGTGACCTGTGTTTCACTTGCCTCTCACGCAGCACTGGCCAATCAGAAGCAGCAGAAGGACTCCCAGGGGGGTGGAGCTTCAAAGAAACACAAACGGAGCCACAAGAACTCAGGCACTCACCCTAAAAAGAGGCGGAAAATTGGTATGTGAGCACGCCCCTCCCTGGTTCTCAACAGGGTTCTACCAATTCATACTCAGTTACACAAAGTTTCCTGCAATTGCAATTATAATGAGTTCCCCTCGTTATGAGATTTGATTAGAAATGGTCCCATGAATTTCTGTTTTAACTGGTTCTCATTCAGCACAAACAGGATTTACCACGTGCAGGTAGCATCAGCTGCTTATTCTCCTGTGTCTGGTAGGAAATTATCAGACATCGGTTAGAAAGAGCTGTATAATCATGCAACATGTTTTACAACAGCATTATTTGCTTCTGATGTTTTGTTTATTTTCCAATCCAGGCATCTTTACATACACTTAGGTTGAAGTCATTAAAACTAATTTTTAACCACTTCACAGATTTCATGTTAGCAAACTATAGTGTTGGCAAGTCAGTTAGGACATCTACTTTGTGCATGACACAAGTAATTTTTCCAACAATTGTTTACAGACAGATTATTTCACTTTTAATTCACTATATCACAATTCCAGTGGGTCAGAAGTTTACATACACTAAGTTGACTGTGCCTTTAAACAGCTTGGAAAATTCCAGAAAATTATGTCATGGCTTTAGAAACTTCTGATAGGCTAATTGACATTATTTGAGTCAATTGGAGGAGTACCTTCAAACTCAGTGCCTCTTTGCTTGACATCATGGGAAAATCGAAAGAAATCAGCCAAGACCTCAGAAAGAACATTGTGGACCTCCACAAGTCTGGTTCATCCTTGGGAGCAATTTCCAAACGCCTGAAGGTACCAGGTTCGTCTGTACAAACAATAGTACGCAAGTATAAACACCATGGGACCACGCAGCCGTTCCAAATGGACAATGACCCAAAGCATACTTCCGAAGTTGTGGCAAAATGGCTTAAGGACAACAAAGTCAAGGTATTGGAGTGGCCATCACAAACTCCTGACGAATCGAAAATTTGTGGGCAGAACTGAAAAAGCGTGTGCGAGCAAGGAGGCGTACAAACCTGACTCAGTTACACCAGTTCTGTCAGGAGGAATGGGCCAAAATTCCAGCAACTTATTGTGAGAAGCTTGTGGAAGGCTACCCGAAACGTTTGACCCAAGTTAACAATTTAAAGGCAATGCTACCAAATATTAACAGAGTGTATGTAAACGTCTGACCCATTGGGAATGTGATGAAAGAAATAAAAGCTGAAATAAATCATTCTCTCTCCTATTATTCTGACATTTCACATTCTTAAAATAAAGTTGTGATCCAAACTGACCTAAGACAGGGAATGTTTACTAGGATTAAATGTCAGAAATTGTGAAAAACGGAGTTTAAATGGATTTGGCTAAGATGTACGTAAACTTTCAACTGTAGCGCTAAATCACATTAGCTGCTGGTCCGAGTTTCTGATGTAGTCCTGGATCAGGGAAAGGAGCTGTCTGAGAAGCATCTTGGGGGAGTTTCTGATGTAGTCCTGGATCAGGGAAAGGAGCTGTCTGAGGAGCATCTTGGGGGAGTTTCTGATGTAGTCCTGGATCAGGGAAAGGAGCTGTCTGAGAAGCATCTTGGGGGGGTTTCCCTGAGCAGATATTGCAATAATTGCCACTATAAGACAAGATGGCTCAACAGCTCTCTTATGCTCAGGTAACCCAAAATAAGTACTTTTCCCCAATACATTTCCCCCGAAGATGAGGACTATTGGACTTTCTTGAGGCCAGTGATCTTTATTCCTGGTCCTGGAGGGCCACAGGGTCTGCTGGTTTTTGTTTTTGCCTTAATATCAGTAACCAATTCAGACCTGCTGTCAGAATTGCTGTCAATTGAGACTAGAACCCTGACCCTTGAGTTTAGAACCGAAAAAGCTTGCAGGGTTGCGGTTTTAGTGTCCATATATTTTCATTCATAGACCTGCTCCCCCCTACTGCCAGGCTTGTCTAGTCAAGCAGACTGAGAGGGATCCAATTCAAGATAACTGCCCAGTGGAGGAAGCAGAACCTTTATTGTTAGACTAATATCTGCTACTAGTTTGCTAACCGAGTCAAGTATTTATCCATGGCCTGTCCTGAGATTCGCATGCTGAAGTGTGCTGCAGCATCTCCTCCCCTGATTCGCTGTACCTTGTGGGAGGTACTTTAACAAAGCCCATAGTCGCATATTCCTGGTCCCTAGTTACGCAGTTGGCTTGACATAAAGTGGAACTTTATGCACGTTTCAGGTTCTGCCAAACAGTAAAGATGTAGGAGCTGCTCTACCCAGAATTCCTCAGTTGTGATTGCGGTCCCTGGTTCTGGTCTGCCTATGTGACTCTGGCCTTTCTTCCGTTCTGACAGCTCACAGCAGTGACAGCGAGGACCACTCCACCAGTGAGAACACTGCCAAATCCCCCGCCTCCAAGACCAACGTTGTCATGCCCAAGTGCCCCAGCAGGACTCCCCCTGCTGGTCACAAGTACCACAAGCAAGGGGACTCGGAGAACCAGGGTCGCACACCTCGCATCTACAAGTGGAGTTTTCAGATGGGTGAGTGTCACACTCCACACCCTCTCTCCTTGTGTCATGTCCCCTGGCCTGCTGCCAGGAAACAATCAAAAACATTTTAACCATTCGCTAAACGTAAGGTCCAGAACCCAGTACCCAAACCTGGCTGCAGGTCTACAGATGCTCTTCATGGAAGGAGTGCTTAAGTTTAGCATGTTTACACCTTCGTGGTTTAAGGAAAAACTTGGAGATTTAAGGCCTGGCACTGTCATTGAGGTCAGCTTCAGAGCAGAAGTATGGAAAGCACTAGGGATAGGTGTCGTTTATATTTTATCTATACTGGTGTTAAACGGCACTTTTAAAATGATGCCGGTGCCTGAACCGACACCTTTATTAAAATAAAGAGCAAACAACGACATTAAAGAACATCTTTTTATTGCAAAGAAAAGAAACTGAACAATATATTAACTCTTAACTGTTTAAATTATACTTGTAAATAAATACAAAACACTAGGCCTATTAACAAATTTACATAAATGAAACCTAACCCAACTACAATAATTTAACAGTAAATAGCAGTTACAGTACTAAATACAGCCAAACTTTAGACCGGTTCGCCTTTGCCATTGTGACTGATTTTAAAATTAGCTAGCCCGCTAACGTTATCACTGAAATGAGACACCGAAATCTGTGTTGTGATTCGGTCCTGTAGGTACCAGTTGAATGTGAACCGTTGCCATAGTGGTACCGGGTTTTGGTACCCAACCCTAGAAAGCACAGCCACAGTGACATTTAAACTGTCCTCTGAACAGCTGTGCTCTGCCATGCCACAGTTAGTGCGCGATCTGACCCGTCCCGTCCCGTGTCCCGCAGCCGATCTGGAGAAGATGACCAGCTTGGAGCGGATCTCCTTCCTACAGGAGAAGCTTCAGGACATTCGCAACCACTACCTCTCACTGAAGTCCGAGGTGGCCTCCATAGACCGCCGGCGAAAGCGCTTGAAGAAAAAGGAGCGAGAAAGTGAGTCCCCTGTCTGCGTTTCCTCTTACCGCCATTATTAAATAAGATGGGACTGAGTATATAGTATGCCTGCACACAGCCACAATCGCATCCATGTAGGCCGGATGGCAGCTTTAATCACGGGGCAAATTATTTTGTGGCACATTATTTTATAAATTCCTTTCTGTGAAAAGAAAGGACATGTTTTTTCCTTGAGTGTTTGTGTCCTCTGGTGCTCGTGACGAGTGCAGGTAGAATTCGGTAGGCTGTTTTCAGAACTAGTGCTGCGCCGGATATAAAACTGGTTAGATCTGGCCCGTTACAGGATGTCTCATTTTCTGCTTTTAATATTGCATTTTGTACTGGCCCACAATTCACTGTGTATCGAGGGTTAAGTGGTGAGTAGGCTACATTAGGGGTGGCAGGGTTCCCACTCCTTGAAAACCCTTGAAAATGTATTAATCCTGGAAATTATTACATTGTCCTTGAAAAGTCAGCCAAGTTTAAAAGACTTTAAAGCAGGGGTCTCAATACAGTCCTGGAGGGCCATAGTCTCTGCTGGTTTTTGTGATATCCTTTCAATCAGCAGCCAATTTAGGCCTTGGAAACAAGGTGTACAGAGTCTTTAGCCAATCATTGGCTTAAATTAAGCACTTAGGTGCAGGAACACATTAAAACCAGCAGATAGAGGCCCTCCAGACGTGAGTCTGATATCCCTGCTATAAAGTGACCAACATCCATCTTTCTGACCAGGTTGATGTCTGTTACGATGAAGCCTTGCAATACTAGCGTGCTATTAATGACAATGTTAAACATTTGATTGGGTTATTGGTTTGTACATTATTTCCACAACCAAATGTCATTGGTAAATATAAAGTAAGGTGTGCATGTACCTTTAGTAATGTAGTGCGTTTACTTTGCAAAGGTGTCCTGAACCTAAAATAAAAATAAAATGCCACTGAAACATAATGGAAAATCAACACCTGATTTGAGTAGAAACCCTGTGAATAGTGGCAATAATGGTTTTCCCACTTGCAGGTACAGTCGCAGCCTCAACCTCCTCCTCCTCCTCCTCCTCTCCGTCCTCCAGCTCCCTGACAGCGGCGGTCATGTTGACCCTGGCGGAGCCGACTGTTTCAGGGTCCTCTCAGAACTCTGGGGTGTCTGTGGAGTGCAGGTGACAGGATGCCCAGCGGCCCACAGCACACTGCACTTAGCCAGCATCCGCCCAACCCACGCCCCCCGCCTGCGTCCGCGTCCGCCCCTGCCCCAACCCGCTGCTCCTTTTAAAGTCCAAGTCTCACCAAATATTCCTTTGAGATGACATGACAACATCATCGAGAGGGGAGCTTTGAAAGCAAAGTGTAACCTTAAAATCATTTAAAAAATGGGTGATATCTACCCACAGATGTCCACATAAGATACCAGAATTCCCTGTTTATGTGACATCACCTTGGTAAGATGTGTGGAATAGCTGAGAAGACCGTTTTATGTCCTTAATATTTATACAAATTCAGGAAACATTACAAATGTTGCTGATGTATTTTTAACCAGCATTGTGGCTCCATAGAGTACCTAGCTAGCAATGTGCCTGGCTTTCATATCTCATCTCTCTATTTCCCTAAATGTTTATATTCGAGAAGTTGTCTTACTGCTAGTCATCAGACACCACGTGTATTTACTTGTTGGCTGTACCAGCTAGCTAGTTAGCCATTTTAAAGTAGGCTAGCCATGTCTGCTCCAGAGCAGGTTTGTTCACTGTGTGTGACATCATAATCAGATAAGACTGCCCTTTATTCATTAATGTCTTTTTTCCTGAAAACAGTTATGAAATTGTCCCACTTGCTTGTGTTTCAATTGAAGTTACAGCAAGATTAGATAAATTCTTGCTCATTTAAAGATCCTCTTCTGTTTCAAGGTAATATTTGGATGTAGCCTGCTTTTGAGACTTGGACTTTAAACAAGGAAAGTCTACTCAACAGACTAGAGGCACAAACAAACCAGAAAGAAAAACAGAATGAAGCACTATTTTCTAATGACAACTGTTTTCTCGGCAAGCTAACTGCACTTAAGTGCACTTTTATAAATGGGAGGATACAAAAAAAAAAAAAAAAAAAAAATACAATGAACTTGTTTTGATGATGTTTTTTTGTTTTTTTTTAAAGTTTTCTTCAAGCAATAATTGTTTCCAATTTGATTGTGTTGGTTTGGGATTCAGACAGGATTGAATTCAAGTTGCCTTCAGCTATAGGGTGGGCACTTTCCTACTCACTGAAAGTACACCCCAAATGTGTTTCATGAGGGAACGCAAAATCAAATGAAACATCACTTCTAAAAGTAACATTAAAGGCATACTAAAGTTTGTTAGAACATGATGTTGTATAGCTACCTGGCACCGATATTAGTCATAATATTCAAGCTAAACTTCATGCGTTGCTCCAGTGGTCAGCAACTGGCTAACGACGAATGACGTTTTTTCTCTCGCCATTCACTCCCATTGCATGGGGAAATATGTCTGAAAAGCACACTTTTAGCACATAAACGAATGCAAACAACACAGATTATGCCGATATACAAAATCACGAAATCCAGAACCGGGCGTTTGAAAAGGTAAAAATCTCCATTCATGATATTTTACACTTTTTCCAAAAAAAGGTTTGGAAGAATATCCGGTCGTTAGCTTATTAACTTCCTTGTTTCGTTCATGTGCCGTAAATGGTACCACTCACTTCCTGAAGCGTGCGTCAGTAAACAAACAGAGCAGCAAAGAAGCTAGCAACAGTTGCTAGTTCTCAGAAAATAGTTATTCAAAATCAAATCAATCAACAATTGGTTCAAACGCCCGGTTCTGGATGTCCTGATTTTGTATATCGGCATAATCCGCGTTGTTTGCATTCGTTTGTCGGGTAGGGAACCCTGGTCCTGGAGAGCCGCAGGGTCTGCTGGTTTTTGTTTTCACCTTAAATACAGCAACTACTTAAACCAAAGAAACCAGGTGTGGTGAGTTAACTGTGTAATCAACTGCTTTAATTGATCAATTAAGTGGGGAGTAACAACTAAAACCAGCAGACCCTGCGGCTCTCTAGCACCAGGGTTCCCTGCCCCTGGTTTATGTGCTAAAAGTGTGCTTTTGAGACCTATTTCGCCATGCAATGGGAGTGAATGGCGAGAGAAAAAACGTCATTCGTCGTTAGCCAGTTGCTGACCACTGGAGTAACGCATGAAGGTGAGCTTGAATATTACGACTAATATCAGTGCCAGGTAGCTATACAACAGCATGTTCTAACGAACTTAAGTATGCCTTTGAAGGTGACGACTCAGCCCCCGGTCTCTCTGGTTTCTCTGAAACCCTCCCCCACTGAACGGTTGTCCCTGCGCAGTGTGGACAGTCCCTGTGCTTTTCTATGAACCACGGGCACTGCAGCAGCAGCATCAGCACCATTCTCTTCACTGCTAGAAGAGCCAGTGTAGCAAGAAGCCTGTTCTTCAAAAAGTGTCACTGACCACCATTATTAATTTGAAAGTTTAAAGTGACACTGTAGTGCCTTGTAATTTCTCTTTGGGCACTCTTAAGTGTCCATAATGCAGTGGAAGCATGTGGCCAAACCTTAGAACATGTGGTCTAGCCCTGCCAGTCCTGCAGTTACAAAGGCTCTCTTCACTTCTTGTTTACAAAACACTGAACACCAGTGTGTGAAGACTGCAGAAGTGTAAAGGGCTGTTTAAATGTATTACAGAAACATGCTGATTTGTATTTAAAACAAGTATGAAATATGAATACACTTATGTTGAAAAAACCCTTAAAAGGGTGATTGTAGAACGCAATGAGGTGAGTCATGCACTTGACAATATATTTTATTATTTTTGGTGGTCAAATGTATTTTATGAATATACCTAAAGAGATCATTTTTAAATAATGAGGCAGGGAATGGAAGTGGAATATTAAAGTGTTGATTTAATGTTCTCTTAAATGGCCGGTTTTTTCCTCACATCTTATCTCGATGTTACAGGGTCTTTTATGTGAAAATACATTAATTCCCTTGTTAAATGTTACAATTGACAACTCTGAACCTGCTGTTTTATCAGTTTTTACAGACATAACTGTCCTTAGTGAGGTCACTGCAAACCCTCATGGAATGGAGAACTTTGTTTTTAACATCATGAAAAGGGCATGTCTTTAAAAAAGCCAGCATATAAGTGCAGCAATCCCCACATTTATCGCCTCTAAATTATACTGCACCGGAAAGTGGCTGCAGATTTTTGCGTAACCTTTCACTGGATCACAAGACAAGTCCGCCTATCTGTCTCTTGTAAGGGTGACACCAACCAGCACTTCCAACAAGTCCTACTGCAGAGAAACCGCTTGGTTTATAAGTTTAAAGTGTGTGTGTGTGTGTGTGTGTGTGTGTCTTGAGCCCTAGTTCAATAAACAACAGTGTTCTTTTAAAGACGACCCACAGTTCTCACAAAAACACATCTGACCTCCCGGGCACCTCCCTCCTACCCCCTCCTCCTAATTGTTTTGTTTCTGTACAAGATAAAGGGTTATAATTTTGCAAATCTGCATTTATTACAGTACAAATGAAAAATCTCTGTGTACTATTCTGAATGGAGCTACAGGCTCTTTTGACTCCCAGTTGTAAGATAAACCTGTTCCGAAGGCCTGTTCTATTTGGCACTTGTATGTAATTGTATGCCTTTGTAATACATTTGTATATTGAGAAGTGTGTTTGGGGTTAAGCTATTTAATATCTTGCACTGTTAGTTGTGTACATACTGTTTTACCGTTTTATCTGTAGCTTCTGTGCACAACCCCAGAAGGCAAGTGGCATGTCTCCTTTTTCTTTTTGTTTTGTTTTTCTGTTTTTGTTGTTATGCGAGACGGCTTTATTATGTTTTCCCCTTTTTTCATACCTTTTCTAGCAACGTCAGCTTTTGATTTCTGTTAGCTCGTACTGCTTGTATGAGCAGATTTTATGTGTGTTAAACCGTTGGGTTAAAAAGTATTTACACACTTGTACATGGGCTGTAAAGTTTTATGACTCTACAAAAATGCTCAGAGAGAGAGAGAGAGAGGGGATGGGGGACAAAGCTTATTAAGAAAGCTCTAAAGTATTTATTAGATTCTTCAGAGGATGGACATTGTGTAATTTATTGTACAAATGTAAGCAAAAAGAAGCCTGTTTGAAATAAATACCATAGTTTGTGAAGATTTTTGGTCAGCGTTTTATGTTCAGAGCCTTGGTGCACGTTACCTGATCACAGGTGTCTAAACTATGGTTTTCTTCATGTTTCACAAATAACTAAACCAGGTGTAAGTCATCCACTTATTTATTCTCAGTTTAAGCTTCATTCACCAGTGTGCATTCCCCCAAACAAAAATAGCGATGTAGTAATAGTATATACAATAAAACGCCACGTCAGAAGACAAAAAGTGTACGTGCACAATAGTAACAAATACCAACTAGGAAAAAGAGCTGCAGAAAGCACAACAGCACACATAGAAGTACTAGCCAAGGGAACTACAAAACATAATTACAAAGTCCAATATCGGACAAGCTACAAAGTTCAGGTCATGGACTTGCAAGCCTTCAATGGCAAGCGAACAAAGTCCAGATCTTGGATGGGACAAAACTAGCCTAACAGTCCTAACAGAAACAAAAGCGATCCGTAAAAGACAAGCAACAAAATCCAGATCGTGGACAACACAAAACGAGCCTTACAGTGCCCTCCGCTATTATTGGCACCCCTGGTAAAGATGAGTAAAAAGGGTTATAAAAAATTCACCGTTTGGTGAATTAGCTTAATCTCACACTGAAAAAATGAGAAAAATTCAACCTTTAATTGAAGTAAATTTGTTATGAGAGAAAAAGATCCCTCATCAAGAAATTATTGGCACCCCTGCATTTATATATATATAATAAAGTAATAATTGTTTATATTTGGTTGCATATCCTTTGCATGCCATGACTTCCTGATGTCTGTGACCCAACAACATCAAAAGACTCTTGATATCTTATTTTCTGGTACTCTTACAAGCGATACTGTAAAGTCTGTATTTGAATGGATCTCTATGGGAATTGGGGGGTGGGACTAGATTTAGCTGTAAATTATGCTGGAACAGTATGGAATACATAGTCATCAAGTCTCTGACGTATCAAACAAGCCTTAAACCATGACTCTGCTGCCAGATATGCAGTAGATATGGATGGATAACTTGAAGGGTTTCTTCTCCTGACTTATTTTTCCATAGAGTTCAATAGGAAAATGTGTCAGGAGAAAAAACCCTTAAAGTGATCCATCCATATCTACTGCATATCTGGCAGCAGAGTGATGGTTTGAGGCTCGTTTGATACCTCAGACCCTGGATGACTTCCAGCCATTTTACCAACCATGTATTCCATACTGTTCTAGCATAATTTACAGCTAAATCTAGTCCCACCCCCCAATTCCCATAGAGATCCATTCAAATACAGAGACGTTATAGTATCGCTTGTAAGAGTACCAGAACATAAGATGTCAAGAGTCATTTGCTGTTGTTGGGTCACAGACATCAGGAAGTCATGGCATGCAAAGGATATGCGACCAAAAAATTAAATTTTTTAAAATTAAAAATGATTATTTTATTCTGTGTGAGATTAGCCACAAACATTCTGTGGCATCAGAGATGGCATGTTCTATTGGCTGAAGTAGCATCACATGTGCACTTCCTTGTAAATCCAAAACCATGAGGTCAGAATGTGAAGAAGTTAAAGGATAAGTTCGCTATTTTGGACCTTGGACCCTATTTGCGGTCTGTCTTCCATGAACCTGACACATTGAGTCCATATTTTCGCTGATCGGTCCAGTATTGAGCTAGCTACAGCTTTCCTGTAGGCTCTCACTGGGCTACAATAGAAGTCAACGGGGCAATTAGAAATGTTATGGAAAAACAACGATAAATGTGCTTTCATGTACAATAAATGAGACGGGAAGCTCAGGGTGTATTGTTACCGGTCTCAGTATGCTCTCCTGTGAAATGTATCTCAATCCGAACATTTTTACGTGCTTGGCATGGCTTGGAAGTAAGCATTTCTCTGTTGCTTGTTTTCGCTGCTCCCGCGGAGTACTGTGTGTCGGGGGTGGGGGAGCGGGAAGGTGTGCCGGCCGTTTACGAAACTATCTGTGCGCAGTCTGCGTTTGTTTACCTGCAGCAACGTAGGCTACGATTTCCACAAAAAAACTTGGATGATGGATGACTATAATGATTACGAAGACGAAGAATTCGATTTTGACTTTGACGTTACTGGCTACAGATTTGAGCCAGAATACACGGACAAGGAACTACAAGAGATGGATGATAAGAGAGCAAGAGAAGAGAGAGAGGCTGAAGTTGCGCAGGTAATGTAAATTATTACAAATGATGATTACAAACACTGCGTTACAAATAGTTCTGCTGTAGGCTACTAGCTAGTAAACTCCAACGGGTAGTGATGTGTCGTTCGCGAACGAGCCGGCTCTAAGAGCCGATTCTTTGTAGCAAACGAGAAGAGCCGACTCCCGTCGGGGAGAGCCGAATCTTCAGCCGCTCCTGCTCAGCTCTGCTGAGAATCCAATGCAGGCAGGGGCGGGACTTTATTTTGATGGGCACACCATGCGGCCAATCACATGTGAGGACAGACTAGGATCATACCATTATGTCTACAAAGACAGCGAGTGTAGTGGTACAGGCCAGGTACACACAGAGCGACAGAGAGACGGGGGAGCCAAATTTAAATCCAAGCGCGTCAGGAAAAAGTTCAGAAATGAGCGAAAACAGAAAAAGAAGCAGCATCTGGCTGCATTTCAACGACATTGGAGAACTTGTAAATTGAAAATATCCTTCAGAGCAGGGTCAACAACAAACCTGCACAGACATCTAAGAACCGCCCACCCGACCGTGCAGCTGGAGGAGAGAGGGCAAGCTCTCTCTCCTCCATCCACTGACCCTGGAAAAGTTGTTTATTTATTTGATTTGTTTGCTGTGGTTGCTGTGGTTTTGTGTTCAGTTCAGTTCATTTAAAGGTTTGATTAAAATGTTAAACAGTAGTAACTGTCTTTTTTTTTGTAACGAAAAAAAATGCATAAAAAGAGCCATTTGGGAGCCGTAAGAGCCGGCTCTTCTAGGGGAGCCGAGCCAAAAGAGCCGAATCTTTGAAAAGAGCCGGACTTCCCATCACTACCAACGGGAGGTCAGGATTTGTGATCAACTGCTTTTCAAGCGGCGTCTCTACAACGTAGCTAGACTGTGGAAGTTTACAGTGTGAGGTAGTGCGGTCGGAGAAATAGTTCTGTTTCAAATGGAACTGTTGTTTCAACGTTCGGTTTGCGCTTGCGATAGCCTACATTTCACAGGAGAGCATACTGAGACCGTAAGAATACACACTGAGCTATAAAAGCACATTTATCGTTGTTTTTCCATAACATTTCTAATTGCCCCGTTGACTTCTATTGTAGCCCAGTGAGAGCCTACAGGAAATCTGTAGCTAGCTCAATACTGGACCGATCAGCGAAAATATGGACTCAATGTGTCAGGTTCATGGAAGACAGACGGCAAATAGGGTCCAAGGTCCAAAATAGCGAACTTATCCTTTAATGTTTTTAAGGGCTGAGTGTGTGGTCATTGTAGTAATTTATAGTAAAACTAAACGCATATTAGTCTAATATAAAAATATGTTTGTTTCTTGGAAAGCGGAACGCATGGTCGATATAATGTGGATAAGAAATACTAGATCCAGCTAAAAATCTTGAGGTAAATGATAACACCATCGTAACAGTCCGTACTAATAAATAAAAAAACACATTAGTACATGAACCAACGCTTAAGAACGCTTACTTTAATTGTCTTTAAATTTATTTTCCAATAACTTTTTTAAATAATTCTTACTTTAAACCAGAAGATCAGGGGAGAGCGCGAACGCAGTCCCCCACTACCAGAAATTATGCAGTCGAGATTCCCACATTTGGGGAATTCGCAGGAGTCGAGTCTACGGTAGTGCAAAAGTCTACAGTGACTGTAGACAGTTACGCGTTCTGATTGGTCTAGTCTGACTGTAGACTCCCAATTGGATCGTAGAATTCGACTGTAGACTACCAATCATCTGTCGATATGCAAATCTCAATTTTAAATCTGACAGGGGCTCACCGGCTTGGTGAGAAAGCCTACAAGAGCGGTAAAACATATTGAACAAGGGTTTTGTTGTCTCGTTGTCGGTAGATAGGTAAGTTAGGCAACTAGGTAGCTAGCTAGCTAATTAAGTTGCATTTTCCATTAAACAGTAATAACTGTTAAATTAAAAAATAGTTAACACTTTGTAATACATTTAATCTACCGCGTTTATTTATATTTCGGTTATAAAGCCGGCTAAACTGATTTAATATAGGCTACAAGATGAAACTTGCATTTATATTAACATTTGTAGACCGACGCAGGCTCAGCCGTCACCATCTTGACAAAAAAATGTCTCCGGTGATGTAGTGTACATCTTCGATGGCTTGGAACCAGAGGGGCGTAAGTGCCATAACTGTATTTATTAACGTTCAACCATAATATTGGATGCCCCATACATAATAAATTAATTGGCACAAACTGAGAAATATTATTAGCTACAATACAATATTCCAAAACTTTAAAAAATATTTAAATTATGCCAAAAAAAGGTCACGCCTTTTTGGCACAAAAATTACTTTTCTAGCATGTAAACGAGGGGCGTATGTGATGAACAATACAGAAACTCACCTAGTTTTATTTGACAATTTAAAAAACACTTGAACAATTAGAATGAATGATTAGAAAAAAAGTAGAATGAATACAATTTGTAATTATGGATGGATCACTTTAAGGGTTGTTTCTCCTGACTCATTTTCCTATTGAACTCTGTGGAAAAATAAGTCAGGGGAAACAACCCTTAAAGTGATCCATCCATATCTACTGCATATCTGGCAGCAGAGTGATGGTATGATGCTCGTTTGATACCACAGACCCTTGATGACTTACAGCCACTTAGTGGGTTCCATACTATTCCCGTGTAATTTACAGCTTAATCTAGTCCCACCCCCCAATTCCCATAGAGATCAATTGAAATGCAGAGAGGTTATAGTATCGCTTGTAAGAGTACCAGAAAATAAGATATCAAGAGTCTTTTGATATCCTTTTATACCCAGTCATGATAGCATCACCTGTTTACCTGTGGAATGTTCCAAACGGGTTTTTTTATTAACTTCCCTTAACTTTTTTTGCCCGTTACCATTTTTTTCCCACCCTAGCTCCCCAGTGGTGCAACAAACTCCCCACTCCGCTGCGCTCAGCTGAAACACTGTCTGTTTTTCGTTGTGGTCTGAAAACGCACTTTTTCAGACTCCACCTCGACTAAAATACCTATATAGGGCCATTCTATAGTACTCGCTTCCTGGAGCTGCTGAACCAGGCCACTGCCCGGGCCCACGCAGAGAAGCTCCTTCGAGCAGAGGGTATCCCCGCGCCATCGCGTCACCTGTGCCTGGGAAATCTGGTGGTGCCATTTGGCCAGTATGAGAACGCACCATTCCACTGGCTTGTGGCAAACGATGTGGGCTACATGAAGTAGTAAGCACATTATATTTAACACCATTGTAGGCTATGCATTTTAAATACCATTTTGATGGCATGCTTAAAATAAATTGTATATCTGTTTGCACAAAACTGGCTATTATCAGTGTTTATTATTCATCTTTGCAAAGTTTCTTTACTCATTATCACAATCTCAGTGATATTACTGATGACAGTACTAAGTTGATGTATATGATTCCAGTGTACATGACAAGCACAGATCAGAGGTGACAAACCCACATCGAAAGGGAGAGATAGTGAACCAGTGGGTGAAAGACTACCTCACTGAATACGCAGAGAGCTTCCCACAAGTCTCCAGTCTTCTTGAGGCCAACATCGACAGGTGTATCTACGGTCAGAGAGGGTTTGAGGATCACACCTTTCAGGAGATGTGGGAACTCTACAGTCAGTACCGCACCCAAAAGGACAGGCCAGAGCAATTCAGTGATGAGCAGAGGGAGATAATACAGAAGGCTTACAGTTCTGTGAGGAGGTGGTTGCACACACCAGTGACCCACATCACAAGCGTGCAGATGAAGCGGTTTAGGAAATATATCATTGACAAGGAGCAAGTAAGTGTTATGAAACCGGAAGAGCAGAATAGCATAGTAAATGAAAATTGTTCAAATTAGTGATATGTTAATCACTTAGGCTAAATGTGTTTGTTTGCTTTTGGTAATTAAAAACTGGTCATGAAATCTAGATAGTTACAATACATTTGTTGTCCAGCAATCGCAGGCAAGCACCACCAAGTGTGATCTTTCATCATGGCCAGGTGATGACACTGAACTGGTAGCTGCAAGCTAGTTTGTGGAAGGTAAGTGAGATACAGAGTTACAGTTTTTCTCAGTTGCTTTGGTACATTTCTCAGATCAGAACTGAAATTCTCAAAACTACTTGCTCAACCTCCACATCATCCAGTCACTTGTGCACATCATAAAAGCAATTTCTCATTCTTTTGAACAAATTGCAAATGCTTTGGCACATTCATGCAAATGATCATGCACAATTGTCTGCTGTTTCCTACATTATCCATTGCTTATGTCATGTTGATCAAAATGTATTATACTGGTTCTCTGTTGAATAGTCTTACCCCCCAAAACATCTAGGCATTAGTTCATTGCATAAGTCATTACATGCAAAATGGTTGAACCAGTTGTCATAATCTGTCAAGCATATTTTCTATACATTTCTATTAGACTTTTTTGTAAATGTGTCCTGAATTGATGAATTGCTCTCAGGTGAATCTTCACTAATGAAGGGGAATGTGTGAAGCGTTAGATCAACCAATAATCAACCAGTTCTCTAAAATATCTCAGAGGGAACGTGCCTATGTCCTTGGCCTCTTCTACCTCTTCCTCTGTTTTGCCTCCCTACTTTTCCAAGTATGTAATCCAACAATGTGCACTGCTATAAAACAGTCTTGTCTTTTCTTATACAAATATACTTTATATAGATTGTAAAACTGATGCCTCAATTTGCGTGATGAAACAGCTGTAGACATAATCTACGAAAGAAAACAAAAAAATTTATTGTGTTTATTACAGATGTTTTAGCTTTACATGCCAGATGCTAGAACATTAACATCATCAGACAACTTTGGGGGATTACAGTTTTTCTCAATTGTTTACACACAAAAACTGGAACTTATGACACAATGACCACAACCTGTAACTCATGTGCCAACTCCCTAAACCAATTCTGCTGAACTATAAACACATTTCCTGCTGTAGACCCAGATTTCAATTCGAAACCACACTTTCTTCAAAACACTACACACAATTATCTGCTTTAGACCCAGATTTCAATTCTAAACCACACTTTCTTCAAATCACTACACACAATACTCTCTATTTTGCACACTCTTCATCAATGCCAAATCTCCTTGTGTTCAGACAGAACACACTGCCATTCAAATGGCAAAACTTCCATTTTCAAGGCCGTTGTGCAATTTCCAATCAAAGCTTGAGCAATATAAGGGCCACAGGTGAGCTCCTGGTTTGGAGAACAATGGATGGCAACATTTAAGTGAGAGGTGATCAGAGAGGCAGAGGAGTGAGAGTAAGAGGAGGACGAGGAGGAGGAAGAGGAGGACGAGGAAGAGCAAGGAGAGCCATTATCTCTGATGAGATTCGGGCCACTGTGGTCGACCATGTGGTCAACCATGGTTTGACCATGCAGGAGGCTGGCCAGAGGGTTCAACCAAACATAAGCCGCTTCTCAGTTGCATCCATTCTCCGGACATTCAGAAGAGAGAATAGGTAAGAAACACTACTATGACAGGAAAACACTAGTTTGAATGCCTTATCAGGAGCATAGTATTCTTGTATTTAGAGTATTTTACATTGTACTGTATTTGTATATTTTGCAGAACTGAAAGATTACCCCGGTGTGGTGGGAGGGAGCGTGTCTTTACGGCTGAACAGGAGACTGAAATAGTAAATATGGTTCTGGACAATAATGCTATATCAATCACTCAAATACAAAGTGCAATCATTGATGACCAAGACATATTCCTAAACATCAATACAGTGAGCTTAGCCACAGTGGACCGTGTTCTAAGGCGGAACACCTTGAGAATGAAGCAGGTGTACAGGGTGCCTTTTTTTGTCCTTTTTTATTTTACATTTTTCTTTCTTTTTTTGTTGACTGTACTGGCCTATTTTCTATTGTTTGTTCTGTGCAAATAATTTACACATCCAGTTGTGTTTGCTGTGATGTATAGGCTACAGCACTTTTGGAAAAAATAAAGAAATATTTTTGTTGTTACTGTATATTTGTGTGTTGTTTTATATTTGAGTAAAAACATTATACAGTAATATTTTACAACAGGAGTAAGCGTACAGTAACACTGAACATGAAAAGGCATAATGCTCCTGATAAGGCCTTCATACTGGTGTTTTCCCATTCATAGTAGTGTTTTCCATTCAGCACATCAGTGTTCAATTGGTTCTTAGAAATGTCTACTCATATGATGGTCTGTGTGTGCCATTTGAACACAAAATACCATTTTGAGGAGACATAACATTGTTTTGAAGGCAAAGTAGCATTTTGCAGGAGATATGTAGGGTTTTGCATTTTGTGTGTGTGGTTTTTGGATTTGTGTTTAGAGTTTTGAGAAAATGAGGTATGCTTTAAAAAAATGTGTGTAAGCAATTGAGAAAAACTGTAATACAGTATAACGAAACAAGGTAGTCACATCTTGAGGTCAACTCTGAGTAATGAGTTGAGTATGTTTTGACAATAATGGTCAATAAACTCTCTTCGATTGAAATCTGGATGTTTCCACTTCTTTCACCCACTAAAGTTGCCATAGGACACAAAACAAAAACACATGGCTACTTAACATGCAATGCTTACATCAGTCCCTCCCCATAGTACGTCAAGTTATTGATTTCTTCACGGTAGACTTTAGACCAATTACGTTCAAGACAAATTGCACTACGGTACGGCTCACCCCCATTCGCAGGGGTCAGCACAACCGAAGTGCAATGGCCGAGCCTCGCCCTGGGTGAACCACCTTCTTGATCATGGTATCTCCCCTGCCAGGTAAGTATGAGTTGTACACATCGGAGAAGGGGGTCCCACTCTTGACCATATATTTTACGTTGACGGTTTCCAGTTTCAACCAGCCCTCAAGTCACTATGTCCAGTGAGTTCACAACTAAGAATCGAACTTTCGCAGCGGGAGTAGTTAAATTATACATAATTAAATTTATAAATATATTTTTCACTTTATTCTAACAATACGCTTCAATTCCCCCATAATGCAACATTATAAAGTCCTCTTGTCATGGTGACGTCACACGTACGTCCGCACGCGGAAGTGGTTCAAAACAAACGTACGGCTGGAAATTGACTGATTTTTCGGAGATTCAAAAATCCCCAAAACATCAAAAAGAGGATCTCCAGTTTTACAGTCACTGTATATCATCAGAAAATAATAACCTTGAAGCAAACCGCAGGTTCTTGTGGCTGCAAGCATTAAAGTAGCCTGCGTGTAGCCTATGGAGGAAAGTCGTGGAATCGGAGTTTGTGTGTTGGACTGCTTGATCATGACACTGGACATCTCGGGACAGCGGGGGCTATTTTTAATCATGACGTTTGGCTGTATTCCACTTTAATTCACTTAATTAGTTTTAATGCAATGATTCTATTGAATGTCTTTATTTGATATGTTTGTTTCTGTGTTGTGGGTCTGCCCCACTGTCTATGTCTTTTTTGTTGTTGCTGGTGCACTGGTGGCTACAACCGAAGTTCCCTAACAGGAAAATAAGTTATTCTATTCTATTCTACTCAACACCATCCGCAAGTCATGTTATCTTATAGGATACCATAGCTAGGCTAGTCTAAACGCCACTATATGGTGTATGAATCGAACGAACAGCAATTAAAGTGTCCTGACAAGCCATTTGATAGCTTACGTGTTTAAAGTTAGCTAGCATTAAACGTAGCTCTGAGCCATTGACCCGAAGCACGTTTTGTGCCACCACTTTGTGAGCATGCCCATATAATGTCGGCTATATCCATAATAACACATATAATGTCGGCTATATCCATAATAACACATATAATGTCGGCTATATCCATAAAAACACATAAACATAACACTCAGTTTGACGGTCGAAAAATAAATCCGCGTCATCTAAACGAACACACGTCGATTAATCACAGAATCCAGTCTGTAAAAACTCAAGCTGCACACTTCCTTTCTTCCGCAGAAAAAGAGAAGGTCATCACATTGCATAGGTTATTGTCGCTTTTAGGTGAACTAACAAAAAATGACATTCCCTAACCCATGCGTCTCAGAACCGGTCGGGAATGTCGCCAATGCTTCAGTCATGATTTAAATCGCTATAAAATTGAACACAATTGTCAAAACTGACATTGTGTAACCAGAGCCGGATTAAAGGGTAAATTCGCTATTTTGGACCTTGGACCCTATTTGCGGTCCGTCTTCCATGAACCTGACCCATGAAGTCCATTTTTTCGCTGATCGGTCCAGTATTGAGTTCGCTACAGATTTCCTGTAGGCTCTCACTGGGCTACAATAGAAGTCAACGGGGCAATTAGAAATGTTATGGAAAAACAACGATAAATGTGCTTTTATAGCTCAGTGTGTATTCTTACGGTCTCAGTATGCTCTCCTGTGAAATGTAGGCTATCGCAAACGCAAACCGAACGTTGAAACAACAGTTCCATTTGAAACAGAACTATTTCTCCGACCGCACTACCTCGCACTGACTTCGGATAACATTACCTGCGCAACTTCAGCCTCTCTCTCTTCTCTTGCTCTCTTATCATCCATCTCTTGTAGTTCCGTGTCCGTGTATTCTGGCTCAAATCTGTAGCCAGTAACGTCAGTCAAAATCGAATTCTTCGTCTTCGTAATCATTATAGTCATCCATCATCCAAGTTTTTTTGTGGAAATTGTAGCCTACGTTGCTGCAGGTAAACAAACGCAGACTGCTCAACTAGATAGTTTCGTAAACGGCCGGCACACCTTCCCGCTCCCCCACCCCCACCTTCCCAGCTCCCGATCCCCCACCGACACATAGTACTCCGCGGGAGCAGCGAAAACAAGCAACAGAGAAATGCTTACTTCCAAGCCATACCAAGCACGTAAAAATGTTCGGATTGAGATACATTCCACAGGAGAGCATACTGAGACCGGTAACAATACACCCTGAGCTTCCCGTCTCATTTATTGTACATGAAAGCACATTTATCGAACATTTCTAATTGCCCCGTTGACTTCTATTCATAGTTTTCAGTCACGTGACTGCTGCGGAGCCCTGGCGGGCAAAACAACGTTCCAGAATGCGGACGGACACTGGAAAACCCATAGAGCTACCGCAGAAGCCTGTCCAATTTCCTTCTTTTGCAACACACGTGTGTTAGATC
The DNA here is from genome assembly GCA_029718625.1 of Synaphobranchus kaupii. Lineage (NCBI taxonomy): Eukaryota > Metazoa > Chordata > Actinopteri > Anguilliformes > Synaphobranchidae > Synaphobranchus > Synaphobranchus kaupii. The sequence goes on from CM056380.1 coordinate 59,406,628, forward strand.
ACCTGTCAAAAGACGAAAAACAAAGATACGCAAACAAACTAAGCGTCTTAGGTATGTGTGACCCATATACAGCACCCGCTGCTTTATTTAGACTATTAAAAACCGTGAAGTCGCTGCTGTACTTCGGTGACGTTTACATTTATCTTGTGGAGAATCCATCCCCTTACACTGCCGCGAAGATGAAAGCGTACAAAAGTACAGATAGTTATCTGTACTTTCGATCTGGATGGGTCAATAATGCTGTTGTTTGGGAGGTGAAGGACAATAAATTCTTCATCGTCAAAGCGAAGGTGAGTGCTAATTAGCTAACGTGAGCTACCTAACGTTGCTTGCATGGGTCAGTGTAACGTTAGTCAGCTAACGTTACTGCAGTTAGCTTTTCTAGGGCAGTAATATTTTGGTTAAGATAACACAACATATTGTGACATACATGTAATATAAACTTTTTTCCATTGTCAGGTAAACCATTCCTACAGCTTAAATGACCTGCCATTGACAGCCTGGGTAGCTGTAGAGAAGGAGGGATTCACAACATCCTCCTCTCTAGGTTTTCCTTGTCAGACGGGATTCTGTACAAACACAATCCAGGCTTGTCTCCTCTTCGGTTAATGCATCCAATTGAACAACAACTATCCGGCATTTTGGCAAACTTTTGGGAAAAGCGGAGTTGTCGTTGACGGGCAGTGGAAGTGGGCTGCTTTTTGCCCGCCAGGTGGGCGTTCCCATAGGGCTGTGACATCACGTGAAAACTATGAATACTGGACCGATCAGCGAAAAAATGGACTTCATGGGTCAGGTTCATGGAAGACGGACCGCAAATAGGGTCCAAGGTCCAAAATAGCGAACTTACCCTTTAAGGTTGCATGTGGCCCCTGACTGTAATTCAAACGGGCCCTTCCATCAAAATGATTACTAGTGTAAATAAACAAGAAATTATATTGAATTGAATTGTAATTATATTGAATTCCATCCACTTATTATTTCATCGTACGTTTACAAACTTTTCTCATGGCGAAGTCATCAATCAAGTCAGTGAAGCTCAGTAAGCTTACAATCAGTATTTATTTTGCCCCGCAGCAGCTTACAATGTATTCTTTTGGTGTAATTTGTAGAGCACTCTCCGTCAGTAGCATGCTGAAGGCAGCTGACATTTTTTTGGAAGTTCTAAAGTACCCTGACATCAAAAAGCACACCCAATGGTTCTAAATATTTTCTCCATTCATTTTTGCCATAGGCTTATCATAAATAGATAGCAACAAGTATCATAAATGTTAGAGACACCTCCCTAACAAAATACCAGGGTCAGTTTTTTGTATTTGGAACACAGTTCTTATTTTAAGTGATTTAGCCTAAATAATGTCCCATTATAAGCCTATTTCAACCAGTTATTGATTTGAACCCACAATTAAAAAGTAATGCATGGCAGTGTTTAACAATTCATTAAAATAAGGAATACATAGACACAATAGATATGATATATACATTACAATACATCGATGTCTACAGATATACAGACCGTTTAACGTTTTGAGGCAAAATTCTATTAAAGGTTGTATCAGCGATTTTGGGTGGAAACATAAATGATCACATTCATCTGATTTTTCCTCACGATCCGCTAGCTGCCCGCCCCATAAGCAGGCCGTCAAAAAACCGCGTCTCTGTAGGCAGCCTATGCTCCGAGATCATACACAAAAACAATGGTACTACCAACTACTCAAAACCAAAATAAACAGTATTCCAACCAATCACAATGATCTGCACAAACGTGACGTCACTTCTGAAGCGAAATCCCAAACAAACATACTTATGAATAATTATGTTATGTTTTTAAAAATAGTGTTCAAGCATCCAGAATTATAACCACGTTAATAACGTTTGTAAGAAACCAAACCGTTTGTAAATCCGTCAAGATTTCAGCGAGATAAGAGTATTAGCGTTTGTGCAGATCATTGTGATTGGTTGGAATACTGTTTATTTTGGTTTTGAGTGGTTGGTAGTACCATTTGTTTTTGTGTACGATCTCGGAGCATAGGCTGCCTACAGAGACGCGGTTTTTTGACGGCCTGCTTATGGGGCGGGCAGCTAGCGGATCGTGAGGAAAAAAAAAATCATTTATGTTTCCACCCAAAATCGCTGATACAACCTTTAATTATGCAACATTATGCTCTTGACGCATGGTTGATTTTCATGGATTTTAAACTTATAGCATTATTCATTGACTTGTCACTAACATGGCATTTTGGCTGACAGTACATTTGTTGAAAGGAATGAGCATAAAAAACAACAACATAAGACCGCTAAAGCACACTTTTTCGTCAGATGCTTCTTTCGTCCCGATTCAGTGTATCTTTCGTCCCGCACGGCAGGGACGAAAGATACATTGCACTCATCAGGTTTGCAGCCAATTTATATCCGACTCGTTTATGCTGGAAACAAAATTCCAGTTGCTATTAGTGAGGGACACAGACACATTGTCAGAAAATATGGCCTCTCTATCTCTACTGACTTTCGAGTAAACCGGATGAATGTAAAAAGTGTTTATTTCGTCCCGGTTCTCCCCTACATGTCGATTTTCAGGCATTCAGGCAAACTTTTGCACACTGTAGCATCAAAGAAGATCTCAGTACAAGGTCTAGTTATCCCACACACACCGCATTGCTGACAGTCGGCATCCCTCCTTCCTCATCTGGTCTATCTAGGTATGAAATTTATTTTACACACAAACAATTTTTTTCTGTAAACTAATTTTGGGGGCCCCTGGCTTCAGCCCAGTCAGCCCCCCCCTTAATCCGCCACTGTGTGTAACCTTTTCCTGGCAAGTTGTCAAATGTGCAAAGGTGAGTCATGCAGGTGGGCAGGTTTGTGTTGACTTGGTGTTTTTGATCAAGGCCTATGACGGCACCACAACATTTTTTTTATTATACACCAGTAACTGGATCACAGAAAATGCACATTACTACAATGGCAACTGCTTCCTGTGGAGTGGACATCATCGTTTACCAGAACCATGCAAATGTTTTCCAGCTGGAGGAGTTGATGAAAACTTTAATTCGCTGAGGGAGGGCCTATTGCAGCGTTGAGCAAGAATGTCAACAATAAATGTATAGCCTACATTTCCTGGTGCGTGCGTGACCACAGAAAGTGATATCAGACTGCCCAATTGCACAATTACTGTGTATTGCATTTTGATAATGCGATATATTTTATAGTGACATGTCTCCCTCTTGTGGTACGGCGATTGCATAACAAGTATGTTGTAGTGAAAGACCAGGTAGGCTAAGGAATGTTTTGTTACAAGCTGTCAGAAGTGTGCACGGAAGGTTAGGAAAGGGATTTAAATCTAGTCCACCACCAACACCATCCAATATACTTGCATTCAATATGTTTTATGATGTTTTAGGAAAAGAAGCTATACCATAACATACATTATTTTGCAGTAGCCTATGCATATTGGATACATTTTTATTATTCAAGTATGCTGGCTGTAAGCTCCTTTTATAATTTGAACAAAGTGTAGTTTGGCAGTGTAGTGTGCAGCACATTTTGTTATATATATATATTTTTTAATTAAAAGTTCTACCTGCATAGACAATTTCACTCCCAGCTTTAGCCTACATTGCATTCATTTAGAAAATGCCCTCTTACAAGTGTAACGTAGGCTACAATGTAGCCTATGAGAAACATAAGTGCACTTATCTGATTAAAGTGCCAGACCAGGCTAACAGTATTCCCAGACTAGTGATTACAGATGGGACATCACTAAAGCACTAGTTCAAGTTGAATATACTAACCAAGAACCAAAGCACAAACATGCAGTTGGTGTTGAAATGGATGGAATAACTTTCTAAGAAGAAATATCCAAATTAACTTTTTATTTGATGGCTTCTTATATCTTATAGCTTGTAGGTTTCTTGAATAAACCGTTGAGGGCATCCATTTTCTTTTTGCACTTCTTTTACAGACAGGTAACATTACTTTGGCTTGGGATTTTGCAATAATGGTATCCCTGATCCATGTGCTATATGACACATTCCAGCAAGTAAGACCAGGTAAAAACTCAAATCTCACTGCTTCTGGGACAGATTCACAAATGATAGTCTTTAAAGACAAAACCCTAAAATGACCATGTGATCTACACTTCATAAGCGTGTTGATGCGTTGTGCTTTTCAACTTTGCTGTTTATTCACTTTAAATGATGGAGGAACAGGGAATACAAATTATTTTTAATTGAATTTTACATCATTGTGTCTTTCTGTTCCTGTGTAGGCTATGGTCATTAATAAAATATGCAATTTAATATGAGTTGAATTTACAGAAAATATATATTTTTTGTATCTTTCAGCTATGGCTCATTTAAAAATATTAATATTGCTCAAACGTTACATAGAGAGTAGGCCTAAGTTACGTCTTATCCACCGATCCGTTAATTCAGCTTGTCCTGATCATAAGAAAACCACGTTGGACACCATTTCCATTCGATTTCCATTCATTGCGCGTTAACACTTGCGGAGTTTCAGCTACCTTTACCACGTCTCTCAAGTGTTTTAAGAAAATATTGAGTAATAATTAATTCATGTTTATTATGGATATATTTGAAGGGCATATTGATATGCAATGGCATAGTCATAGGCAAATACTATAAGATATATTCATACAATCAGGCAACCTGTCGGGGCAGCAAAATCGCTACAAGAAGAATGGGTCCTTATCGCCGATGGAAGGGATGTGACCAGGTTGGGTGCTCAGTCTGGCAAGATTGCAGTTATGGAATATCACTCTTTCATACAATAATGCTGTGATTTTCCCCCCAGATTATTCGTAACTTGCCTTCTGATTTCAGGGCCATTGATAGGCAACTTGACGCTTCCTGGAAATGATGGGTGGTAAAACGAGCGCCATTGCTGCCGGGGTCTGCGGTGCTCTGTTCATCGGCTACTGCATCTACTTCGACAGGAAACGGAGGAGTGACCCGAACTTCAAAAAAAGGCTCCGGGAACGTAAGCATTGCTCACTTGCGCCGGTGGCAGTTCAAAATGAAACAATAACCTTAAACTTAACTTCAAAACAAGACCGTTGTTTCTTTAACCGATTATGGAGCCCCGTAATGTTGGTTTGCGTTCTGCACAGCAAATCGTTGGCTATCTCTGGTTACGAATTTGATTCAGAGATGGGCAAGTTAACTAGCAAAATTTACGTTAGTAACGTTAATCTAGCGATATTATTTCAGGTCGGGGTCACGTGAATTCAATTTAAACCCAAATGGGTCACTTAAACATAACTATATAATAACCAGAAAGGAAACGTGGTTCCATTCAACCCTATTCAATTTGGTTCTTCCGCAAGATGGCTGCATAGATATGTATGTATATGAACTAGACAGGAAAGCCCGCCCTCAGCCAACCGAAGTTTTGAAGGACCCGGAAGTAAGCCTGTACTGCGCGTGTCTCTGGCTATGGTTACACTAGTGACTTGTCACTCCAATCCGACTACTATGCGACTTCTGTCATCCGATATCGTTCGGCTGCATTAAATGACAGGTCTGGACACGCACAAATCGGATTCTGTCCGCATTGGGATCGGATCTGCCAAACCACTTGGCGAGGTGGCCTGGCACACTTTGAGATCGGAATTGCTTGTAGTCTGGACAGAATCGGACTTCTCAAAACGCATTCAACGGAAAAACGTCATTAATCTCGCCCACATTTTAGGCTCGGGGAGAGGAGAACGCCACACAGAACTGTTATGGTACGCTGGTGGTAAAGACGAGGCTGTAGTAGCTGTTCACAAATGTGATAGAATGTGTGCTTTTGCATGCGAAAATTGAGCACCCAGTCGGAATCGGTGAAATCATGCACAATATGGTCCCACCAGTGCTGGCTACGTTCGCGAAACAAAACTCTCCTCTCCACCGAAACAGCTGTTGCACACAGAAACGCAATGCTCACATTAATAACACGCCTCCGCTGCTGTCTCCTGAGAAGTGCACCGTGCACGCCTTGTGCAGGTCCTACCTCGACTACACAATCTGAACAAAATGAAAATAAGTACAACTTCATGAACACCGAGCGTCATTTTCCAGGAAGTGTATGTCTAGTATTTTTAAATATTGCGCGGGGGAATGAAATCCGAACTGCCATCTGACCACAGGAGGTCGCATTGAACTGTCAAGTATGGACGCAACTCAATCTGACCTACTGTGATCGGATGTTGGAATTCCGATTCCAGAAGTCACATGAAGTAACTAGTGTAACCGTAGCCTCTGTGCTGTGAGCGCAAATTCCTCTGGAACAGGCAACAGAGGGTAAAGGTAAACAGCATAACATCCCGCCCTATGACCCTCAGCACAGTGTGCCCCCCAGGACTGCGTCCTCTCACCCTGGCTATTCTCCCTGCACACAAACCATTTCACACCCCACCCCAGCTCTGTCAACATCCAACAACAATGAAACGCACTACCGTGAACAGATAAACCAAGCAATCACCTGGTGCACACACAGCTCAACGCATCCAAAACACAAGAACTCATCATCGACCTCAGACACAAACCACACCCCAAAACCCCCATACTCATCTCTGGCGAGCACATAACCACCACTGACTCATACAAATTTCTTGGAACTCACATTAGCAATACACTTAAATGGAAAACCAACACAGACTACGTAATCAAAAAAGCACAGCAAAGATTATTTTTCCTACTGCAGCTCAAGAAATTCAGAATCGGACAACACCTCCTTCTCCGCTTCTACACAGCTATCATTGAAAGCATCCTCACCTCATCCATAACAGTCTGGTACAACAGCTTGGACAGTCACACTCAGAAAATAACTCCAGCGCATCGTCAATAAATCATCCAAGATCATCGGCACCCCCCTCCCAACAATTGCATCACTTCACCTCAAACGAACACTGGTCAGGACAAGAAAAATCATTGCTGAACCCACTCACCCAGCTCACCACCTCTTCCAGCTGCTGCCCTCTGGAAGGCGCTATAGATCACTGCCCACCAAAACAACCCGTTTCAAAAACCGCTTCTTCCCCACTGCAATACAGAATCAGAATTCTTCCCACTAATCCCCCCCCCCCAGCTGTACCCCACATGCTGCTCCCTGCCTGCATGTCTCCCATTGAATATGCTGTGTGAATATATAAATATGTTGTGTGACTGATGTCCAGTATTTGTTATTGTTTATTATATTTATTATACTCATGAGTTTTAATATCATCATTGTGGTTAATGTATGTCTTGTGCAATATGTTTGAGATTTAATGTGTGCTGGAACTGAGCTGTAACATGCTGTACCGATAGCAAATTCCACCAGCCTGGCTGTGTGGTCATTAAACTATCTGAATCTTAAAATGAATGGGAAATATCAGACCTTTGAAGGCGAAATTAAACTTCCCCGATGATATTTTTGAACTCGATTAACGGTTGTCACGTTTCATATGAAAAGCAGATTATGAAAATGTTAAATTTTCCACGGCCCGGAAATAGTATTACCGGTGAGCTGTGCCATGTATTTCCAATGGAGCGCCGTGAAAGTCAATGGAGTCACCGCAGCGCAATCTAGGTGCCAAAAGCTCACAATATGGTAATCAATAGAAGCAGGCAATCACATTTAGCATTTTTCCTGGGTCAAATTTTTTTTTAGGCTGCACAGAAAATGATTGGTTAAGAACAAACCGATGAGATTTGGAACATGCTTCACTGAACTATGGGTAGTTCACAAGGAGTTTCGATAATGAAATGGTTTTCACGTGTGTAATATTTCTAAGGACAGACTTCACATCTCAAGATAAGTGTTACATTACAATAGTAACCTACCCCAGTGAACATGTTGAAAAGTCAGTGAAATGCCGTCTCGTGTAGTGAAAAATCGCCCAGATAGCAAGAAGCTAGCGGATCAGCGGATGCGTTCAGATGGCAATCTATCGGACTCGGAGGTCTGGTGGTCCGACAGACACCAGTCGGCAAATCTGATCCGACACCTCTCGCACTCTAGCCTACTCTCCACTGGCGTCCCCGAGACAGGATGGCTTGAGCCCCATATGACCCCCAATTTCCCCCATACGGCTAAATGTGTTTGAAAAGTGAGTATTTTTAACCGGCTAGGATGTAACCAGGCTATATCCGGGTAAAACCTTAGCTAAATTCGGGATAAATTGGATTAAATTGACACGTCTGTCAACCTAGGTTTACACCCTTCTCGAAGATGCATAATGACAGCATAGCATATGTGACACGAGCTGGTAAAACAGTCCGGTCAGATTTCAATTTGAGATGCTGTGTGTGCTCAGCTTAGCACTACGGCTGCTGTGGTCTGTTGGAAACAATCACAGACCATGCAACAGGAATCAGGGGAGTAGAGGTTTCTGCTTTCTGGGGTCTGGGGGGCGGGGCGGGGGGCTAATATGTTGGCTAATAAGCCTGCTTTGTTCACACAGCTTCGAACGACGAGTAGCTAGTTAACGCTAACCAAACAGCTTAAACATTTTTATTAACTATTCGCGGCTCATTTATATGAATTTGCAGTAACGTTAGGCTGTGAGGCAATTTCAACAAGATAGCCGCTACGTAGCCTTCAACATTAATCTGTCTAACACAGCGTTGCATTACAAGATAACCATAGTTCATTCTATCAGTCTAACATCGACATTCCGGGGTGGCTATACCTGTAAAATAGGCTACGATTTTCACTTTGCCCATTTTCATCACGATTTCTCATTATTCAGGCAACACCTCACACTATTTTTAGCCGTGCAAGGACCGCTGGTTCACAGAAAGCCTGAAAAAGCGGTTTGGATCACCGATACAGCAATACCACAGATGGTAAATAAACAAGCAAAATAAACGAGCAGGTGCAATAATCATTATTTAAGTATGTGAACGTAATCATAGCATAGACCTATTCAGTAATTTGTGTATTTATTGTTTTGATTTTCACATAACATCGATTGTTCTCACGACCCCCACTGGTTTTAGTTGCCAACTAGGTTTACAGCGGCAGCCATTATTCTCTTATTCTCTGCAAAGGGGACAAAATGACCACCTTCACGTGACATGTCACGTTGGCCAATCAGAGAAAAAACTTTCCAGTTCTTATAGAGTTCAGTGGTCACTTACCTATCGCTGAGACGGAAAATGGCAGTCACGTGTGACGTTAAATGCCGGCATAACATTAGCGAGCTTGTGTTTACCGCAAGAAAGTGTATGCTGAAAATGTCTTGATAGCTTTGTGTTCGAGCAAATTTAAAGAACAAGTAAAGTTGGCAGGTAGCTACCTACACGAGCTTCATTGCATAACGTTACTTGCTAAATAGTTAGGATTTTATACAACTACCACATGTGTCTCTTTTAAAGATCGTTGATTCTCGTCGTCTGCCAGCAGGCAAATCTACACCACACTGAGCTTTCAAAATCCTTATTTTTATCTTAGGACAGGAATCATAACCAAATCCTATTTTATACCTGCTAGCCACAATATGTGCCCCTCATCAAGAGGAAAAATGTAATCCATAATTATGTTTTGTGTATTTAAGTAGCTTGTTTATTGGAGTTGTCATGGAAGACGTTGTAGACTTTCAGAAACATCTAATTTATTGCTCATCAGGGAGAAGAAAGCAGAGGGTAGCGAAGGACAAATCTGGACTGGCCAAGGTAAGAAATGCATTCTCTGTAAAAAAACAAGGACGGAAGTTAAAATGGCGAGTGGCGGGATATAAACTCCCTGGCATTCTCTAGTGGAGTCTCAAATTTGAGATTGCTGTTCTTTTCATATTTCAGTCTTGAATTCATCTTAAATTGTCAGATGTTTCTTCTTTTTTTTCTTTTTTTTTAAAACTGAGAATTGGCTTTCTCCTTTGTTGTAAGAAAATGTATTTGCACTACTGACTTGATAGATAAGGGCCCCTTGCTCTTAACCCTAAACAGGGTTAGCACAGACTGGGACCACACAGCATATTGGTGCCAAACCCAAAGTATGCAAGGCATTAAAATTAACAGAGCAGCTTGGAGTTTATCTTACTCTGCTGGTGGCTGTGATGTATTCAGTTCATGGTTGGTTTGTTCTAACCTTGTTTTTATGAATCCTGGTCAAGAACCCACCAATAAAACCTACTTATGCTCCACCAGCTCTTTATATTGTGTTCATTTTTTTAAATGGCATGGTTTGAAAAGGTCCAAACAAAGTTCAAAAACGCATATATCCTTAAGTCAATCTACCTTCTGTCAAAATCACTAGAGACCTTATGTTGCTTGGGGAAGGGGTGGGGAGAGCAAGGGGCATAGCACGTCTGGAGAGCCTGTGGTTCATTGCATTCCAGCTGCCAGACTTGAAGGATGCAGAGGCCGTGCAGAAGTTCTTCCTGGAGGAGATTCAGTTGGGCGAGGAGCTGTTGGCACAAGGTGTGAAGCAGTCCTGCCATGTCTGCTGAGTCTTTCATCATGACCTGTTTAGGTGCACCACAGTGGTATTGGGCCATGCCCTTTGCACTACAGTGGGGCCTTAGAAAATTATGCGATTCATGCATTACTTTAAGACAGACAATCAATTGCATTCTTAGAAAACCCCCCAGTTACTGATCGTAGCTTCTGGGACAAGGAAGGATGCAAAAACAAACCTTGAATTATCCACAGTGAGGGGTCTTTTTCTAGTGGCTCTTAGCGGATTTATTTCTTGGACAATCACAATTTTTTATTTGAGCTTGTGTGTTTATGTGTATTAGTTCACAATTACTTCACAACTTTGGATCAAGGTTTCTACCTTTACAAATCTTTCTGCATGCGGAATGATTCTATATGTTGCTTAATTATATTTTGCTACTCAAATGTATTTTTGTGAACAAGAATTTTTATTTTCAGATAATTTACTCATGTTTGTAATCATAATTCTCAAAATGACATGATCTGAACCTTGAATCAGATGAGTTCCTTTGATGGCCATTGGATTGATTCCGCCTTCTCTCTCCCCTCCCAAGGTGACTTTGGGAAGGGTGTGGATCACCTGACTAACGCTATCGCTGTATGTGGCCAGCCACAACAGCTGCTGCAGGTGCTACAGCAGACCCTCCCTCCACCCGTGTTCCAGATGCTTCTAACAAAGCTCCCCACCATTGGCCAGGTGAGCCAGGGCTCAGAGGGGCCTGCAAAAGTAGTATTACCCAGAGGTGGCAATGGTATTGCCAAGGCATAACTGTTCAAGCTATTCCGGCTCTTTCCGTAAACAGGTTAGCATGCCACCAACGGGCAGTGTTCACTCAGTGAACGAGTGTTCTTCAGTTCATTGTTAATCCTTGTGCTGCAGTTCCCTCTCAAAGTATCGTGCACACCATTTCTCCCGTCCAATTAGTCCAATCGCATTTGGAGTCAAACTGCTGTTGAATACGATGCTGGGAGAAAATGTCCATATACTCCCTGCGACTTGAGGTCTGTTCATTTAATGACGCTCCACATCAGATGGATTAGAAACTTATAAGTTTCGATATCACGGGAAAAAACTCACCTATCTAGTACCGGATAGGACCCCTTTTGCCTTCACACCAGCTGGAATTATTCGCGTCATGGAGTCAATAAGGTGCTGGAAGCATTCCTTAGGGATTTTGTTCCCTGCTAATTCGATAACATCATGCAGTTCCTGCATATTTTCAGCCACACATTCATGCTGCAAACCTCCTGTTCCACCTCATCCCAAAGGTGCTTTTAGATCTGGGGACTGTGCAGGCCATTGGAGTAAACTGAAGTTACTGTCATGTTTGTGTACAGAGTACAGAGCCAAAAAAACAAAAAAATGTGTCACTGTCTTAACACTTTTGGAGTGCACTGTATATTTAGTTGCAGCCACATAATTCGCTGTTTGGAGGAGCGGGCTATTTGCTTAACAAGCAGGTATACCTAATAAAGTGGCCGGTAAGTGTGTATGTATGGGTATGTCTGTATATGTGTATATATCATACATGCATCCATCCATCTTTGATTTTGCAGCGGATTGTCAGTGCACAGAGCTTGGCTGAAGATGACATTGAATAAGAGGGCAGGGCTGGCCACTAGATCCCAGCCTTCACCGCCCACAAACTCCACCTCTCTCCAAAGCCAACACCCCTGGACTCCAGGCATCAAGAGCTGAAAGAGTTTCTGAATTGTACTTCAACAAGACCATTTTTTAAAATCCACTCATCCAACTGTTTTGGTCCATCTTTACTTGTTATGATGCCTCCCCCTTTCCCCAGGTCTCCTCCTGAGGTTATTTCAATGACGTTGTGTGCTTGAATACGTGATGGTCATGTCCTGGGATGTCATGGTGTCTAATGGGCAAGTTAAATGTGAACTCACAGATACGGTGAAAATACCACAAACTCATGCACAAAATGAATTTGTAGCCTGGTCCATATTTGGACAGAACTCTCAAAGTTAAAATGAATTTCTCTGTACTTTCTTTGTAACATGTGAAAAACAACGTAGCAAACCATGTAATATGCAAACCGGACATTGTTGTGCGATATCGCTGTCATTGTTCTGTTGCATAGAGAGGTTTACACTTGCTCCTCTTTAAGGGAAAATGTGAATTTGCTGTTAATGCCATTAGTAATGGGTGTGATGTGTGCGGGAGTTCCACATTGAACACAGGTTGCACCCAAATCTGAAAAACTTATTTTCAGTCAGCTGTCTGCATTCTTAAACTCATTATTCATGAAAAGGTAAGATTTACAGAGAAAAGTATTTTGTTGAAATATTTTTAAACCATACTTTTCTTAATTCTGACATTGAAAGTCGCCTCTCTGTAATATTACAATAAAATGTGTATCAAACTTTTGAAGTAGGATGCAAGTCTTTTTGTCTATGGCTTTTTGCTTTGTGGTTAGATTGTAAGGGTAAACACTTGGTACTTAAATATGTCCGTTCTGAATGACAGCCTGTGTCACCCCTTCCTCATTTTAAAGCCCTTTTGAACTGTAGCTAGGTTGTGTTGCTTAATATTTTTTAATTGTTAATACCCTTCATGTTATTATGGCATTGGGTTGTTTGTACGTATGTGGTCCTCTTTGCTGGAATGTGACTTGCAGAGGTCTGGCTATACACTGTCCCATCTGGATATAGGGAAAACTCAGGCAGCAGGTCATACCTTCAGATCTTGATAAGGTGTCTTGCTGATAACAAGGATGGTGAACAGAAATATTGATTAGGTAACAGTTTTTTCCCATCAAAAGACATCCAAATACTTTGAAATAAATTAGTTATCATTTGGTGGTTCTACCTTACCATTATATTATGCTCGCACCAAATGTTCTGGAGAGGACACTTTTTGGACAACAGTCCAATTAGGATTTTACACTTAAACAAGCTGTTGCAAAAACAAACCAGTCATAACAAAGTTGAATCTACTTTCCTATAGAATATGGTGGTATTCCAAATATTGTTGAATAAGTTATTGAACAAAACATTAAGTTACCTATATTTGGACAGGCCTTTTTTGGTTATTTATTTATACACTTATTGGTTCAGTCAACAGATTTTATATAGGCTTACAGTTAGAGGTGCATTTTTTCCTAATTTATCTCAAGGCAGATGGATTACAGAAGCAGTCAAGAATGAGAATTGGCAACTTCATTTATTTGTATAACATTACCAATATTGTACTTTTCGCATTTATATACTGTAGGCTTAACGTTACTTCTAAGAAAGTACATGTACGGTACAGTATAGCGACCTTATGTTACTCAATCCCACACTCTCAAAACACATTTATGTATTTATTATTTGCATGAATAAAGAAGAAATGCAAGTACAGTCATTTACATAAATATGCTAGAGAAGTTGGAAACCAGACAAGGCTTATGCTAGAACCTCACTTTATGAAACAAAATCACATTAATTGAAGAACAAAAAAGGATTGTATTAAAAAAGATTTTAAAATACAGCAATAAGAAAAATAAATATTCATTGTAAAATTAGAAAAGAACAGAGAAGGCAAAGAGGGGGGAAATACTGCTATTGTAGGATTTAATAAATAACCCTTATACCTGTGTTTGAACACTTAGGGAGGGGGAAATTTCATTTAGATTTTTCTTTTTGAGAGTAGAATCTATACGCCGATATTGTGAAATGGTCCGCGTGTGTCATGACGAAACACCTCTCTCACCTCGCTCTCTAATCAATGCTGTCGTTGGTTTGTTTGATGAATGTTGTTGAAGGCGCCCGTGAGCTGCTGCACAGCTGCTAAGGCGCCTGCTTAACCTCCTGTTGTCATTTCCGCCTTAGTTCACGCAGCACTGCCATCTAGGACTGAATCCGACGCAGATATGACTTAAATCTGCTCTAGCCGAACACGCCCATTGGGACGCAGCCCTGTTCACCTAAGCCAAAGGCATGTGACCCAAAATGGTTCCAACGTGCATTACCATCCCAATCCTCATGGGGTCACTGTAGGCATTAGATCACCTGACTAATAAAACCAATTGGCTGACATTATGGCAAAGATTTTAGATATATGACAAGATACGCAACTGACGCTTTTCCCGTAGTGTTTTCAGTTAGCTTAGCAACTAAAGTTACATAACATATGCTTAAAGTGGTGCGCATATGACCGGCGCTAGCCGGATTTAAAGTTGGTTTTCGTTGGATAGTCAAAATCATAATGGGTTGTAAGTAGTAGTACTGGGTCCTGACAACCTAGGCATACATAATCTAAAAAGAAAAGGTAGGCTTTTGATTTTGTCTGTCTGATAATGCTCCATTGACCGCCAGTCATTCAATGAGCGCCTGTTGTCTGTCTAATAAGTTCCAAGTGCGGACGTTCCAGACCCGAAGTGGGACCTCTTGCTCCGCTTACCCTCTTTGGTTATGGCCTACGCCAGGTAAGAGGAAGAACTGTGATGTGAACAATGGCTGTGTCCGAATCAGCACCCTTCCATACTATTAGGTAGGCTTGTTGAGTAGACGGAGGAAAAGTTAAGTAGGCAAAATATTCTCTAAATATAGTATACTTTAAACCCCCGTATGATACACTTCTGGGGTTTCGCTGAGTACATTTGGGAGCACACTTCAAGAAGTACACAAACATTTTGGTCGCATTAATATGATGCAAAACTTCGTTTTAAAAAAATGAGGTGCAGCTTCGCTGACATTTTCCTTCAAATACAACAAAAAGCAACACATGACATGGCCGCGCAAGGGTGGGCCACAGGGTTGCCAGATCTTGCAAGACTTTCCAGCCAAATGGCGACTCAAAACTAGGCCAAAATATATTTTTAACCAAAACCAACATATTTTAAATAGAAATCATATTTTAATAAGTGTGTGCTTTGCAACTTTTCATTTTTACCTGTGACTGCACTTTGAAAATAGCCCAATTTAGCTGTAAAACCACGGACATGGCAACACTGGTGGGACGTCTTATGACCTGCTTACGACACTTCCACAGTACGGTTGGAAAATAGTATGGCTGATATTTTTTGCGGACTGCACGATGTGTGCTATACAGTGCACTTTAAATAGTGCACTGTATGCAGGAGACAGGACGCAGTAGATAGGGCTCTGATTCGGACACAGCCATTGTCTGCAGCATGTCTGTTCTATGCACTGAAAGCAGCATGTGTCAGCGTTGGAACACTGCTGTCGGTCATTATCTGCACTTGGGTTGTGGCAAATCATGTAGATTACTGGGGAGGGGCAATGTCATAATTGACTGACAATGAGGCTCTATCAACCTCTTGCTGAGGGATGACTGAATTGCAGGTGAGAAATTGCCTTATATAAATTGGTGTCCCCAAATTATGACATTTTGATTTTGGGTATTGGATTTTTATTGACTCTTTTTGTAGACTTTATTGTAAATTTCTGTGGAAATGTGTCTCCCCAGGAGGATATATATTCAAGACATAAATAACTTACATAATTCAGGACATCTGTAAAATACACTTCAACACTGTAGTAGAACCCCTCCTCATTGGGAATAATCTGCATGTGTTGCCACATGACCACCAGATGGCAACAGAGATATATGGAAAAACACTTTAGAACTAGAGGATACCAGATTATAGATACTTTAACATAGGGTGAAGATGATATACTATGAAGTAATCATTGATATCAACATTGACTTCTGCAGAGTACAACTACACCATGTTAGGAAAATGCCCTTGCACAATTACAGAATCACCAGAGCCCCTCACTGATAGAAAACCTGATATTTTTTGGTCAATACATATAACTAGATAATGAATAAGGATTTTGAATGCACTGAAAAAGCAGTATAACTTTCAAAATATAGGTGTGGGTGAGCTACACCCAAACACTATTACCATTGTATATAGATTACTAAATGTGTGTGTTTTTTAATGACAAAAGCAATAATAGGTAAATAAACCATTTTCTTTTTAGCCTTTTTTTTTGTATGAGGGCCACACCTGGTAGAACCTGCAGTTCTAAGCCCAAGTAAAGCATAAGGTTTGAAAGCAGGGCGCGTACACCTGGAAGCACTTTGTTCAACCAGTACCTTACTGTATTGTGAATTTAAACAAGTTCCATAGACTTTTTTTGGAAGACAAGGTCAGTCTCACATGTGTTAACAATCACACAAAGTGGGAGTCACTTGTCCATCTCACTCACCTCCGGCGAAACACACAGGAGCAGACGCTCACGCGCCACAGAATATTTTAAGAGTGCGTGGCAGGCCCGTTGATGAATGTGTTCTGGGGTTCTCAGGCATTGTGACTAACCAGGGCTTCTGGCCAGGGCAGTGCAGAGGAGACGAGCTCAGCATGTATAGTCATTCCTTTGGAAATAAATAAAACCAACTTCTGGCCGTCCAACTGCTCTCTGTTCAATTTTTCATGGAATGGGACCATCAGCAGTTCTTCACATGGGAGCCAGTGCTGCTTGGTTTGGCTCAGAAACATGCTGTGTGGCAGTTTGTCTGTGCCCTTATTTTTCCAAGTCTTTCAGTTCAAGTGTGAGTTCAACAAGACTGGAACTTAAATCATTGCTAACCGGCACATTTTTTAACAGAATGAGGATTGTTCACGTTTAAATTTTTTTTTTTTTTACATTTCAGAGAACGGTTGTAAAACTACTATTGTGTGCTGAAATTGCCATTTACAGGATTATTTGTGTTTATGTCTCCTGTTTCTTTTTTTTCTTTTTTTGCATTTGGCTGGGAGAGGAACAGCTTGAATTTACGATGTTTACAGCAAGCAACACTGTGCCAGCTGTATACACTAGGGACAAGGCTGCAGTGGTCACCTAACTTTAACCTTTATTTAGCACCCAGGTGACGGCATTGTCTCAAGCTCCTCCCCCCACGGCTGCTCTTCTCAAACCTCAGACAGATATTTGGATAGAAGGCCAGGCTCTGAACAGAGGGAAGAGAATCAGTGAGGCTTAGTGACAAGTCAAAAATCCTACGTTAGCTTAGCACCAACTGGGACCCAGATGCAGTCGGCACAGGTCCTGAGATAAAACGTCCTTCCAGGCAGCTGTGGCATTGCACGACTCCCCCCCCCCCCCCCCCCCCCCCCGCTCCTGTTCTTGTTTCCTAAACTTTGGAGGTCACAGGAGATGGCAGTTTAAAATAATGAGGAAGAAAATCCTGTCCACACATCCCTGACTACATTTCAACAAGCGTCTCTGGTTTTCAGTGCTGACTGAACAAAAGACTAATTTCCTATATATGCCATATTAAACACATCACTGTTCCCACTGCAATAGTGTGTGTGTGTGTGTGTGTGTGTGTGTGTGTGTGTGTGTGTGTGTGTGTGTGTGTGTGTGTGTGTCTGTCTGTCTGTCTGTCTGTCTGTCTGTCTGCATGAGGTCCAGTCAGAGAAGAGCACAGGTTATCCATCTGCCCTACAGTCTCTGTCATCAGAGATTAAAGTCAGTCACCAAGGCCGGCTATCTATCAAGAGCTTTCATGTTAAGCATTAACAAGAGCCCCCTACTGCCTCTTCGTATGCTGCGCTCACCACATATGGGCATTACGGTTTGAACCACTTGCTCGCTCATAACAACAACTTGGAAGCGTTCACGCGCTAACCTCGGATGAATCCGTTTAAAGCCAAGATCACCAGAGATTTGGGGAGGGTCTCTGAGATCCCTGAAAAGATGGAGGTTTGCCGGAAACATTTTTTTTTGTTAACTATTGCCAGGCTCATTTTGCCAGCCTCATTTTGCCAGGCTCATTTTGCCAAACACTTCATTTGACTGTAGGTTGCCTACGGACTTTTGACATGTCATCAGGTAATCTGTTAAATCTGATAAACAAGAGTTGGTCATTTTTTCAGATTATTTGTAAAAATATGCTTCTTTCTTACATTTGACCACAGAATTTGCCAACATCCTTAGTAGGCCAATATAGGCAATTTCCGCACTGGTGACATCAAGTGGGATGAAGTGGAGTATAAAGTAAAACTCAGAGTTCACAAGTAGCATTTACAATTTATAAGCTGACGTGTCCGGTATTTCCAAATTGTAAGATCGTAGTTACCACCTCTCCCATATGTCGTGAACGTAGCATTAGATCAAAAACATGAGAAACATACTGTTATTGATGCTGTTACTATGACATTTTCAGAAGTGAGAGGTTAAACTAAACTGTTTGAGCCATAGGAGCTACGTGTGAAGCATGAGCTTGAACTGCAATCAAAGTATGCTCACAGTTTAGCCAAAATATTGACATTGTTTATACATGAGCCTCAGCTTCAGCTTTTAATAACCATGTCCATGAGACCTGTTCCTGCACATAAACAGTTGAGAAAACCTGTGAAAGGCCTCCAGAATTAGATGTCTGCCTGTGGTCTGTGAATTGCAGTGTGACAGCTGTGTTTTGTTTTGACAGCAGATCAGAGAGGACAGGGAGTCTTTTCCCGGTGGAAGAGCAGACAATCAGCATTAAGAGCCAGGACTAGCAAATTCAGTTATTTGTCACAAAGCTCTTAAAGTACCAGCCGATGAATCTTTCATATACTGTACATGTCCCACAGAAACCAACCTGTGACTGCAAGATAGCAAACATAGCATAGCCTAGCCCATATATTGGAACTTTAGCATGCAACATAGATTGCAGCGGTGCGTTCACGGCTTGCAGGATGTTACAGTCTACATTGCCTGCTGACTGCACTATATTTCCGTCTGGCATGGTGACATGCGATCTGCACTTCCCTGCAGTTAAAGTGTATTTATCATAGGTGCCAGCTATGATTCCACAGGCATGGTTGCTATGGTTTCAAGCCAATAAGGACACCATGGCAACATCCCTGGCATCCACCCTCAGTGAGAGAGATATGCATGGAGTGTGTCATTGAGTTTTGGTTTTAGAGCAGCTCCATAGCATAACTGAAGTGTTCCAATAGGTCTGAATAACCTCTCTTTGAGTTCTCATACAGTGTAAGATGGGAAAGTCTGTCACACAGTGGCAAATAAGAACAGTAGGGTATGCTGAAGCAGGTGGGTTCTGCAAGACAGGCCTTCACTGGGGTAGGACTGCAAGCTTCCAACTGGAAGGCAGATAAAGGACTAATTATTTTTATCCCGGCATACAGCTGTTTTTTTCTTTCTTTTTTTCCAGTTGGAGGCTGGTGTTTGTGGTCTGACACTGGGGCTGCCAGGAGACAGGAACTGGAAAGAATTTTCTACAATAAGAATAAACTGTAAAAACTGAACTGGGGCCCAGAAAAATGTCAAATGGAACCAAAACAGCAGACGGTATTTTCCATGAACTCATGCTCTCATTCCTCTGCTTGTTAGTCAGTTCTGTTCTCTTCTTTTTTTCCCCTTCTTTTTTTTTTTCCCCTGGAGAAACAATGTGTGGAGGCTGCTGGGGTTCACCGGGTTTAGGATCCATGGGGTGCTTGGCTTGGGCCTCTGAGACAGAGGGAAGCAGGCAGAATGAAAGGAGGCATAAACAGAGGGCTGTGTTCAGGTCAGGCGGAGGCCGCCGCCCACTGCCAGCGCTGTCTCTCTGCCAGCTCCCAAACCGCGCGCCTCTGTCTGACTGCCTGGTAAATAACACCCTCCGTTCAGGACGCTCGCTGTCTCGTTCCCCCTCCTGCAGCTGCACACACAAAAACACACTTATGAGTTTGCAGGGGGGGTCACTATAGGCCACCGCCTGAGTCTGACAGTGCAGCAATCGATCAAAACTGGCTGGCCTTGACCTCACGGCGCAACAGCAATGACACCTCACTGCCCTCAGCCACATAACTCCACAGCCAATGATTACTCACCGCCTCCCTTCAGCTCATTGGCTGCCTCTTAGAACTGATGCAATAACTAGCCAGGAAATAAACCTTGAAAGCACGCTATTAATGAGGGAAACCTGAGATAAGAGGCTGAATGCATTCATGAGGGAATAGTGGAATGACTGCATTAATGTGGAAATAATGGAGCAGGTGAATGTCTGTCACAGGGGTTTAGGCATAGTCAGTGCCCTCACCGCAAGCAGCCATTATTCACTGACATGTGCTATGTTAACAGAACTGAAACTATCTCTGCTCATGTTCAATGACTGTTTCCCATATTCCTAAACTAATCGGTTAAGTTCTTCCAAATGTCGTTCAATGTCTTTGGAATTACAGTGTGAAAATTAAAATGACAAACAACGAAAAACTTTGATTATCGTTACGATTCAAATGACCCTGCAAACAAACTTCAGTTTTACGTAAATTACATGTGAGAGATTACTGAATTCCTGTTCAATCAGCGACATCAAATTGGGTATCTTCGAGCTATCCAACTGGGTAGCGCGAGCTGTCCAACTGGGTCGCGCGCGCTATCCATAAATTACGCCCTTGAGTACAGTACACGATAAAACTCACACAACTGAAAAAGGGGCCCAGTTGTGGTCTGGAGGTAAGGATTAAGCCTCAGAGTTGCAGCCACATTCTCTCCATCTCTGATGACTGACGGAGAGTGGCGAGGTCGGCCAGGCGAGCCTGCAATCTCAGAGTACTCCATTTGGGGGAGCTCTGGCGCCGTGATACAGTATTTGTTGTTTCTGAAGCGACACTGTTATGAGTCCAACAGTATACAGTCACCAGGAACAAAGACAACATTTTAACAAAAGAGCCATCAGAACACAACAGGAGGGTTTTCATTGTGTTTGAACCAGACTCTCCTGGATGTGATCTGTGGTAAATAGGTTTTCTTCATTTTCAGCTCCTGCCAATTTAATTTTGTTGTTTGTTGTGTAACCAGGTGAAATATCTAACACAGGGATTTGATTCCATGGTTACAGCTGTGTACAACAGTACTGGGAGTTATACCTGCAAAGGACCAATCATTTGTGGCAATGTGAATGCTGATATTATACTGATGTATATTTAGGTGTTCAGTACAATGTTGGCTCATGCAGTTTGTCAACCATTTAAAAGTCAAACCAGCAATGGAACACTGCTGTTGTCCTGCATGGCACAAACTGATGCTCTCCACTGTATTCCACCCGACCTTACGGGACTAGCTCTGGCACATACATTGTCATTAAATCCATGCTGTAAGCAATTAACCTCTGGAACTTGTATTGGTTTAGCAATGTTTGACACATGTCAGAGCTTTGAGAAAATTGATTTTAAAAGAGACTTCCACCACCCCAGCTACCATCTATTAAATATTGCAGAGTATTAAAGTCAAGTTGGTGAAGGGTTAACATTTGTTTTTCTCCATATTATTATCACATTTTATTTTACTGGTTATATAAAATGATGTATTCTGTCCTATTCACCATTGCTTGTTATTTCCATCCGATAAGGGCTGGCTGAGTAACTGTGTTCTCTGCCAATATATTACAAGGCAGGGCCTACCCTCAACTGTTACAGGCCTTGAGCGAAAAGAAAAAAGGGAGCAGCTGGACGGTGGGAAAATAAGTTTTACTTTTCTACCTAATGAGGTGGTTGTTCTTGGTACTGACATGCACACATTTGCACAGCCTCTCTGGGAGGGTATAAGGCAGGGCTGCCCAACCCTGTTCCTGGAGATCTACCGTCCTGTAGGTTTTCATTTCAAACCCTAATTTTGCACACCTGACTCTGCTAATTAGCAGCTAAAAGAGATCTAGTTGTTGAATGAGGTGTGCTTTGTTAGGGTTGGAGTGAAAACCTACAGGATGGTAGATCTCCAGGAACAGGGTTGGGCAGCCCTGGTATAAAACAAAGCTGTAAATAATGTTTTTTTTAGTATGGTGTTCACTTTGTCAGCAGGTGTACTGCAGAAATAAAGACCCTTATAACTGGATGAAGTGTAAAGTCCTGACTGGATAGCCTGTCTATTCCAAGACAAGGGTGGATTTTTCCTTCTCAACCCGACATAGGTGTGTAGGTGTTTCCTTGTGGAATGTTCTTTAATGAAGTGTCATTTTAACAGGCAGCATCACAGAGGGGAAGTCAGTGTGGTTTGTCTTTATCAAATGAGTCTCTTAATGGCCTTAAAATCTGTCAAGTGAACAGAAACACTGAAATAATACATTTGAAAAGTCCACTGCTCAGTGGTAAGTTGTGTAACAACACAGGGACAGGAACAGAGCAACCTGCTTTCAGAGCAAACCGACATTCAGGTTTGGAGGTTTCGCCTCCTCATCCTCCCTCTGAACTCAGAACCACCACAGACATGCCATTACAGGATTATATGGCCATCCCAGGGTTATATGGTGATGCCAGGGTTATATGGTAATGCCAGGGTTATATGGTAATGCCAGGGTAGATAGCTCTCAATGCAGATATCTGCCGTTTGTAATGTCCTGTCCTGAAATTAGAAGAATATAAAAATATGAAACATGTCAAGGCTAGAACAGTAATAATGATAATGATAACTGCAGCAGTCAACATATTTAATTGCATACACAATCTGAGGCTCCATTACATGCGTTGCAAAAACAATTATAATATAAAAGTAAGAGGCGCAACCTAAAAATGAAGTTGTCTATGTTTGCCCAGCGTAACAAACTTTGTGCAGATGACCCATTTTACTTTTTCAAGAGTATCTGAGCAAAGAGGAGGGCGGGGGGTGAGCTCCCCACACCACCCACCCCAAAGCCGTCACGTGTCGGGAATCTAAACAGGCTGCAGGTCCAGCAGGATTCTGCAATAACCCAGGAGCTCCTGTTTACCATTTACCGTTTTTTCCGCTGTGACACGCACACACACACATCCGCTTCCCCTGTAAATCCAATCCCACACCAATGTGCTGTGACTCAGCCCACTGTGTCATCCGCTTCCCCAGTAATCCGACCGCGCCCACCCGCCCCCCTCCCCCCCACCCCAATGTGCTGTTTGTTCAGGGTCCCTTTTGTTGATGCTCCCTCAGGGCAGGGTTATCCCCCGCCCCCCCTCCGCCCATCTCCCACGGTGTCACCACCATTCCAGAAGGCCGGCCCATCGCTGCTCCCCAGGGCCTCTGCCGCTCCAGACTCGCATGATGGAAAGAGCCGTGCCCTTGGCTCGCTTCTGCAAAACAATATACATCATTAACCCCTTCCCATAGACAGAAATAGGTCCCACATGGGAATTGCATAACGAAAAAACATTTTGCATTGTGATTATCCCTCTCCATTTGCTGCTGATTTCTTCTTCTTTCACTATTAGATTGATATCTACGCCCTGTCATGTTGCCATAGTTTCCGACTTAGTACTGCCTATGTGGAAATGTCTTTCCCACAGAGGGGGAAAAAGGAGGAGGTATGCCTTCATCTTTCTTTCCTGCTGGAACTATGATTAAACAAAAGTCAGCTGTTGTTGTATTTTGCCAAGTCATCAGTACGGCATGTGCTTTATCTGAGATTTAAAAACACGCTCATAAAGTCTTGTTGGGCTTTAAAAACAGAACAGTATAAAAATAAAGGAGTGGGGGGGGTGGCGTTCTAGGACACAGGGAGAAGAAAGATAGACCTGAATAAAGGAGCAATCTGTTATTGCAACAGGCAGCCTTACTGACTGTTTTGTGCTCTGAACGGGCGTGACGGTGCAGGATTGTGTCTGATACTGTAAGTCAGCTCTAGCAGTTAGCCAGCCTTAGCTATGCCTGTAGGACACAGACCTGGACCCAGCCACGCTGTACGTTTATCATGAAGTAGGAAGCAGGGCTCTTTCAAACAGAGACAACTAGTTTTCCTAGGTTCTTTTTTTCCCCTTGGCCTGATTCTCAGAGAAGGGAATGAATGTACAGTAAATAATGTGTTAGAGAGGAGAGCCAGGGCAGGTGCTGAAGGCAGAAAGGTGTAGAACAGAAGAATCGTATACTATGGGGGAGCAAGGAGCAAGCAAAGGGTCTTTGCTCCTGCACTATTGTAATGGCTGATATCCTGTTTAAGCCCCCCCCCCCCCCCCCCCCCCCCCCCGCCGTTAATCCCTGAGCAAGAATATCGGGGGCGGAATCCACATCAAAGCCATCACGTGTCAGGAATCAAGGTGACTGGACCAGACTAACAGGAGAGGCGCTAGCCCTGAGAATATATGATGACGAACAGATTCATGTGGCCGTCGTCATCGGGGCTCCACTCTCCTTGTGTGGAGCAAAGCATCATGGGAAAATTATTGGCACATGTACGCTGCTTTTTGGTCACTGAGGAAATACCAAACAGACTTATCTCCTGAGTGTCACCAATTATAGACATCTGTTGCATGTGTATATGTATGCATTTTAAAGATGCTTTACATTCCTGGCATAAAAGAAGAGCCATGCGGAACGTGAAAGACTGTGTGTAGCCATTTTTTTTCAAAGGAACTTTTGTTCCAACAAAGGCTGTCCATGAATATCACCAAATCAGGGCAAAGTCTGCTGGGGAATCTGAAGAAAGGGACAACACATATTCCTGTGGGTAATTAGACTCAGGAATGCAAAATGAAAGACCCTGCCCCTGTCCCCCCCCCCTCCTTTTTGACACGTGCACCAATTTTTTCTCATTTCCTGTTTTGTAATGTGGTCAGAAGCAGGGGTAATCCACTGATGATGCAATCCTTCCTCACCCCCATCCCCCACACACCCAGGCTCCTGACAGTGCGGAGAAATGTGTACCCAGGGGCTCACGCCCAGGCTTCATTTTGCTATTTTCCTTATTTGTTTTGAGTGACTCAGTGACGCAGGGTCCCGGCCTTCGGAGAACTGAGAGAACCGCCCACGTGACTGCCGAAACAAAAACATCTGCCGTGAATGTGCTAGCTCCGCCCCATCTCCTGCCCTCCCCCACCGCCCGCCACAGGCCAGCTGGGACCTCGCACTCCCTGCTTTCTGTACCCTTATAGAGGCTTAAAAAAGAACAAGGGAGGAGAGAAAAGCAGAAGGAAAAAAGCCTCCCTTCATATCTATTTTTAAAGCCCTTGATCATAGGATCAAACCCCTGCTAAAATGTCATCTTTTATAGTGCAGCCCACACTCTCTCAGTAGATTGGCTGCAACAGGAAAGACAAGGATTTTATTTGCCGGCTCCCTACATGAGAGGACATTGGAAGTGGACCTTCAAAAACTTTCATTTACTCCGCCATGGGCAGTGTTAAATGGGGGTGAAGTCACCTGAGGGAATGGATTTTTTTTTTTTTTTGGGGGGGGGGGGGGGGGGGCAACATAAATCCATGTTTATGCAAAATATCAATCAGTTGTTAACCTCTGAGTGGTTTACTGTATTGACCTTCACACCTTATGGTCAACCTTCCAGTTGCTGTACGTTTCCATTAGAAGACTAATGTGATTTGACCTTTGGACGCTAAACACAACCACTTCTAGATGTGTACACAAACAGATGCGGTATTCTGAACTGTTTTGAAAGGTGAAGGCACAATCACGTGATCTACCTGATCTATGCACCTTGCGGTCAGCGATGACTTTAATCAATGGTTGCAAAAGAATGATGGGCATTTTAAATGCAACATTTAGAACCGTTATTTAATTACCATGTTTCCGAGGTGCATCATCTCTGGCCTGTACGTAACCTGGCCAACTGAAAAAAAGAGTATTCCGCTTCAACTATCTGCCCCATGAAAATGATGATATGGAAAGAAAGGTTTCCAAACCATAATCGAATTCTGAGTTAAATGGATGAAATTTTTCACTGAAAGAGTAAGCATATTCGTGACTCCAAATCCACTATTTTAGCATTGAGCCAAGGACAAGCCTTTAGTCAGTCACCGTGAGATAATCATGCTCTCAGTACACTGCCTGGCCAAAATAAAGTCGCACACTCTAATATTTCATTGGATCGCCTTTAGTTTTGATTATGGCGCGCATTCGTCGTGGCATTGTTTCGACAACCTTATGCAACGTCACAACATTTACTTCCATCCAGAGTTGCATTCATTTTTGGCCGAGATCTTGTATTGACGACGGGAGAGTCAAACCACTCCGTAATGTCTTCTCCTGCACATCCCAAAGACTTTCAATGGGGTTAAGGTCTGGACTCCTGGTGGCCAATTCATGTGTGAAAATGATTCCTCATGCTCCCTGAACCACTCTTTCACAATTTGAGCCCGATGAATCTTGGTATTGTCATCCTGGAATATGCCCATTGATGGGATAACCTGGTCATTCAGTACATTCAGGTACTCAGCTGACTTCATTTTATTGCTGCATAACATTTCTGAGCCTAGACCTGACCGATTGAAGCAACCCCAGATCATAACACTGCCTCCAGAGGCTTGTACAGTGGGCACTATGCATGACAGGTGCAACGGCGACTTTTTTTTTGGACAGGCAGTGTAGATATGGGACGGGTTCAGGACAAGAGGAAACACTTCTTTAGATTCTCTGGATGAGGTAGCCGGAGTAACATGCGGGGCCAACAACCCAGCCAGGCTTTTATTCTACCACTATGGATCAAAGATCGACAAATGACCTGAAATTAATGAGATTTATTTTTTTGCCTTTTTAATTCCTAGACGAGCCTATGATTTTGCTGAAACTAAGCTCTCTGTATCCTCTCCGCGACTCTCTCCCTCCCTCCCTCCATGCCATCTTCTGGCATCCTCTAATATTAAAATCAAATCCCATTGCTAAAAGGGCTTTTTCGTGCATTTTGGTGTAAATCCAACAGCCATCCCAGAATGGCCTGCTTCATGCCACTCCCAACAGGGCCACTCCTGGGCCTTTGCATCCTAACAATGTATC
This sequence comes from Synaphobranchus kaupii, assembly GCA_029718625.1. NCBI lineage: Eukaryota > Metazoa > Chordata > Actinopteri > Anguilliformes > Synaphobranchidae > Synaphobranchus > Synaphobranchus kaupii. Next base: position 59,433,702 of record CM056380.1, read on the forward strand.
CAGGTTTTTCCGCCATTGTGTCTCCATGTCACAAGCACCCATTGGCCAGTCTAAGTGCTATTTGATCGCCTATCAACAGTCTTTTTTCTTGGATTCCTTGTGATGCAGTGATTTCTTGATTACAAATGGAGGAATAATTCAAATGGACTCAAATATTTTAATGGTTACTTAAGGCTCTCACACATCAGGTCATGTGAGGTATAAACTGTGTGGAAGACCATGGGTGTACTGAACATAAAGTCAGCTCAGCAGCACTACGTCCGTGCCCTGCCCCCTGTCCCCCCCTCCCCTGCCCCCCCCCCCCCCCATTAATTGTTGATGCAACAAGCCTCTTATTGATTCAAAGCAAAAGTATGAGAGAGATTTGAATTAATCTGCGGGTGAAAAACATCCTGTGCAGTGTAATTGTGCTAAAAGCCTGTGTACTTGCAGGATGATGACGGCCTGGACACGGCCCAGAGGGAGGCTGACTCTGTTATAGGCATGTTCCCTGAGGTTCCCAGGACACGGGGAGGACTAGGGAGGAGCTGACGTGATTCCTGAAGAGACAACATGCACGTGGTCCTGGTTGACAGTAATGTTGAACAGTGCTTCGGTCTCCATAACGACCATACCCCCCACCCCCCCCATACTCCCAGGGAGCCCGTGATGAGATGATGTTCAGAAGTTTAACCCCCCGGGCATGGGAAGGGGGCGGAGGGGGAATGACATGCAGCTGGGAATTGGATTAAGTTATCACCAACCGCTCTGCCCTGCAACCCTGTTTCCATGCAGTCATTTTTCCTACAGGCCCTCACAATAGTTTTCTCTTCTTTGGTCCCCACTGATAGAAACTTCCCCCTGACACAATTTCAGTTAAAATCACTAAATTGTCTTCAGTGAAAGTACTATTCAACAACAACAACGATATAATAGTAATAATTATTATTATTCCCCGTTTGTGCATATTATAGCAAAACAAAAAAATTTTCCTCTTAAAGTTACAGGACATAAATTAAGGGTCAGCGATCAATGTGCTCTAATATGGTGTTAAATATATATGTTTTAATTTAAGATTATTCATTATCCATTGCGTCAGCCTTCCAATGGCTTCCAGGCTTGCTCTTCAGAGATATGTTTTCCAACTTTATTGCCAAGGTCAACAAATCTGTGCATAAAACATTTCAAACAAATAATAAAAAAAAACACTGTGAATGTGTTCCTTGGGAGGGAACTGCTGGTTGGGGGCGCTCCTGCTTCCCGGCACCTCTAAAGGTGTAAACATTCAATGATGGATTTTTGCAGCTGCTGATCAGACTTGAACAGTTTCCATGCTGCTAGAAAAATAGCATGTATTTTATGAGACCTTTTTACAGCTCGGTGCTGTCACTTTGTGTTTGCTCTGGGATAAATAATGGCTGGGGTTCCTGGACCTGCACAGCCATGTGCTTAGATAACGGGCGGGCGTTTCCACTAAATTCTCACTTCTGGTCTCCCAGACCTCTGCTTCACTGCTCTGTCAAAGAGATGCAGACGTTTCTGTCAGCAGGAAGGCTTGAGCGACTGAATAATTCATGGCATGGTTGGAGAACTGAAGACGTGGACTGGAAGCAGAGAGAGAGAAAGCGAGAGACAGAGAGTGTGCTTAATTTGATATGAGAATCAATCGATCCCTCAGAGCAAGTAATTCAGGTTACCATGACAACATTACACAAATACCCAGCATTTTATCGAAGTGAAGAGTTGGAGACTGTGACCGTTTCCCTTTGCGTCTCAAGCTTGAATACGAGGTCCCTGAAATTGACAGATAAATAAGGGAAGCAGGGAGGAGGGGGAAACTGAAGTAAAGCGTTTAACTGTGGAGTCTCCCAGAATAACCCCGAAAGACCATGTTTCAGCACCATTAAAACTCCCTGTATCTCCTGTCACTTCTATAGAAAAACCCTGCATTTTTCAGAATGCATACATATAAACATAAAATAAATGGTAGTACATCCTGTAATGTAGCCCATATGCTACTTTGAAGACTGTTCAGAGGATCCTGTTCTATTGCATACCTGAAAGAATAGACTTAAGCAAATCATGTATCACGTGTTCTGTTCTGGAAATAGTTTAACCAAAAGGATGTTTCTTGCGAACCAGTTGCTTGTTGCATTAGCCGAATATTCATTCGCCAGAACTGGGCACATTGGTCAGTCTACAGATTGCCATCCCCAAGTTAGCTATGCTTCTTCCACAGATATTGAGTCATGGAGACTCAAATCTATAACAGATACATATACACCTTTGCAAACAGTCCTAGGACTGATCCATGTTCCACAGTGCTCTCAGTGTGATTGGTCAGGCCGGGGGCCAGGTCTATTTCTTGTTTGTGTTTAATTATCCTGCTTCATCTTCAGGAAGTGCAGATATCAAAGGTTGAGCTGGGCACTCACAGGCAGCCCAGGAACAACGCCACATGTGTGCATTCCTTTGCCACGGCAACATGGTGTTGTGAACTGGGGCCATGTTGCCGTGCAACAGCTTGGTTATGTGCAGGGGTGAATAAAAGTTGGGCAGGAGGGGCAGTCTATGTGTATGTGTTTGTATCCACGTGTGTGTGTGTGTGTGTGTGTGTGTGTGTGTGTGTGTGTGTGTGTGTGTGTGTGTGTGTCCATTTGTATGTGTGTTTGAATGAGGGGGCTTATACAAGGACAGAGATACACTGTGGGAAAATGGAAGAAGTGAAGCCCTATGGGTCACACTGCATTTACTGGAGAACAGCCTGCAATTTGAATGGGTGCTTGGCTTTGATTATTGGCTCCCTCCATACATTGGCAAATGCAGCCAAGCTGAAATGGCACCATTCAGTGATACAAGAGACCCTCAAAACGAGCACACAGCACCTGCACTTTCACTACACCAAAGTTCCACAGCAGTGCAGGGATTTCTCACCAGTTTCTTGACACTGTCATACAGATAATTCTCTTTAGAATACAAAGGTTGCAGGAAGGAGCACCAGTCTGTTTCCATTGCTGTGAATAGGCTACTACCAAATTTGACATTATTGGAATTAAATGTAAAATGTGAGGAGCCACAACTATGGTTCAACTACTGCACAATCTACAGTCTAGTTTAAAATATCCTGAAATGCACTGTGATGTTAAGGTTTTTATTCTAAGAATAATTGTGCATAAAATCTCATCTGTATCAGAACATGTCCCCTATGCCAAGCCAGAAAGTCAATAAAAGTTTTAGATTTTTCAAATATCAGATATTATTGAAAGGATTTCTGTACAATGTGACCTATGAAATAGGCATAACCATCTCCATATTCACAACAAGTGAAGTGACGTGACGTTTGAGAAACTCCTGGGTGTTGCAAGGCGGGGACAAATGATGTGGTGTCAAAGCTCCCATGTGCCTCAACCATGTGACTCTGCTCCGAGTGGAGAGGGTGCCGTCACAACTCTGGAGGAAATGACCCATCTGTGGGACTGAGAAACGCAAACGGCTCAAAGTTGTGAGGAAAAAAATCACTGCTGAATCCTTCATGATGAGTCTCATCTTCAGCATTGCAAACTCAGGTCCTTCAGGTCAAGCCTTCATTTACTGAATAAATCCAATCATTTCACATGGACATTTTTAATAGCTAAACAACTATTGATAAATCATGCATGCATACATCCCACTTAAGACCTTTTTGTCCATTGCCTGTTTATGGAATACATTGTGTAAATGTATGAAGCTGTAAATAAGCCATCTGACCAATTAAACCTAGGAAAAAACATTTGACACCCATAATTTAGGGGATTTTATAACATGTAATCTCCCAAGCATGTAAGTTATACAGCTATATCTCTCTGTGGTATTATAAAAAGGCAGAATAGTAACAGCACCGACAACAAGCACTGCCTAAAAGAAGAATGTCTGTCTGTCCTGCAGAATGTATATTTGTAGGAATACTAGTGTTTTCTTTCTGTTCCTGAGTGAATCGCAAATTCATAATGTGAAAATATTTTGAGCTAGCACATTCTCTAAAAGATTTGTCGAAAGTTATCCGAAAAAGAAACAGCAAAATCTGATATCACAACCAAAGAATTTCCCACCTGCTACCTCAGGGCCTGGGTGAATTGCCAATGCAAGCTCTGACAGAAGATTAACCTCGCCCTGTAGATAGACAGCAGATTCAATATCTGAATCCAATACTCCATTCATATCTTAAGAAAAAGATTTATCTTCTCACCCTTGATAGATTAATAGTACGTCTAATAAAAGGAATAAGCAGAAGTAATAATAAAAATACTCTCCCAGGTAAATTTTGAAGTACATTATTTTTGGAACTGTCCATGGCTAATCATTCTGATTTTGTTTCATTATGGCTCAGGATAACACAGGAAGTAAATATGTTACTTCATGCGCCAGTAAGGACTGTTACCGTATGTTTTAATCATGAGCTAATTCCCCTAAATGTGGGATTTTTTATGGGGTCTAGTTTTCAGACTTTTAGTAGCACAACATACTAAAGGAATACTTCATATTATGTTATATGAAGTATGATTAAAAATAATGAAAATGTATTTGTCATAGTCTGGAAAACTCCTCTTTTCCTTTCAACCCAATGACAAAAAACTCCATGTAAATTGAAGTATATCATTGTTATTTACAGACTAACACAAATTATGCAAAAGGATCAGCTGACAATGTGTGTGAAAATATATTTGAAAACAATTACTAATACGAACATTGCACAGGTTCTTATTTGTTTCATAGAAATTGTCTATCGTTGCTTGTTGAGGAAGACACTACTGAATTGCTCATGGACTGCAAAAAAATGACTATAGTTGAATCATTGGAATCATCCTGGTTAGGTAGAAGTGATGTCATCTGTATTTCATCCAAGTGACGATTACTCTGACTTACATAAGACACCCATTTCTACTGGCCCCAGAGAACAAAATCAACATGCTTATCACACCTACACAGCACCAACTAACAACTGAGCTGTGCCAAACACGTGTATCCAAAAAACATGAGTTCATTTTGATTAAATTTTTATCATTCTAAATACATATACATTCATATCCTAACATGAATAATTCAAACATGATATGAAGGTACATATATTAATCAGTAAGTAATAATCAATCAAAATAACTGGGCAAAAGATTACGCTAGACCAAGACATCACAGGTTCCAGTATTCAGTTCCAGTCATTCATTTCCAAGTAATGTACAGTAGGTCTGACGATTAACGCTGAGCAGTCCACAGAAGGTGAAACCACAGATTTTATTATCGACTAGCCAGATAGTCAGTTCCAGTTTTCATTCCTTCTTCCCTACAAGGGGTTCTGGTTGGAGTTTCTGGTCCATCCAATCATCCATCACATCGGACTGTTCTGGTGTGAACAGAAGGGAGACAGAATTTTCAATGTTAAGCTGAGGGGCTGTTGGGTGCCACTTTTAGGCACTGTTTTGCTGTGTGGATGGGTCCTAAAGTATTAAATCAGGACCGTACCAGTGCCGTCCATGGCCTGCACTGGCCATGCACAATTGGCTCTCACGGTGGCCAGGGACTGGCAAATTTGATTTGGCCAGGATGACAGCATCTTATTGTGCATCAGAGACCCCCCCACTGATTGATTGGGTGCCGGCCAGTCTGCCTGTTAGGCTGCACTTGAACTGCCTTTGCCTGCCTCTGACTCATGTCTGTGTGAGTGTGATTGCAAATTGCAGTGTGATAAGAAACGAAGACTTCCGTCGCATTCTTCGGAGGACAGCACATGTTTGTCTGTGCTGTTCCTATTCAACATCAGATGCTGCAATAGACTTTTCAGCATGAACACGATTGTACATTCCAAACTGGGGATAAAAAGCATTAAAAATAATAGCTGAATATTGGGTGAGTCTATCTGTGGTCTAATTCAGCTGTTAATGGCTAAATTAAATGGATTGACAATATTCAAGACTTTTTTTAAATGGAGCTAGCTAGCTAAATTAGTCTGTTAGTCTGTACAATATTAGTCTATAGTTAGTCTGACATCTAACTATAAGGATGGCTTTCTAACTGTTAGCTAGTTAGTAGGGTCAGTCTTATGAATGAGTGGCCTATCAAACACTTAAAAACAATTTCACATACAATTTTACGTACAAATTTCAATATTCCGAATAAATTGTATAATTAACAATAACAATAACAGATACCAAAAATCAGCAGCAGCAGCAGTGGCAGCTGAAGTGTTTCTGTAGCTGGTAGCCGCTTCAAATGTTTCAGGGTTTCATTGTCTGACCAATTGTACCATTTTGTAGGCAGCCACAACTTGCTATAATTTGAACTCTTACTAAATGGTTTTCTTGGAAACAAGTGTTGCCTTGTCTGTCTGTCTGCATACTGTCCAGCATGTGCATACAGGGTCTGACTACCCCATAGCAACCCAGAGGGGAGGGGTGGGGTGGCTATTGTGTAACTGCCAGTCATCAGCATATCTGACCAGGTTAAGCCTAGCTGCATCCATATGAAACAAGAATTACACTAAGGATGACATCATAAACCACCTTAAGCCTGGCACAGTTTCCATTTCACATTTTCATAGATTTAGAAATGGTTCATGTGTAACTACTATTATAGTGAAAGTGGTTTTAGTTTAGCTTGTACAGATACAGGTACAGATTTGCACTTTATAATCAGCAGACTAATTCACAGGATTCAAAAGAGAGAGGAACCCAACAGTATCAACATATAAACTGCACAGACTAGATCCAATTTTAATGAAACTCCTTAACAAAGGAGATTGTTCCATTGCTCGAAAACTGAAAAGGTTGGAGTTTCAATGGTGAGCAAAACAAAAACACATACAGAACACAATGCTTTTAAATGGTTAATGAATGTAATGAATTCATAGCTGTGAGACGGATAAAGGCGACAACAACAACAACAACAACAAAAACAACAGAAACAATGAAATTGCTGTCGTGTTGCCAGGCTTTATATAACTCGGTTGCCACGGGCGATTGTGCAACGCGGTGCTGTCGTCTGGGCACGAGCAGATTAAATAGGGGCCGCAAGCGAGGAGGGGGGAGCATCCGGCCGGCTACGTGGACCTGATGCAGCAGTAATGAGCAGATGCCCCACTTTCATAAATCAGCCGGAGCTGAAAAAGGGGGCCACAGAAAGAAGGCTCAAGCCGACGTCCGCCTGGCGCAGCTGCCGACATCAGCTGACTGCCCTGCCCTGGAATGAGCTCTGATCAGCTCATCTGATTCATTGGCTTAAACTGTGACCTTTCCGTTTCTGCGGGAACACAGAGACCCGGCCCCCTGATCCGGCCCCATGCCCATGCCCCTCCCCTTCCTCCTCGCCAGCAGCTCTCCCGTCCTCGCTGACAGACCCAGGCCCCATGCCCCTCCCCCTCCCCCTCCTCGCCAGCAGCTCTCCCGTCCTCGCTGACAGACCCAGGCCCGCGGACCTTTGGACGTTAGCAGTCAGTGGTTCCTCCTCTGTTTATTTTCCTATTTTTTCCCTTCCTCCCTCCCTCTCTCTTTCTTATCTTACAATGACTGTGGCACCAAGTTTGTGTGGCTGGAATACTGAAATATTGATTGTGCAGACTTGTTTTTTGCTCATCCTCTTGTCTTTTTTATGAATAGACTTGGGATAGTGGGGGCGGGTGCAGATTTGCCTTTTTGATTTACTTCAAGTTGAATTCCTCAGGGACTGACTAAAAAAACATGTCACCAGTCGGGACGAGATGATTGGAAATCTGTTTTATCGTGCTTGGCACGGTCTGTGCTCAGCCCAACTACAAGCAATGTTTTTAAAGTAACACATATGTTGTAGCAAGGTCTGTGGCCATGTCCCTTTCTGGGCAATGCTTTTGTATATATCTGTGATGCTTGTCTCTTCGAAGAGGTGGTCACTCTGCATGTAGCTCCGCCCTGGTTTGCAGCTTTCTGTGTTGGTTCACCCTAGGGACCTGCAAAGAAAGCCTCTATTTTCTACAATTTTTCAAATTCAGAGAGTTTTCAGGCACTTTCAGTTAATAGCTTTTTTTGTACATGTGTGTATGCAAGCTCCTGTGTGTGTGCACCTCTGTATGTGCACATCTGTGTGTGTGTGTGTGTGTGTGTGTGTATGTGTGTGTGTGAGTATGAGAGAGTGAGAGAGGTTTTCACACATAAAGTAGTCATAAAGTGAACAGCAAAGTGAAATAGTTTTCCTTTCTCCTTTCCTTTTCTCTCACTTTATCAAGAGTGAAAGCTTAAGAAATATATGGGGCTGTTTTCTCACAGTATGCTGAATTAGGCAGTGATTCACTGCATTATGGACCCCTCCCCAAGTGGGAGTACACCCCAAGTGTAGTACAATGGTTAGGGAACTGGACTTACGAGGTTGTAAGTTTTACTCCCAGTTGGGGCAGTGTCTTTGTACCCTTGAGCATAGTACTTAACCTGAATTGTACTTGAATTGTATTTCAGTAAATATCCAGCTTATAAATGGATTGTATGTAAAATTAATGTAAGCTATGTAAGCCACTGTGGATAAGAGCTTCAGGCTGAATGTAAATGTAAAATGTGTCTGTCTGACCCCTTGGGATCTACATGGCCCTGCTGCACTCCCTGTAACCCCACCCACCCATGCAGTGTGGAGACTGCCCATTGGTCAGGGGCCATGGGACCCACGCAAGCCTCTCCTGGGTGACATTACCGATGGCGGGGTCATGTGAGGTTGTTGTTTGCCTGAGAACTGCCTGCCCAGCCAACCAGCCTTTCCCACAATCCCCCTCCTTCCCCGTACCCACACCAAATTGCGTGCTTACAAGGAATTATGTTCTGATCTGGAGATATTGCCTGGGTACTGCTCTGTGGTGCTGAAAAATATAGTTTTTTTCCATCCCTCTCTATTCATTGCTACCATTTTTGGTTTTTTTTCTCCCTGCCTTGTCACTTAAAGCCATATTTTTCTGGAACATTGAATGATGTAGTGTTTTAGTTTTTTTGTGTTTAGTAAATTGGAAATGCATTCCCATCATCTCACACTAATTTACTCACGGTCATAGTTAAATATCCATCCCCATTCCGTGTGGCATATCGAGTCACACGATCCGACAGGGTCCCTCTCTGTGCTTACACCAATTTGGAAATGTTTATGTTTTTCTGCTCTGCTGCAGATGCTAGGTTTGTTTAAAATGCACAGTTTCTATGAACGAGCACCAGGAAACAGAATTCTGCCTTACCAATACCAATATCTGCCCCGCACTGCTCAGGAAATATGGAATTCCTTGAAGTTTGGCAGCAGCACTTCCCTCATGAAAACAATTATGTGGGACTACTGATATAACCCATAAAGTCCACTTGACACTGTCATAAACATGACATAACATCTGTCATGATAGCACATTTCAACTGAAAATTGTCATAACGTGGTCACAATGTATGCCAGCAATGATTTTGAATAATTTATGATAAAACGGTTCAGTAAAGCTTGGTGTATAATTTATTTGGAATACTAATACTATGTAAATATAATGTCCTGTCATGTCTGGTTTATGACAGGTGCAATGACATCATTATTTAGGGTTTATAATGTATAATTCAAGTAAAGTGGGGGAAATGACGAGTGACGAATGAGTGACTATGAATGTGCCTGACCTCGAATGTCAGCTGGAGTTTAAACAATCGAACCCTAAGGCTCCCAGAAGACAGTTCTGGCAGCAGCTGCTCGCATGCACAGGGCGGGTGGGGTGGTCCTGGGGGTGTCAGTGATATTATAGAGCCACAGGGCTTCATCTGCCAAGGGCTGCCTGACCTTCAGCTGACTAGGAGTAGCGTGCCTCTGAGATTATGGTCACTCCCATTCACATGAGAGGTGGGGGGGGGGGGGTAAACCTGTCATCATGCCTCCCTCTCACTTGTAAAGTGATGGAGCTGTGTGTGTTCTAGCTATGTTTTTCATTAAAACACTGACGGTATGTCCCAATCACAGCTTCTGAAAAAGATCTTTCAATTTTGTATGGATTTGTGTTTCTGACAAACTCCAGATGAAAAATATAAAGGGAATACAGATGGTAACTGGACTAGGAAGAGTATGAATGTATTTGAATATAATAATGCTAACTACAATATAAAAGGAAGCTGTTTCAAACTACAATGACACAGCCCAGTATATATATTATCTCAAGCGACAGAAAATGTTATCTTTATTTTATTTTTTACTTCAAAATTGATTCGACGACTCACTTATTTTGCGCACTGCTGATATAAGTAGGCTTTTCTCAATAAATGGTGTAATCTTTGCTATCAGCTTTGTAAGATGTTCTTGGCTGCAGCTCAGAGGCATAAAAGCATCTTTAAAAAGCTGCAGTCAGATATATTGTAGTGTTGGAAATGGACACGCTTCATGATTTAGAAACTGCAGAGTCATATTAGAAGTCATAACTTGTGCGGTTACGGCCAGCGCTGGGCACTCAGGAGGTCTCCTGTGCAGTCTAATGGATTTATTTTCTCTAGGCTGAAGAGGAGCAGAGAGATTGATGTAATTACAGTGCTTGCTGTGGTATGACCCAGTCTACGGTTATGTGTAACCCTGTGCAAAATACGAAACAAAACAAAACATTTATTTCATTTATATAGCACCCTTTCAAGAATCTCAAATTTGTTTTAACGTAAGCGGTAGGCCGGTAGCGATGGTATTACTCACCTCTGTGTGGGTGCTACATGGCGGCCATTTTGTTCACCGCACATCAGCTGGAGGTGGAAGATGCCAATTTATGCCATTATACTGAGGGAATGATTACCTGATGAGGAGAACCTGAATTTTACCTGTACAGAAATGCTTTTGCGGCATCAAACAGGGAAATAAAAGACGTTTAGGAGTGCCGTCTCAGTGCTGCCACTGCCTTGCCTCTGTCACCCTGACGTCCTGCTCAGCTTCACATCACACCTCTCTAACATCAGTTTGGCAGGAATCTTGGGTTGTTTGGGGAAATGAACGTCGCAAAATGTTTTAACGTGCGCAGAGCAAGTTCTGTCAGGAAACTCTTATCATAGCTGACCATGGTCGAGCGTCCCATACTCAACCAATCACATGCACACACCTCTAATGGAGCGCCCTTTTTAAGCCAATAATTTGTTCTCTCTGTACTGCTTGAATGCTGATGCGCTGCTCTTTGTTGCGGCTTGTGTTAAAAGAAATTTGCTGTCACCCTCCACCACCCCAGCTTCCACCTGTTGTTTGGATCTGCTTTAGTATGGGGGGTTTCTGGTCATCTCCAGTTTAGCGGGGGGAGATGCCCGTGCTCCGGAGCAGTAAGCAGATCCATTCACCGCCAAACTAAAATAATTATGCAGCACATTCATTCATTAAACATGTCATTTAATATGTGAGTTGTCCTGACCGAACTTTAGCGATGCCGGGACATCCTGCCTTGATTGGCGCGTTAGCAGGATAGAATGCTCTTTCTGCTGGGGATCAGAGCCAAAAGCATATCTGCCCACACTGTGGAAGAGCACGGGGAAGAAAGAGAGAGAACAAGCAATTCCAGAAACCTTAACAGCCACAAGTGAACCAGCCACCAAGGAATCTTTTCAGTTAGATCTTCATTTCACTGAAGGAGATGTACATTTTACAAGTACTGCTCAAGTAGATAATCCTGAATACTTTACTTCTGGATCAGCAGTTAACATCTTGTTTGCCTGTATTGTTTTAAATACATCATTCTTGGGATTAGGCAGAATGTAAATAAAATGACCGGATGTACACGGAGTTATAACACGGAACTTAATTACAATATGCCAGGTAATGTTCTACCTCTACATATAAGGCTCGTATTTGAACAATTGGAATGATAAACTTACAGATTGGTGGCATTGCAATGTGTGGGCCTGGGTTGTGATTTCACAGAGGGGAGACAGGATGACAATGTGTCACCTCCCGGGTACACAGCCAGAGTGTCGGAGAGTGGAAGAGAAAGTGAAAGAAAGTGCGGTGCATAATTTATGAAAATAAAGCCGCTGTGCCTGCCCAAGCTTGCAGCAGCGCAGTAAACGCACGCCGTGGCCTGAACTCGGCACGGCGCCTGCCCTCGCATGCTGCAGAGAAAGGAGAGTGTGGAAGTACTGTTGCACACTGGCTTTAGGTTTCGGAGGCTGGGGATGACACTCCTGGCATTCCTGTGTAGCTGTGATTGGTAGGGACGGAAAGTAGGAGCAACGAACCAAAGCCCTTTTCCTTTAGGCTGCTCTAACAGTGCAGTCAGTCAGTGCAGTCAGATCTCCATCATTTCATCTCCATTCATTTCATGCTTCAATCCTGTGTAATGTGTGTGTGTGTGTGTGTGTGTAACCCATCTGCCTGCTCACTAGACTGAATGGAAACAGCCTCAGGGCACGGTACTGCATCAGTAGATGGGGGCGTCAGCCATGTTTTCATCACACAACATTCCATTCTGCAGAGCATACTCAGAGGGCAGGGTAAGCCCCCCTCCCCAGCCCCCACAAGAATGTCCTCTCACTATCTGACCTTCAACAGGGGCTATGGGGTATGGGTGGTGGGGGGGGGGCATGTTAGGGTGCCGGGGGGTTCGTTTAAGGGGGTCATATGGAGGCGTGCGGTCCAAACGTCACCTTTTGTTAAGACTCAGCTCATTCTCTTCTCCTGTGGCAGTAGACATCCGAGAGTAACGCTGGTCTCACACCATCATCCCCAAAGCCACTGCAGTTTGAGAGTAAAGCTAGTCTCACACACATACAGTACACACACACATACACGCACAATGAGGGAGGGGATTTCCCTGCTGGGAGGAAGAAGGAAGTTGGGGGGGGTTCCTTTTATAGTAAAAAAAACAAAAAAACAATTGCATTTGCATTGACATTTCTTTGGTTGTGTACACAAGCAGACAGACTGCAACACCTGCCTTACAACAGTGAATTTGTGCTTTCCAAATAAAATGGAGCAGACAGATCATACTCGTGCCATGTTAAACAGCCGATTTGGCCTATAGGTTTCTCTGCAGCTTGGTTGCAGACAAAAGTCATTGGAGATGATGGCAAAGGGACTACGGGGGACGCCAATGTGCACTGACAGCTTCGCCTGACTCAGTTGTGCACGTGGTCCTCCCATGGGTTACCCCAGATGGATACAGTGAGCATTTTGTGCTGCAGTTAGGAGTGTGTTTTCAAGGGTAGGCAGTGGAGTGCATTAACTGCTGATGACAGTCAGGAACAGTGAAGTTCAGTGAACACATTCCTCTATGCAGGCCACACACTGTGTTGTGTTGTCACGGTAACCTGCTACAAGGCCTTCGCTTAACTGCACCTCACTGTGCTTACTAGCTGCCTAGCCGAGCTACACCTGCTACGCTACACCACGGCAGTTAATCCTTCTCATCTAAATAACAATGGCTTTTCACCTTTCCTGCCACTATAACCTTCTGGTGTAGACACATTTCCCTCTGTTTCTCCTCATTAAACAGGGAATTAAAAAATATGCCAGGCTCAGCAGGGAGTGAGGCAGCAGAACTTGTAAATCTAGGGCATGTGAAAACAAATTCATATTTAAAAGAATTTATACTTTTAAGCTAAAATATGTAAATATCTAAAAGCATGACTGGAATGGTTCTTAAAAAGCAAACCTTGTTTTGCTTGTTAGGGGAATTGTCAGAATTACTTTCTCTTTCTTGGGGAAAAAAGAACAAAAGGTAAAACTGCCAGATAATAGTAATATAATCATAATAACTGTCTTCCAGTTTAGTATGTGTCAGACAGCTACCACATCAAAACACCAAAGAAAGCCCAATGAATGTTATCAGAGTGTACGTAATATCATTTTCAACTATATGTGTTCAACTGATAGTATCAGAGTTCTCTGAAGCTCAGTTAAAATGCATTCATGCCAGAGAGATTCATATTTTACACATACCTTTAGAAATACTGTGAGGTATGAACTTTTCAGGTTTGCTTTATGTTCAGTGCTGAAAGACAGAGTGAAAGAGTTAGAAACATGGTAGACTTCATAAATATTTCATAAATCTTTCACATGATGATAGTGAAATAAATATAGTTATTATTGGAAACAGCTGACCCTCACAGGTAAGAAATTTGGTTATAATGGAAGGAGTGTCATTATTTGTTGAATAGGGGGTGCAGAGCCTGACAGTAAACAGTGTTCATTTATAATTCCTCATTGCCATGACAGCCACCTCTGGCTTGTGATTTCTGAAGGGTCTGTTACATCAATGCCAACATTTGGAAACTTGATTGACAGCCAATTTGTCAGGACAAATTATTATTCTAGTGTGATTCAGGATGGGCATGTCATGTCGGCCTAGATGGTTTCAAATCCCCCAGTCTGTCTGAGAACAATAAGTAGAAGTCTGGAACAGCAGGATCATTTTTAAAGTAGTTCATGGTTACTTCCTTTCATTTTGAATAGTCAGACAAAGAGTAATATAATGTTACCAGTTCCAAGACTTAAATCTCAATCTGGCATTCAGTTTTGTTATTTGGACTGACATTCGATCGGCTTATCCATAGGCCTTCCTTAAGTCCTCCGGGTCCTTCTCCTTCTGCCGCATTCGAATTTTTGTCATGTTTAATCCTGAAAGACTTGCGTGTTCTGCTACCATTTTCTTTAGCTTGTTTACTCCTCTGACTGCGCAGCTCTTTTGGTGGACTGCAGAACGAACAGCAGCAGTGGCTGGCACTGAGCACATGCCATGTAGGAGAGTTCTAAATTCAAATTCATAAATTGAAAATGTAATAAGTTAAGGCACAATAGTGAATCTATCATTATTATTATTAGGAGTACTTGCTCAAGGGTAGTATACAGTGCCCCACCTGAAAACCACATCTGCAACCTTGCAGTTATAAACCCAGTTCCCTGACCATAATGTTACACAGTCTGCCACCCATTATACCCATCTGTCATGACTGGAATTCACTTGTCCACTTTTCCTCAGTTTTACAGTGTTCTCCGTGAGCATCCACATGTAGCGGAGGTGTTTGAACATGACTTTGCTCTGATTAGCCCCTTCTCTCACACTACGTACCAGCAGGGGCCCCTAGCATCTCAAAACCAGGGGGCCCCCTTGTCTGTTAAAAGCAGCTTGCCTTCTTCTTTTTTGCTGTTGTTTGTTGTCTTTGTATCAGGTTGTCTGTAAAGTAAAACCCACCTCTTCCCCTCCACGAACATTTGGGCCGCATTTGCCGGTCATTCAATCCACTGTGAAGTTGCCTGTCCGCTTCTCTCACCAGATTCGGTTGCCTGGACGCAGAGGGGGGTTAGAGTTCCGGGGCGGACAGGGCGGTTTGAAACAGGAATCTATATTGTTGTAGATGCACATCCAGGAGGCGGGGGGGGGGGGGGGGGGGCTCTCTGGAAAGGGTTTAATACAGTACATTAGCACTCTGGGGGGGGGGGGGGGGGGGGGGGGGGGGGGGGGTGGAGAGAAATAACTGTTCTGGGTCCAGAGTTCATCTGTACATAACCTCACTCCGAATAAACATCCGGTTTTATTTATTTTTTATTATGATGTGCTATCTTCATTTATTTGATAATTTATTTATTGACTTGTCAGTTATGCATAATGACGTCGCAGTGTCTGTGGCAGGGTTCAAGCGTTCACACCCATGGAAAATAATGCAGTTATCGTCAGACAGGAATGATTTTTTGTGTTCCCTGGCCCCTTTAATGCCCCCCCCCCCCCCGACACAGCAGAGCAATGAAACAACAGAGAGAGATATGGGTCAGCCATATTTGTTATCTGCCTTTGCTACTGGGGACAGTAAGAGAGATGAACCAGGACACCAGGGTGACAATAAAAAAGAAAAAAAAAAGAAACCAAACGACTACAACAAAAAGAAAGACTTCAGAGAAAGGCTAATTCCAGCCTTATTTCCCAGTCACATTGGGGCACTTTAACTTTCACAAAGAAAATTGATTCCCTCTCTGTATGTCCTCTCCTTTCTCTTGTGCTCTCCCCCCAGGCTCTCCCCGTCTATTTCTCCCTCCCTCTCTCTTTCTTCCTCTCTCCCTCCCTCTTGCTCTCTCTCTCTCTCTCTCGTTCAGGTCACACACTAAGCTTCCTGTTTTCCTCTTAGGCATATATCAAGCCAGTCAGCTGTGAAAGCTCTGACGCAGGAAGGCTCTATTTTAAAGATTATTGAACCAAGCCAGCCAGAACGGCTGAGTAAGCACGAAACGCCGGCCCCAAACAGACACTGCCTAACCCACGATTCAGCCGCCTCGCTCCTCTCCCCTCTCTTTCTCTTCTGGCCATGTAGCTGTGTTGTCTTTTTCCCCCTGTCCTCCATTCAAAGCTCAGTTTGAGCTGTTTCGAAGGGGAGATGCCCTGGCTTTGGAAAAATGTTTACATGAGGTCACTGGTCTATGACACAGCTCTGTCCCCACGTGGGTGGGGAATTTGTGCCCAATGGTGAGTCTGTGCCTCAGTAAACCAGCATGTGATGTGTTTGTTTTTAAAGTGGCGTGACATGAAAGAGGACTTCTAGAGTGTTACCTGCAGCCATTAACCTTCACAGGCAGGTTTAATGACAGACTGGGATGATCTCACCTGCAGTCCTACTGTGCTCATTTACCTTTAGGCATTTAGCAGACACTCCTATCCAGAGCAACTGACATAGATTACATTTCTACATAGAGTCTATTTATACAGCTGGATATTTTACTAAAGCAATTCAGGTTAACTACCTCGCTCAAGGGTACAATGCCAACGCCCCAGCTTGGACTCTAACTTACAACCTTTGAGTTACAAAGCCCAGGTCCCTAAACATTATACTGCACTGCCGTCCTAAACCACACACACACACATGCATACACGCATGCACACACAAACGTACGCGCACACACACACACACACACACACACACACACACACACACACACACACACACACACATGCACAAACACACACACACATGTGCAATGTGAAGGTTAAATATATTTATTTCAAAGAGCCCATTGATAAAGCTGCACCTGAAAAGGAGAGAGTGTGTGTGAGTGAGAGAGAGAGAGAGTGAGTGAGAGAGAGAGAGTGAGAGAGAGAGAGAGAGAGAGAGAGAGAGAGAGAGAGAGCAAGCAGATTTGGTGTATGTTGAGTTCTGCTCTGTTTGTAGAAGAACATGCAGTGTGGGAAACTAAGCTCAGATAAAATGTATTGGCACTAACCCTTAAAGGTTTGCATCTCTGCCTCTGGTGGTAGCATCGCTGTTAGGAAAGGGATGTCTGTGTCTGTGAGTATATGAAAGGCTACATCCTCCTCTCTCCAACCATTCATTCTATTCACAGTGCCATGCAGATGTATTCTCATAACCCCTCCTTAAAGACAGCATTAGATCTCTGTATGTGTTTCAAACACTGTCCACTTATGGGAAAAGGGGCCCCTCTCTCAATCTGAACATGGGATATCATGTTCCATTTGATGACATTTACAGGGAGGTAATCCAGCCGGAGCACCGAAGGGTCATCCAGTTCTGCAGCATCTCAACACAGCTGCATTGACCTAAATCAACATTAGCCTTGGACAAATGCCTCACATTAAATATATTTATTTATTTATTTATTTAGTTATTTAATGTTTTTACGTAACTGCTGTACAATAGGCCAATCCAGCAGCTCGGGCCAGAGTTAGCGTGGGAAGTCATGGGACATTCAGGTGGATGGGTCGCGCCTCTCCCAGCGGTAGGCCTTCCTGGTATTGTCAGGCTGAGCCGGAGTGTTTACACAGCATGCGAGCGGTGCGGAAACGCTGCGGTCTTTCCTGCGACGTGGCTTCCCCCCAAAAACGCAGGAGAGCGAGTGCTTCTATAGAGCTCCATTCTCCCGGACATTTGTGTTCCTGATACAGACACTTATACATACATTATACTTAAACATATACATTTCTCTCTGCCAAATGAATAACAGAGTCATTACTAATTTTATCAAAATATACAATAATTATTAAACCAAATAGATCAAATATCCTGCATATATCAATCAAAGAACCCTATAAGCACTTCACTGTGCAATGAGCAGGCCCGTGGGGTGCAGGGAGGTCATATGAATAATATATGCATGCAGGCCCCCTCTGGTAAAACTGTACCGGCCTGTGAAGGTGAAACCGACCTCTGTCACACTGGCAACATTTACATTTTGAGGGGTGTCGGTGTCTTCCGCGTGACTCACCGCAGAAAAAAGTATTCAAACAAGCTCTCCTTTGTTTAACTCCACAACCCCGTCAGGCAGTTGGAGAGAGAGAAGGACTGCGCACACATTCCAACAGGTTAAACAAACGGCAGGTTGAAGAGGAGGCCAGAGACGAGCGCTAATATCCACAGATTTCCATGGAAGCCAGGGCCACGCTTAATGTTGGACTCCATTAGGAATCTGTAGGGTACCTTCCCGGTATAGGGTGTATCCTTTAACACTCAGAGGGCACATTAAGATGCTGGGCTCTCAGACAGAGGCTCATCCAGGAGTGCTGATCGTAATGTAATGTAATTTAAAGTGCATTCCTGAATGGGCTGTTCACCTCAAGCCTCTTGGCCCTAGCAAGTCTAAAACAATGACCAGGGTGAGCACTTAGCAACTAGGAATCTATCCTGCCCAAAAGAGGCCGAGCTCACTCATGCCTGTAATGCCTTTACCTCAAAGTCTTCATATAATTTATACTTTACTCATATCCTATTCATATCATATCATATTTGTCTCTGCACGCTTTTGCCATTAGTTTTTTTTTTTCATCTTTCCTGAAGTGGGATCTTGGTTACAAATGACATGACATAAATTCCTGTACTACTGTAGGGCCTTCAAATATTAAGATAGTGCAGCCTATATTTCATGAGATAACCATATAACTGCCTCAGAACCGCCTTGTCTGGCTACCATGTTGCCTTGTTGTCCGTGCCAGGAGCAGATAACGGACACTGCTGTGCATGAAGCAACTAGTATATACCTTTACATGTACCTGCAGTACTATTGCTGCATATGCAATGGAGTAAGTATCCATTCATTTGGGTTCAGGGTGCAGTCAGGCAGTCAGTCAGGCAGTCAGTTCGTTTGAAAAAAAGAAAAGAAGAAGAGGAAAATAAGTTTCCTCTTTAAAGTCGTCTGGCTCAACCCTGCCATTGTTCACCAGGGTGCTTTTTTTGGACTGTCATTGTTCCCCGGAATGTGTGAGTGATTTGCATAGAGGGAGGTCAGGTTTCTCATTTGTCTGGTTGTCAGGTGGTGGAAGTCCCTGATGAGGGGGTGCAGTCTCCCCCTTTGACTGCGCTGTGCTCTGAAACGCGCCTCCCGCATGAGGTTTCTAACCATGCCCCAGCCAGCCGAGAGAACGCCATTCAGCTGCTGCAGGTCTAACGAAGCATGTCTGAGCCTTGTGCCATGTGCGCAAAGTGCTCTCAAAAGGAATGAAACATCTGAACTGAAATAAAACAAACAGCAGGTGGAAAGGTACATTTAGACAGCCTTTGTGTACGTAATTGGTTATATGTCTGTGCGTGTGTGCACGTCTGTTTTAACGAACAAAGTCGGTTGAAGGTTTTGTTACCTTTAGAGCACATGGGCACACCTGCCGCCCCCAGGGGCTCAAGGCTCAAGGCTCGATGCTTCGCTTAATCTCCCCTCTTTGCAGACCGACAGATACGAACACTTTCACACATGCAAAACGCATGCAACTCCTGCCCTAATTATGGCGGAGAGCGGCGGATTGCACAATGCCTGACGTGTAATCAGCCTCCCCCAGGGCAAGCAACATGCCCCGTGTGCCAGCATGCACTGCTCTCCTCTCTAATCCAAAGAGAAAAGACACTGTGTGGCCTGTGGCTAAGGGAACAGTGGGGCAGGTAGACTTATTAACCTCTGTGGCCTCTTTGCTCCTGATCTTGAGAGTGATCCTTCCCCCTCAGCATCCACTATGACAACACATGCACTTGAAGTAAGCCTCAGATTGTTTTATATACAATATTTGCAGTTATTTTCCATTTTCCAGTCTGCACAAAATAATTTTTATATTAACAATAATTATTATTATTATTACACACTCCTGGACAATATGGTGCAGTATTACTGAGTTAGCTGGATAACTGCACTGAGTAAAACCCGGAACAGCTCTTTTTACTTCAATCCATGCTCCAGATTTGGGAGGGTTCCGGGTTTTACGCTGTGCAGTTTTACAGCTAACTCTGTAATCCTGCTTCATGAAATACCCCTCTGATATGCTCACACATGAAAACTATGCCACTGTTTCCATTTGCACTTTTTAATGCTTGTGAAAATCCCACCTCACATTCCAATCTTAGAAGCAGAGTTTAAATGGGCCTAGTCTGAAGAATGGCCCAGGGGAATGTTTGGCTGTGCTCTTCAACATAGAACTTTTCCGCTCTAACTCTTTCACTGTTTTCTTTGGTGAACCTCCTTCTCTCATGCAGTGAGAAGCCGTACGTGATAATACATTCTCTCAAACTGTTCACACAAGATAACTGGAAGAAAAAAATACAAAAATAATTAATGTCACACTATAGCTTTCGCACCGCGTGAGAACTCTCTGGAGGGAAACTATCAGCATGTCTGAAACACTGCAATAAACCCAAAACAAAATCACTCTTTATGAGCTGTAGAATCTCTGCATTGAGCTTGAGCGCATGATGTTACAGTATATGGAATTATGAACAATATTGCTTGTTTGGGTGGTAATTTATTTATTTTTTCTTCTTGTCATGGAAAAGCTTTTGTGCAGTGTCACAAAAGGCATCTAAATTGGTGGCGGTAGACATCCACGGTTCCCTCTCCCCAATTTATATTTCACAACGGATTCTGTTGTGGATGTAGCCGCCATCTCTTTTTTTTTTATCGTTCCCATCGATAAGAAATTCTATGTGGGCCCTCGACCTGTGTTTTCCATTACGAGTACAGCAGCGCACTTTATTCCAGTACACTTGCACTCCCACAATCCAAGATAATCCATCTCATTCACCCTGGAGAGATTAGAGTCTCCAGGCTTTTCCAATCAATTTAATACCGTCTATCTTTAGAATGAACCTCGCTCAGCAACATGGCGCCTTAATCAGTGCTATTGCTGGGACTGCGTGCGTGTTCATGCCTGGAACTCTCACGTAACGTTACTACAATCGCTGTGTGCAGTTTGATTACTCCTATTACGAGGTTCAAATCCGGAGAGGAGCTGTGCCCCATAGCAGTGTTCTTTGTCTCAGTCACTCCAGTGCATCCATAATAAATTCATTAATTAAATGTAAGGTAAAGAGCCAGGGTTTTCCGTTGTATTACCTGTATCATACTGTGTGCGACATTTGGACATTTGCAAGCTCTTTAGATCAGCCTAGATCCTCTGCGAAGCAAAAATAAAAAATAAACTGAAATAAAACAATACATAAAGAATTTGAACAGCTGGGATCAAGGAAGGGACTAAACTGAGAGAGGAAAAAATAAATATTCAGCACTATTTTGCAATGCTACTTTGCAATCGTTTTCCAGAAAGCTAGAAGGCGAATATGCAACCTGTAAAAGGTTTTGTATTTTTCTTGATGGAGTTGAGCTCAGGATGGCTCAGGTTGACATGCTCTGTTGAAGAGTGATGAAATGAAAGTGTGGTTGTGAGGAAGACGCCCACGTTGTGGTCACACAGTGCTGTCAGCATGCTGCCTCCGCCCACCTCAGAGAGCTGCTGTAATGTGTGGGCCTAAATGTTCAGCCACAGTGAGCATTATGTGCACAGCAGTATGTGTTTCTTTCTATGAGTGTTTGTTGCAAAGGTTTGCATACTCCTAATTAGTTTTTTCTTTTTCCCCCGTAGGGAAGATGAGTCTCAGAGAATGAAACCTACACCAAAGGACATTCCATAAAAATTAAATAAAATTCACTGAAACATGTTTTTGCCATCCAGGACACTTATGTCAAAAAATGTAATTTGTGTGTGTGTGTGTGTGTGTGTGTGTGTGTGTGCGCATATAGGTGGAAATAGAGTACTCATAGCTATGACTGACCACAGAGTCACCTTGCATTGGTCTTAAAATACAACAGAGATGAAAGGACCATCTGGGATAGTGTGCTTATAGTTCTGTGCATGGATAAGCTTATTAAGATTATTTTTGTTGCAGTCACTATATTACTTTTCACCTTTTTTAAAATGTTCCAAAACGGAAAATTCCTCACTGGCTTGCTCTAATGTCAAGCAGGCTTCACACTGTACAGAGTGTGACCATCAGATGACTCAGATCATTCGAAGATCAGAAGCCATGGAGAAAAACAAAAAACAAAAAAGGCCTCAGAACATTGATCAGGCCTACTGATATAACAGTGGTTATTTGCCATTACTGAAACTATATCTACAAGAAGAAACAAAAACTTGCAGATAAAAAGAAAAGGCTTCAGATCTGTTTTCTGGCAATCAGAACTGATTCATAAATGTATTTACTAACATGTTTCAAAAGATTGTTGGCTCACATTTGGTTCCAGCGACAGTTCATACAAATGGCATGATCGTATGACGACGGTCTTATGACATTTTCCTGCAGTTTCACGTGGAATCTTGCCGAACAAACCACAGAACTGTCCGAGGCTTTGATAAAGAATAACCATAGTCTCATCTCACACAGATTCAGATTGGTATGCTGAATGCTGCAAAGCTATATCTGACACACATTCTGGTCTCTGAGCCAGATCACTTGCCCTTTCTAACCCTTTTGTGATCTCGTTGCAAAATGCTTCAACCGTCATGTTTATTCATAAAGCAGTGACTGGAACCATGCTTAAGGGGTTGTTGAAATTCTTACGGTGGTTCCTACGCAGCCATGTCGTATGCAGAATCCGGGCATGTGTTGCCTAAAGTAGAAAGACGGAAAGTATAGTTTTAAGAGGGGAGGTGCCTGCCATGTCCTTATCACTCTTATCACCGTCACTCAGCACCCCAGGATCTGGGTACAGACTTCCTGTTCTCAAGGTGGTGGGTGTGGTGTGGGGCTAGGTAGCTATGTAAAGAATCTGTGACTAAAGCAGATTAGGTGACATCCGGAGTGTAGTTTGGCTCAGTTTCTTAGTTTCCCCCGACACACACACACACACACACGCGCACACACACACCTTTCTCCAATCTACGTTTACCTACTTATTTTTGCCTGTTTAAGTTTCAATTCAGGGGGCGGGGCCAGGTGAGGAAAGCAAAGCGCAAACACAATCACCCACATAAATGCAGGCTTCACAGAGAGAACAGATAGCTCGGATCATGGGGGTGTCATGGGGGCGGGGCTTTCGGGAGGTACGTGTTGTGACATGTTGTTTTTGTCACTGCTTATCATGGTGGTGCCTCACCTTTGAATGGATGGTGTTAATTACACAAAGAGCTGCTGCTTGTGCTTAGAATCAGCGTTCAAAAAGCATGTACACTTGCCCAATGTAAGTGATTACATCACGGAAAGCCTTACATTGCTCAGGCAATGCAATGACACGGTGTACACTGTGAATAGGAGGATGACTGTGTAAATGCAATGCATAATGGTCACCCCCCATGGCTAAAGGTTCAGCAGGAAGTTATAGTTATAGATTTCTGTTAACACTAAATGGCTTTTCGGGACTGCTATAATCTGGACTTAAAATAGATAAGGAAATCACCTTTTCTCAGATAAAGACAAGAGTGTGTGAGAGATGGTTGACATTTCCTAAAGCCCAATATCTCAGAGGTCATCGAGAAAATGCAACAAAGTGAGAGAACTGGGCCGGCACATCTGACATGTGGCTCCCATAGCTGACCTATGAGAGAGAGAGGATAAAAACACACAGACTTAGGTGACATTAAATTTTATTTAGACAAAGATTAGGGCCATTATTATTTCATGAGATACAAAGTTATAAAAACATCACTGTGAAATACATCTTGCTGTCAGTTTATGCAAGGTCTTCAGACGGTGGAGCTTTCATTATGTTTAAAGCTATCAGCAGGAGCCCAAATGACTGTGCCCATGACTTGATCTCATTGTCTGTGTTGTTACCTTTAATCTACAAAAAGCTGTGATGGAACATCGCAACATAATACATCACATGCAGCCTTTTAAGTAAATGATGCCTCATATCACCAAATATCCATTTGTAGTATGAAAAAAGAAAAATTACTCCATCTGTTTATGGAAATATATAGTTTGTCCAAGGAAAATAGCAAGGGTTGCCATAAAGAAATATTTTTCCTCCTTTGAGTTAAAAAAAATCTATCTCAATGCCTGTCCCATTGATTTGAAGCATAACTGCTTCAAGCTTCCAAATGAGACTGTTCTGTGAACCACTTAAATATAGCACTCTATTGTCTGTTATCACTGTTCAGCAAACGTCACCAGCCATTTCATTTAACTGGCCCATGTAATTATACCCATGGGAAGGCTTTAGCCATGGTCTCAACTCTCATCTGACCACAATGTGAAAGACAACAATCAAAAAATACATAGGCCATGCAAACATCATTTTTTAAATGCTGCATTTTTCTTGTTTGTAGTATAAAACCAAAATAAGGAATCAACTTGCACAAATTGTAAGAAGAACACTGTCTCTAGAGTGGTGGTGATTCATGGAGTGAGTAATATTCATGTCTCTTGAAGAAGGTTGAATTGGCTGAAACATCACTGATTTTGTGAATTAAAGTATTTTCAGAGATGTTGATGCTGGAGGTACTTTATTCCAGTCTTTGGGGATTGTACCTCCCAGCTCTACATTTCATGTGGATTGCTTTATCTATTTCTTGAGATTCAGTGCGTAAGAAAATATTAGAAAGGCTTTCTAGAACTTACAGCACATTGGTCTCGTATACAGAAAATGCATACTCTACAACACAAATTATCAGAAGAGAATGGCTCCAAGGTGACAGAACGATAGTCACTTAACTAATCTATGATATGACAACAATTTTCCCCCATACCGAAATGTGTTGTGTGTGTTGTGCCATATCCTATAAAACTATTTTTCCAGGTTCAGCCTCATGGCAGGAGAAAGACTTCTTTGAGAGTTTCCATAAATGTGCGCTGGGGACGTGTGTCTTTCCAAGGCATGCGTTTTACCCTCCTGTTCCAAGGTGAACTTTGGAAAGATGTCACAATTCCAGCTGTGGTTCCGACACCACCAGCAGAACCCATTGAACTTCAGAAAAGTAAACAGTGAGCAGATCTCTTGTGAAACATTAACTGTGTGCTTGCCAGTAAATCTATCTAACAAAGGGCCTGGAAAAGGCTTAATTGTTTCATGTGCTCAGATCTATGCCTTTCATGGTATTAGAGGCTGAAAGTGAATCTTTAAGCTTTCAGCCATTTATATGTTCAGTTCCTCTGCTGTTTGTCAAAATCCTTCCTGTTTATCTCATCAAAGACTGTTCCTTTGTTTTTTAAAATGTTAAGCAGAGTCAGCCAGCTTCTTTTTAATGACTACACGTGTAGCACATCTGGATATAGAGGTGACTCATTCTTCACTTTTTAAATGTTCCACTTTCTGCTGCCATGGCAACTACTGCATGTTTGGCAGAAAAGCTTTGAAGGCAGGAGGGCAGAAAAAAGATGGGAGCTCAGGGAGAGCAGGAATGAGAGAGAGAGAGAGAGAGAGGGGGAGGGCGGGGGGGTTGCTCTCTGGAGTTTGGCCTGCATCCAGCGTAACCATACTGCAGAGCTGAAATGAGGTCTTTGGCAGCCCACCAGGTTCCAGAGAACAAAGATGTGCACTTCTAATGTTGGCGGCAGGGCTTGCTTGGCAACCCTTACAGTTTCCCAGCAACCCTTGCCTTGGCCGCCTGCCACCCCTCCACCCTGGGTTTGCAGAGTGGATTAGAATAAAGAGAGCGACTTGTTTTTCTCTCGTCTGCCCCAATGACATCACCCCCTCCTGACTCCAGATGCAAGGCGTCCAACAGCGGTTTCTCTCTCTGGCTCTCGGTTTTATTCAAATCTATCTTCCATTTTGTAATATCTGTCAAGGACATTTTACTGTTAAGACGGCGCCTGCATGCACCTCCTGAACCATGCCTTCAATTGTACTGTCGGCCATTTTGCACATTCTTGATTTTTTTTTCCCTGGCTGTTTTTATGCCTGTGGTTAATGCCACCTAAGGCATGGAAGAATCGGCACTGTAAAAGTTATTCAGGGTAGCTGATTTTTTAATTGAATGGATTTTTCAAGGAAATAATAATAATCTCTTCATTCTTTTTTGTGAATGTGCAATCAGCCATGCCTGCCACTGATGCATGCAAGATTTTCTATTTGTTGGGTTCTGCTGGCAGAAAATATACAGTATACAGCACTGCAGTACATCAGTAGTTGGACATCTTTGTATTTACCAGTTACACATTGCTTCATCTCTCTGATTGATTGATCTTAGGCTATATCCATATTTTATCATGCATTTTGGCATTACCTTAGACAGTTGGTTGTGACAGGTCAGCAATAAGATTTCCGAGGAACAGAAAATTATTAAACAGTTCACGGCAACAGCCTGCACAGTCAGCTGTTTTTAAAGAATGGCACTGCAGTGCATAACCTCACTGAGTAAAGTCCATGTAAACATTATCTCTCCATGAGGCAACTGAGCTGGAGACATTGACGAGGTCACTCAAAAAGACCTGATAGAAAGAGGCGGAGTCACTTGGATGAGGAAGCACGTTTATTTTTCTATGGAAGTAACCTGTGAAATATAACTTCCCACCATTTGTGCTTGCTGAGCACTAAGACTAGCGATGAAAAATAGTAACACTGTAAACAGGATGTGGCTTTGACACTTGGGGTATCCTGACATGCATAAACGTTTCCATGGTTACCCTTTCCTGCGTGAAAAATTCAACCATTTTTTAAAAGGCAATATCACAAACCAGGAGTAGTAACGGTAGTAAAGAGAAGAGGGGTGTATTGTCCTGCAGTTTGCAAGCCATACCAGAGGAGGAACTGCCATTTTGAAATGACTTACTCTTTTCACTGTCCATAGACAACACAAAGTGCTCCAGTTCTGGCAAACTCAGCATGTTTAATTTCCTGGTACACTTCCAACCTAAGGGCCCATACACACACAGCATATGATTAACCTGGGTGTGGACACAGACCAGGGAATGAAATTTCAGTAAATATATGCCTTCTTCCACAACAGCTAATTTAGCGTGAAGCTGATACTGGAATGCAAATTCTACAGCACCAGGTGAAAATACAGGCTTAAAGGGCAAGCCCTGTGGAAGAGGGTATTGGTGACTTCTTGAAAGAAAAACTTGGACATAAGTGTTGGCGAAATAAAAAGGTACTTAGTCTCCATTAAAGCAGGGGGTCTCCTTATGTACTGTGTTTGTATTTTCCATTTTTAGTTTCATAAACACGCTATTTACAGAAGCTATGTATTAGCTGTTTTTGATGATGCTAACTCATTTCACTGGCTATCTGTTATTTCCTAAAAAAAATATATGAACAGAACAATTATGACCTATTTTTAAATATTTTGACTAAAAACAAGTACAGAGGACAGCGTACAGGTGTTTCAAATAATTTACCTGCAGCTAATCATCATATACACATCAGTCACCAAGGCCTTGAGCATGTATCCCTGGGACAATTTAAAATAGAAATGGATTATGCTTTTATTTCAGGCCTTTGGGATAAAAATAGAGGGGAATTCAGTAGATACTTTCATGAAAGATCTTTTCAGTTAAAATGAAGCCAAAGGTTCAGTGGTTTCAGTATACAGCTTTCATCAATGAAATGGTGTTATATGATAATGACACTCTTTTATACCCGAACGCTAACATATTATAGTCGTTATTTTAATTAGAGAGGCTCTGATTTTCAATTACACTCTAACATTGCACAAATTTGGTCATGCTGCCTACTTCCTGGAGATTATCTGCAAGGTAAATCCTTGGGTTCATGTGGAGCATTCTAACTCAGTGTATTCCAGGACAAGGTGACTCAGACATGAATCACATCTGACAACTGTGCAAACTCAGGAGACGCAAAGCCAAGCTGATGTCCTTTTCATTCCAGAGGGTTGGCTGCATTGCACTAGCCAAGTCGTAAAATCCCACAAGTGAGTATATCTGCAATTTACCAAGAGCAGTTTGAGGAAACATTTTAAATTAAGCCCCAAGTACTTAATGTAAAGTTTAGCTTTCCATTTCAAATAGACATAAATTACAGTGTCCTTCACATTTAGAAATGA
Organism: Synaphobranchus kaupii; assembly: GCA_029718625.1. NCBI lineage: Eukaryota > Metazoa > Chordata > Actinopteri > Anguilliformes > Synaphobranchidae > Synaphobranchus > Synaphobranchus kaupii. The sequence continues at coordinate 59,461,831 of CM056380.1, forward strand.
GCAATTCAGCATCTATGGGATTTTATTTCCCCATTGATTATAAGCCACTTTTACAGTTGTACTTGCTTATACATGTTACGATTACTTTGTACCTTTTCCCAAATATAATATGACAAAAATCCTATGGGGATTTTTAAGACTTTGAATAAATGGTTGTTTTTATGTTCGAATTATAACTGCAGAATGGATTTGTCTTACTGTAGTTTCACCGCAGTTCCCCCTTTTATCTTAATCATTCTGATGCCCTGCCCTGTGAAATAAACTAAGCTGAAGAAACTACTGAAATTGACTCAGACATTGAGACATGGAAATATAATTATATACAAATGTTATGACAGGCCAGCATGCTGTATAAACCATTTCAACTTGGGGGCTGGCACAGGAAAATTGGAGAACCCTTGGGCTGCTGTCAAAAGGCTTTGCAGTTTCCTGAAGCAAAACGGAAAATATTTTCTTTTTCAAGCCCCCCCCCCCCCCCCCGTATTTATATACTTTATAAGGCATTCAGATAAAATAAACCTACTTGGCTTAAGTTTGTTTTGCACATATTTGGTAATATTAATGATCACTGTGAGTTATTACTTTATATTGTTCAAAGTACATGCCTGATATAGGTCCATGATATATAACATACTCTTTTAGAGCCACATTCTCTCTATATTCCAATTGCACTGGAACCTTTAAGCCTTGTCAGCAGCAAACTATTTTACTGAGATAGGGGTTATCATTCAGAGAGTGCTTATTTTATTTTATGGGGCTTCAGATTAAAATGTTTGGCAACACCTGTCTACATCCAGGAAGTGTGTTGTGCAATTCGTATGGGCAATCCACAGGCTGCTATCGCCAGAAATAGGCTGCGACACTGAAGCCAGAAAGGGATTCCATGCGAGGGGGATGTTCTGTCTCACCTAAGAGCCTTTGTATGTGCTTGGAGTGGCAAACAGCTTGGTGTGGTAACAAGGACGCCCATTAGACACCATCACTTGGATAGTGTCCCGCTTTGTGGAAACCACACCTGCCGCGATACCCGCCCTACAGGATCAGATCACATGGCACGGGTGTGTTAATGTGCTCCTGCTCATCTATTCATCCTTTTGGTTGATGTTTGCCGGAATTTCAGGAGACAGATTAACTGAAATAAAAATAACTGTGTCTTGTGAGCATTGCATCATTCAGAGCTGTTCATTTTGCAGAAGGGAAGTGAAATAAACTCTCTTGTGGGAGAAGACTTCTGGGTATCAGGCAGCACTGTCCCTGTAAGGTTTAGTGCTGTATTAAGGTCATGTTGGAGGGAACGCAGCATCACTTTTTTGCCCTGAAATGGCCTTTCGATAAAGTACCGGACTTAAGAAATACGAAATCGCCTTAACAACCCGTAAATCCTGCAGACCGCCTGGCTGTGGAGAACTGAGGAGTCAGCACCCTTTAGCAATCCTTTCCACATTACACAATGGTTTTACTGTAGATTTCCACAGCACTGTTTTTCCTTTTTCCCAACATGTTGACATGACATTGAAATAATTTAAAAGTAAACTCTGGGATCATAATGGAGAATTGTGAGATTGTAGTTTTTTAAAAAGCCTGTATCATTCCTGTGTTTGGTACAGGTTAAACCCACATGTCTTTACAAGGCACTTAACTGGGGGAAAAGGTGGCATGACCATGTGGTGTGGAATGACATAGCCCAGTAAGCTTTAGATGAGGCCTGTGATTAAGCATCTAGCCTGTCAAAACAACGACTTGGTGACCTGGCTCAGTGTCAAGTCAAGTACTGATCCTGGACATGGATTTAGCCAGGTCAGTATGGGGCCTGTATTTTTTCTAAATTTAATTTAATGTAATTGACAGGGACAATGCACATTAATAACATTTCTATAAATGTGCCAGAGTTAGCCAGTGAGGCTAATTTTAATCTGTAACCCCTGGGCTACATGTCTTTGGACTGTAGGAGGAATCTAGAGTACCCAGAGGAAACCCATGCAAACACAGGGAGACCGTGAAAACTCCACGGAGAGAGGATCCGGGACTCAAACCCAGGGTCTATTACTTGGAGGCATCAGTGCTAACCACTGCACCACCAAATGGTGGCCCAGTGCATACATTTCAGCCATGGAACTTCGCATGACTGGAACTTTTTTCTGCTCTGATTCAGAATTTGATTCCTGCCACAAAGCAGTTTAACAATCTTTCATCTTTCATTGAGGCTCACGTGTGTGGAAAATCTGGGACGACAGACAACCTCTGCCCCCGTCAGAGAACACGCCCCGACTGGCTGGGCTTTGGCGGCATCCCTAGACGTGCCTCATCCTGCAGCAGCTGCCTATGGAGTCACAGTCATCTGCCAGTCTTTAGAGAGCAAACATGGTCTCTTCACCCTCCCTGTTACAGCTTTGTGTCGAAACTGCAGAGTCATATTGACATGCTTTCCACATGCAAAGCACTCTGTGGGTAAAGCGAGCCACTACTGAGTCAGTGCTGCCTTATTTGCGTTTAAAAAAAAAAAAAGCCTCTATTTATACCTGTGCTTGTAATTTAATATAAATTACTGAAATTAAAAAATGGTTTACTTTATTACAATAAAAAATGAAATGGCTTAGGAAAAAAAGAAAAATGACAAGCTATAATTAAACATTGAACTCAAGAGGTATTGCAATATTTCGCTTAAAATTAGATGGATGCATGTGAAGGATTTTATTGTCAATCACCAATTTCCAGTTTTTCTGAACAAGTGACTCAATTCCCGAAGATATACACCTTAATTAAAAGCAGAATAGGAACATTTATTCTGTCATACCAATGCTACTGCACTCTTTGAAAAGCTATTGGAATCCAGCACTGCATTTCAGTATTTTAACCAGCTTGAAAACAATTACAGCAGCATTTATAAGAATGTGGTACTACAAGATGTATTGTTTGTCCTCCAAAACTGGTTTAACTGCCATTTTTATTAAGTGCACCATTAGTGTAAAAAAACGAAAGATTTCTTTATATGTTGATTGTTAAAACAGCAAGTAGGTAAAGGTAACCTAAGTGTTAACATTTCTCCCAAGGTTATGTTCAAGCAATTTAAAGTAGGCCGACGTTTACTTGATCTAGGTGTTTAAAAAAAATGTACCTAAATGCGAGTGGTTTCATTAGTCATTATGTTATTTCATAAGTTAACATTTAATGATATGTGTGCAATGTGAGAGAGCCTGATGAGCACGTTCTAAGCACGGGAAGGGAAGTCGGTTCGATATTCCTTGCAAGAGCGCGACAGCAACAACTGAATTCAAATGCGCATGTCCGTGTTCCTTGGCCGTGAGCCAAAAAGCTTTTAGCTGTTTGTTGTTCTGGGCATGGGCGAGGTGAACTGCGGCTACGTGACTAAACATCTTACTTCCTCTTTCAAACGTCGTCACAAGGACGTGCAAAAACAAATACAGCTTTGTGTCTGCACATTTTAGACGCATTGCCTCATCAGAAGAAACCCAGCTACATTGTTTCACACGGAACATGTTACATCAATTATCATTAAAATACATTAGATATGCGTTATGTGTATCACAGTTCAGCTGGACAGCCATTTCCCCTCCCCATACTCGAGCATTGCCTTTTGTATCGCCGCAACATTTCAAACCGATACGGAAATAGTTTGTTTACACGTGCTTATGCCCTGTCTGCGGTTTTTCTGTGAAATTGTGATCTTCGATAGTCAAATTAATTTCTGGAATTGTTGTTTTTATTTTCTGTTTAATTACTGGGAGGTCGTAAGAAAGTTGGCTTTTTAAAAATACAATCCAAGTGCGGATTAGGCTACTTTTAAACGCATGAACTTAAAATAGTTTAAATAAGAACAACACTTAAATCCACCGACAGCTATCGCCTATGCGTATATTATGCTATATCGCAGCGGTATGGTTTGTGTTCTTTGGGTAGCTAATTAGAACTTTTTGTCTTCTAAAACCGAATGCGGAACCGAATGTCTGCACTCAACATTGATGCGGGGGTTTGAGAGCTAGCTACTACGCTTGAGCTGGAAATCCCCGTGCCATAGCCTACGTGAATTATTTGGTTGTAATTTCCTGTTGTGCTACTTTCCAGTGTAATTAGCAAAGCATTTTCCAAGAGATTGTCGACGAATGCTTTGCTACGCGGCATCTCCAACGCAGGGGGTACGAAAATATTGTCTAACCTTAAGTTTATGGGAAAAGCAATACATTGCGATAGGTAATCTCAGGCTAGTAGCCTAAATAACAAGCTACTTAGGCTAGTAATCATCATATTGTAGGCTACGATGGCTTTTAAAAAAAATACAGGTAGGCTATCCGTAAAATGCAAATAGCCTACACGATTGATTTCGTTTGTTTTATAACGACTATCTTACAAACATTTAAAGATCTACTGCACAAATAGGCTAAATAGGGTAGGCTACTCAACGAATGTGAATTCTCAAATGACAGGCATATTTAGGCTTTCGTCGCATTGCACAGCCAAATAAAACCCGTGCATTCACTTGGCTAAGTGTGAACAACAGTTAAGCTACAATGTGTCTACTCTACACATAGAAATCTCCAACTCCCAAGAGAATTAATAAAGGATAGGCTATAGAAATCTACCATATCTTTGTAACATGGGTTGTTTTATGTATGGTTGACTACGGGCAAATGCATTTAGCTATAATACGTGACGCTACGCTGGTATTCTGACTGGAATGTGGAATTGCTAAATGTGGCTCGAACTTACAGTCACGTATTAAGTGAGCATGCGTGGAGTAGACTGGAAAAGGAGAATGTTTGTGACGACACCGACAGGCAGTGTCTGGTTGCTCAAAGTACATTAACACTTTGTTGTCGGGAGCCCATACCGTTCGACTATTTATAACAATATATCTCCTGTTTTACTACAAGTAGCTTTGTCAATATTGCCAAAATGTCCATGGCCACAACACATTCTTGTGGTCGCCATTATCCATAATTTCCACCGAAGCACAAACGCAACTAAAATCGTAATGAAAATTGAAAAAACTAATCTTCTGTGCATGTCGATTAGGCTATTTGTTAAATAAAATTAACATGTTTTAACTCCCGAATTATTTCCATGATCTAACCGTACACTAACAGGTGTTAGAAATGTATCGTAAGTAATATAACCGTGGAAATATAGCCTACGTACGGCTTCTCGTTTAAATTGTATTGTTGGCACAAGCTCAGTAAAATGTATTAAAAGGGGCAGAGACTGTGAAAGAGCATGCGCTAGAGGGGGGCTGTCGAAGAATGAAGAAAATAGAACCACAAGTTTAGTGTTCGCTGATGACGTCACTGCTCCACATTGAGCTAGCTGAGTAGTAGTAGTGAGTGAGTGAGGGAGATAGATAGAGGCGCGCGGTTGTAAAGTACGCACTGCCATGAAGTTCTGTTGGTAACTTAATTGTTGTTGCTGCATTCAGGAGGGGAAATCTGAACAGTTGTTATTCCGGTATCATTTTGAAAGAATAACGATACATAAACTCTCCGGAGAATATATTTGTACACTTTTGGCGAGAGCAATGTCGTCCGCAGCAGTTGCTGCTTCGAGAAGGCAGTCTTGTTATTTATGTGACTTGCCCCGCATGCCATGGGCTATGATCTGGGATTTTACCGAGCCCGTCTGCAGGGGATGTGTTAACTACGAAGGAGCCGATCGTATTGAGTTTGTGATTGAAACCGCTCGGCAGCTAAAGCGTGCTCATGGCTTCCAGGAGGGGAGATCTCCGGGGCCAGGGAAAGCTCAGCTCTCCGGGAAAGAGATTCAGTCCATCAACCACGCGGCTGGGGACCCCGGATCGCGGCCACCGCAGCCCCTGGACCGCTATCCACTCACCTCTGATCGGCCACCGAGACTGGGTCCAGAATTTCAGTCAGGGCGGCAGGCTAACGGCATTCCTGTCCCAAATGGATTCCCTAAACCAGACGATCCCCCGGAGCTGAACCGGCAGAGCCCCAACCCTCGCAGGACTAGCACGGTCCCTCCAAATTTAGTGCCTTCGGTTAACGGAAACATTCTCCCTGTGCACGCGGTCAACGGCAGACCTGGACAAATGATACTCCCATCAGGTCTAACGACGCCGAGCCCGAGCGAGCTCAGTGGCAAACGACCAGCCTCCGTCTCCAGCACGGAGCATGAGAGGGAGGTAAAAGAGAAACACAGACCGGACAGTTTGACGCCGGAGATCAGCGAGGGCCACAAGAACAGGACAGACGAGTGGATGAACAAGGGCAAAACAGTCAGGGATTTAATGGCTCTTCACACTTTCGACAACAGGTTCAAGAAGGACCATGTAGCCATGCAGCAGAGAGTAATGGGATATGAAACAAACGCCACACCCTCAAAACAAGGTAAATACTCAAGCGAAGGGGTAATTTCTTCTTTTAGTGTCACCCGTGTCAACCTAACCTTTTTGAACATAACAAAATTCTTCTGAATGAGAGCACGCACCATGAGTCAGCCGCTCTGCATCAAAGTGCTTATTCGCGAATTGTAATTCAACCGTCTATCTGCGTAAACGTCACGCCGCCATATACACCTGTAACTACTGTGCATGCTTTCTTGTTCGATTGCACATTTCTTTTAACTAGCCAGCATTGTTTTTATTTTCCTCACAGTAAAGATGAAACGTGTTTTCCCATGTCAAAAGCACATACGTGTTTTGATTTTGCTTTAACCCAGTCCTCACGTGTTGTTTAACTTCCCGTTTTATCCCCAGACAGAGGAAAGCACCCACGGAACATGAAGAGAAAAGCCTCGCCAGAGCCTGAAGGAGATGGTGCCCCCGTGAAGCTCAACGGAGAGGTTCAACAGTGGCTGCCTCCCCCTGCGGATGTCCTGAAGATGTCAAACGCGCAGCCCCCGAACTTCCCCTCTCCGCCTTCCACGATATCCCCTCATTCCCGCACCACCCCACCGGAGGCGGCGCAGAACGGCCAGTCTCCTATGGCGGCGCTTATTTTGGCAGCGGATAACGCCGGGGGGAACAGCTCGCCCAAGGACGCCAATCAGGTGCACTCCACCACCCGCAGGAACAGCAGCAGTCCTCTCTCGCCGTCCTCCATGAGCCAAAGGAGGCTGACTCAGCGGGACGCGGCCGGCGCAGGGACGCCGCACGTGCCGGGCATGGATCAGGTGCACGCGCAAAGCATTCCGGACTCATCCGTGCCCAGCAGCATACCCCTGTGTTGCACCCTCTGCCACGAGCGTTTAGAGGACACGCATTTTGTTCAGTGTCCATCGGTTCCATCGCACAAGTTCTGTTTCCCTTGCTCCAGGGAAAGCATCAAACAGCAGGGTGCCACTGGCGAAGTGTATTGTCCGAGTGGGGAGAAATGTCCCTTAGTGGGCTCAAACGTTCCGTGGGCTTTCATGCAAGGTGAAATAGCCACCATACTTGCGGGAGATGTGAAAGTAAAAAAGGAAAGGGACCCCTGATTTTATGATTTTTTGAGAAAACAAACAAAAATATATAAATACATATAAATCACATGCATACCATCCAAACAAAACTAACGGACTTGTACATATTGGACACAAGGGAAGTGTATACTTTGTAAACATGGCTGTATAATTTTTGATTTTTGAATACGTTGTGTTTCTATATTTTTGAAGATAAAGGTATGTACTCATTATAATGGGCTACTTTTCCTCCTTTTTGTTGATGTTAAAGCGATTTCTTGATGTATTTTAGGTCTGGTGACCGTTCCCGTTAAACGTAGAATGTGACTAATGCTACTCTGAGCACTTAGCAAAACTGAAATGCTTCTAGCTGTACTTGTATGCACTTGTTTAAAAATGCCAAATACAATTTCTGACCTTGTAATAATAACTATTGTCTGTGCTTGCTTATTTATTCATTCATTGTAAATTGCTTTATCGTTTGTGAAACTCCTGTATGTTATGACGCAATTGTGCAATACATACCACAATGACAAAAAATGATCGCACAAATACAGCCAAGAGAAGCGAGGTTGGGGAGTTAAAACTAGTTTATTGCAACAAATCTCACAGCACAGTTAAGGAAGGCTGACTCGTCGTTTTACGCAATGCTTATGGAGTTGTAAGAAGTGCCATGTGCAATTTGTGCGTGCAATTGAACATGCTTACCGGACTTTCTCAGTAGCCCTCTCAGCCGTGCGTGGACTTGTATTGTTTGCTGAGGATTATCTCAAATCAGAACATGCCACTGCATACGTATATCAGAATACTGACAACGCATAACTTCAGTGGCAGGCATTCGAGCTATCCCAATGAGGATACTGGTAGATAACACGATTGTTGTTTCATGCAGATGAATCAACTGATGAGTATTTGCATTATCGGCTTTTTGACACACCCATATGTTGTGTCAAGTACAGCATGGTACAGTGAAGTGTCATTCCACACTTGCATTGCTGTTAGTCTCCAGGTAAGAGTACCGTGTCAGCAATGGGGGAGTGAGTCGTTTGTATATAACTCACACCACGTCAGTTCATACATACATCTGCGTGACAATTTCAATGGAAACATTTGACAGAACAATTATGTTACTTCCATGCATCAGAATATGGCAACTACACGATAAGCCAACATATGACACTCAATCCTTTATTATTTGTAAGGCATGCCACGTAACATTCATTGAAGTTTTGCAAATTGGAAACGTGCATTACAACTTGAGCAATGAAGGTGTTTTTCCACAAAATGTGAACTAGCCTAAACAAATGCGACAAATTCCAGTATCTTCATGTAAGGCCACGTGCTTCTCCACATATATAATTACTTTAAAAGAGCTGATTCAGCATTTTGTAGCTTGAATAGCCCAAGTATAGGCCTATATTTTTAAACAGTCTGTAATCTAACTGAACAAATGTGTCTGACGTAGACCTATTTTACGATGTAGTGGATGTTCATTTTCTCAGGATAGCAACAAAACATTTTGTACCAATGGACCTACTCAGCCAAAACCTCTGTGATACCAGGAACACCTCATATGTGCAAAACGTTCTTGTTACCTTGAACATGGTTTAACTTGTTACAAGTAACAATTCCCATGGCCATGTGAAACACGGGATCACTGAGAAATAAAACAACGAAATCACGTGCACGACGATGGAATTCCTGAGTCATGGACCCCTCTCTGCCCTTGTTCTTAAACAGAGTGGAAGCACACGCCTTCTGCTGTTCAAGACTGATCAGTGCATGGAATTGTAGAGCGGTAATACACACAATCCACTTTAATGTGCATTAACGTTATTTCTTTGGCAATGTGAGCTACAAGTTAACACCCTTCTAAAAAAAAAAAGTTAACACCCTTTTGCCAAATGAAGGTCATATTGCTGCTAAACTTGAATACAATAGGCTACACGGGAAATGTATCGAATGCATTTAAAAAACAAATTGTGTTTTTAGTGAGCACATCTTTACACTTCTCAAAGCTTTCATAATCGATCATATAAATAATAGGGCGCGTTTAACAACATTCTACAAATTTCGATTTTGTAATTCATTAATTATATATATTTGGCGAGCGCGTTTTTTCTTTAAATTGTATTTTTTTTTTTGTATGATTCGCAATAACATTAAAGAGTTGATCCCCTGTAATCATTTAACATTTACTATAATGTTTTAATACCCTGTTATCTTTGCAACATGTTTTACTGTCCGTCTAACACATAGCTACTTTGTTTCTGAAATGTGGTATGAATCATTCTGTAAACTCATTTATGTACATACAGCCAACACAAAGCGGGTGGTTAAAAAACTAAGCATCACTTAGAAATCTGTGCATCACTTAGATCGGCAGTGTTTTGAGATTACTTCTGGATCACAGAGAGGATCTGTTCCATGCCCGACTCATGCGCAGCTGCCGCTTTATATTCCAGCCGAGAAAGCTCTTTTCTGTCACGGAAACTCAGCACCTCCGGTAGAAGAAAAAAAAGAAATCAGCCGTCAGAGATTAATAGGTCAGCACACATTACGTGGCAGAGTCAAAAGGATCACGAGCCTGCCTTCTTGTTCCACATCTTTTCTATTTCCTATAGGGTTTTCAGATTATGTTGTGCTAAATCAGTTCGAGATACGAACGAAAAACGTCCACTTCTGCCACTGTTACGGTCACGTCTCCACTTGTTGACCATAAGACTTCATTTTTTTTCACTTAATATCCGAATTTCTTTGCACAGCAGTAGCCTATATGTAAATTACATGACAACGTATAAGTAGTAGACCTTACACCTCTTGATTGTTGACTGTGTAGCCTTTTAACCTAAATGTAAACATGAGCAAGTTGACCATATTAAACCATTCATTAAATACGTAACTTATCCAGAGCATTCAAGTACAGGCACGTTGCCCTTAGGCTTCGGACTACAAGCAGTATCATGACAGGAATGTAGAACACCATGTGCATTTAGCGTTATGCTGCCATGTGAAACCCCTCTGAGAATGTTGTAAACAGATAGTGGTCATGCTGTTAACTCTTTCAGTGCAGGGCTAGTGCATTAAGCCATTCTGACATGTGGCGGGATGCATTCATGTTTCATTAAACAGTGGAATGTTCTAGTTCCTCCTCACCCAGATGCACACCCATTCCCTTTAACACATTTATGGCATTGAGGAAAACAGGTCTGGATAGGTAAATGTTTTCACATAGCTCTTGATTTATGTCTCCCTTGTTGACTCAAGCACACTTTACTTTCTAAATGCCTCTGCCATGCGGAGAACTGAAAGAAGTACAGTTCTTTCTCTGCTCCCATCCCACCTGGCCTACTCACACACTTGCACAATGTTTTGCTTTATGTCCTTTACACAGCACCTCTTGGATTGCCAGAAATGTGGGCATTTTTGCGCTCTTGCTTTCCAAATCACCTGAGAGTCTTGCGTAACAGCAGCCCACACACAGGCTGTTCATGGAGTCACTGTATCAACACTCTTCACTGGTTTAGAGTACAGCTGCAAACATAGCTTAAATTTGCAGCTCAAAAAATCTGTTATACTCCCCTGCAATGCGTCTCAATGGCTAAACTGTGTTTACAGCATGCATGCAAAACCTTAACTTTTTTGCAAGGTTTATAATACTTGGTTTTTCAAGAACCATGTTTTTAATGTGACAGTTTCCCTCATGCAGAGCTATATTTCCAAATGTAGGTAAAGATAGTGACTCATAGGAAGTCTTTTCCTTTTTCTTTTAGACTCAGCTAAGGTAACGCAACGTCTCCCACTTAATACAACATGGGTTCAGCCAGATGAAATGAGGGCGGCGGGCCATGCGCTCGCAGCGGCTTGCCACGTCAGCGGATTTGAACGATTTCGCCTGCGGGGCTCCCGTTCTCGTTTGTGCTCTGTGTAAGCCTGGCCTTGGAACAAGAGAAAGCCACCTCTTTCCACATTCCTGAGCTTAGCAGCTCCAGTCAAAGGAAAACACCAAAAAAAAATGAGAGACAGAGGGAAGGGAGCCCTCCGCCCGCCCTGCTCTCACTATAATTAGACAGAGAACAGGCAAGCTGCAGCTGCCATTCATCATAGGGGCAGCCAGCTCCAAGAAAGGAATTTGTGTTCTGTTGATTTGAAGTCTTTATCTGGAAAGGGTTATGTTGAACCAAATATAGTGACCGTAGATCTTGAATATGTCATAACAGGGCTCAGTTGCCTGGTTACCTTTTGGGACTGGAAGTAAAGGGTATGTGGATACAGCAAATCCATCTAAAAATAGAGGGCGTCAATCATGACTAACTGGACCATGTTCCCTGGCTTTTATTATATTGCTACTGCAGGATAATTACAGAGGCAGGAGACAGCATTGTGAGGCAGGAGAACAGCAATGGCACAGACAAATACAAGTAGTTGAAGCCATATTCCTGTGCAGTGCAGTACATGGCTTTATGTGCTATTATAAATCCATGCTACTCCTATCTGCAACATAACATAGTATTTCTGGAAAACATTGGAATTATTACTAAACATTCCATGCACTCCTTCAGACATTCCGGTATGCCTTGGAATATTAGATTTGCGGCGATTACTTGCTGCGATGTCAGCAGCATTTAAAACAGGACGTGCCATAAAATTACCGTATGTCATTATTTGCTTAACTTGTGGTCATATAAATAGTGACGGCGTCGTAAAGTTCATGAGAGGTTCTTTTAAACTCAAATAAAGGCACCTAAAAGGATAAATAAACACTGATGTCAGTCTCATCATCCCCAGGAATGAGCAATAACATTTTGACAGTGAAATACTGCGTGACATCCCCAGGATTTAAAGAGAGAATTTGGAAACCAATCGCAACTGTTTGTTGAACCCGAGAACCATACACAGCGTTCAGACCAGACGGATATGAATTGCTCTTTGAGGAACCTTAAAAAAATAATGCAGCTGTTCATTTGGCCCATATCATTTAAAAGCAATTCTTGTATTTAATTAAGTGTACTCTTTGTATCCGTTTATCTTTTCCTGTACGTCCTAAGAAAACACTCTATAATTAAAGTCCATCTGAGAGATCACGGTTAACTTTTTTGTTCCACAGAGCTGGGATGTTGTATGAAGTCTGGATTAACTTTCAAAGGTTTGTTTTTCTCGGTTTCACAACTTTGAAACTAGAATCCTTACTCAGGAAGACAGATATCAGACTCCAGCTTTCAAGTAGATCCTTCCTGTCTGTATGTGCGCTGCTATAGAAGAGTACTAACCACTCAGCAGTTTTTTCAGAACTTGTGGAATTAGCGTTGTCCTATGGGGTGTTTGTGCTGCTTCCTCTTGATCAATAAATGTCAAGTTTGTAATTAATTAAATGGTGGGTCCTCAGCCTTAAGAAATTATAGCTCTATTGACTTTATTTGTTATTGTATAGTGACTTTATGTTCACACGCTAAATGTTTGATTTGTGTAGCGTGGTTCTTTTTTTCATAAACTAAAGAAGGCCTTTGTGTTCTGGCCACACTTTTTGCTTTATTGAAGATTGCAGTTGACTTTCTGAACTTTAACCAAGACATGAAACATTTCTTGATTATAGTGTCCCTGAAGTTCACACTCTCCAAAATATTATCATTAAAATGAAAGAAACATCTATATGGAGTAACTTGTAGGAGTGTGCTATTGCTTAAAAGCTTGTCCGCATATGACATTTAAATATCAAGAACATTGTCTTCAAGCAGAGTTGTCAATGCATGGAACAGCTTGCCAGGTCATGTAGTAGATGTAGAAATCCTCAGGATGTTCAAATCCAGGCTTTATACAGTAGCCTACTGGATACTGTCTAGTTTGGGCTTAATGATCTCTAATAATCGTGATGTATTTTTATGTTCTTAAGCAAAGTCAAGCCTATCGCCTTCCTATATATATAGTCCAAATGTGATAATTCAAAAAGACAGGGGATGGCTAACCACTGAAGGTTATGTCAGTTTAATGTTGATTTTCTCGGGTTTTACATTCAACTCTTACATTTAACTTACATTCAACTGAGAGCAAACAGATGTGCTACAGGGCTCTCAGATCCTAATGTTGTTCTGTGGGCTACTGTTGTAGTTGAATCCGATTGACCATCGGATCCCCATTAACCATCCATTCATAAATCGGGAGTCATGCTTTTTCTTGCTGCCCTAGTGAAAAGTTCAAAAACAGTGGGCTGCACTAACATGCCATATGCAATCAATTCTGTGCACACCCATGGTGATTTTTTAAACAATTAATGACAAGTTGTGGAGAAAACATGAAAAGAATTTAATTACTGTTATTGCACAAATAATAATGACACAGCATAGTAGGCATGGTTTAAAGAAAGAAGGGATTATGGGATTTATTTGTTGGGATATGTATGCTATTGCCTGATTAGTGACTGCAGTAATTACAAGGTATATGTGACTAAATCGTCCTCTGTGACAACTGGTAGTATTTTTATGATGTTTACTTTTCATTTTGTAATGTTTGTCTCATGGTCAGTCATACAACAAAATAGAGATTCACCACAGAAATATGGGGATATTATTGTCTCAAAAATAAACAAATATATAGGATGAACCTTCCACAAATGAAATAAGATTCACAAATAAATGCAATAAATGTAACTGGTTTACAAATAAATGCAACCAATCCACAAATAAATGTAACAGACGCACAAACAAATGCAATTGATTCACAAATAAATGTAACTGGTTCAGAAATAAATGCAACTGATCCACAAATAAATATAACTGGTTCACAGTTAAATGTGATTGATTCACAAATAAATGTAACTGCTTCACAAATAAATGAAACTGATTAGTAAACATGCTTTTTCTCTCTCAAACAAATGTCTCCTGAACGAATGACTGTGCACTTACGCAACGCTTGGTGCATGTGCAATTTCTTGCATTTATTTGTGGATTTTTTAGACAATCCTTAGAATCATTAGAATTTTTTAGAATCATACCAGTCTAGCACCTTTTCCATGGATTTTTAGCATGAATTCTTGATTTAATTAATCTAATGTTTACTTTCACAATTTATTGGGATGTTTTTCTTTTCTTTTTACTGGTATTCATGTCCACTGAGCTGTAACAAAGGATTTATGCATGAGAGCACATACCTCCGCACTAGGGACCATGATTCAGTTGGGGAAGGACAGTGCCCTTTAGCTGAGTTTGAATCTTTGGGTTGAAGGTTAACAGAGCCAGAGTCCACTCTGTCCATTCTTCCTTCTCAGGTGAATGTCCTCAGTCATCTGACTGCACACAGAATTCACTTTCTGCCCAAAGAATAAACGCCCCTCTGTGTGCCTTGCATACGTACTTGGCCTGTTGAGGTGGCTCTCAGGAAGACACATGGTTTCATACTATTGCAGATGTTTGGTCTGGTCTGTAATTTTTAACACATGAAAACACTTAAGGACTTTGCGGCAGCCATAGCTTGTGTGTTAACTGGAATCATCCTTTAAATGACATAACTGGAGTTAATAATGGCATTAAGACATTGGAAACTCATACAGTGGCCGGCCCACCTTCTGCAAGTGGGAAACTAAACAAATTAGTTCTTGGTCGTCATCTCTTAATGTCATTTTCCTCCCTACAATGGCACTGCATTGCATTGCCAATTTAAACAGGATATGACCATGCCATGGGAGCAAACTCAGCCCCAGTACATTTCACAGAAACCCTAGAGGAGGGGGTGGGGGGTTGGTTCTGTTACCAGATTACTTTCACCAGGTTGATTTTAGAGCCTCAATGAACGACACTGTGGGTTTACATTGCATTGACTGAAAAAATGATATATTCACTCCATACAAGCCAGATTGAAACACTCACTCCAAAGGTTGACAGGCAATTGTTCTTTGGAATATTCTGCTCTTTTGGCTGAACGTATTTTACTAGACACAGTGCCATTGTCAACGATTATGTTGGGATACTGGCTTGCCTGTTTTTCTTATTCCTATAGAGAAGGAATTACAAAGACATAAATGTCTTAAATCAATCTAGAAAACTGGCAAGAGGTTCAATGCTTTAACCCAATTCAGGATTGACAGATCACATCCTTGTCAAATGAGCTAGACAACCAGTCAGGCTGTTCAAAAAGGAATTATAAATCGTGGACTATATTGTTTCAAATCTGCAGACAATTGTTACCATTATGACCAGGATGGCAATTTTATAAATAAATTATTAAAATAAATAATTATCTCAGTCTGCCCAAAACCATGAACAACCTGCAACCTCCTTCTGGTGGGGCCTACAGTACCTGGTCTATCACCAGTAAATAAACAAAATCAAATATTTTCATGTTTGCACTGAAGCGTCACCTTGAACTGAGAGGTTACTGTATGTTTTAGTGAAAGGACAGAATTGCGTCATGTCTGTATATATTTGTCCATTGCCATAATTTTATATTTTCAGTGAAGACTATCTTTACTTTTGAATATTTTTGCAACATCTTCTAAATTGTCAGTAGTTTGATTAATACCTAACTCACTGTCAACAAAGAAAATTACAATTATGTTTCTTGTTTTCTGAGAATTCTTTACATCCTTTTAATTAACCCCACTGTCCTCTCTTGGGTCAGAGGCATGTGCAGGACCTAAAGGCCCAAGGTCTAAAACCCAGAGATAGCTAATTTGTATCCCCATTAGTCCCTGAAAAGATTGTTTGAAAGGTATGCAAACAATTAGTCCTAATTTCTCCAAGATTGACAGCATGGTTTAAATAGACCATTATGGGGTTCTGGAAGCCTTATTGCTGCCTCCATAACCTTTTGTTGATCTCGAAAGCTTATATCCTGACAGGTTAAAAGATATTAACACATTATTAAAACATAATGGAACACAGTGCTGACTGTCTTATTTCAAGCCTCAATATATCAAGTTTATTGTCCTTCGAAGCAGAAGGTCTCAACAGCTCAGCATAAACAACACAGAATCACATATTATAATAAATGTGCTCAGAGATACAGCTTAGGTGGATTTGTTGAAATATAGTTATTATACTTGCCAAAGTGTGCAGGGCAACAATCATTCAGCTAAGATGCAATATTCAATTCAAGTGTCATGGTGCTTCTAAGAACGATGAGAAGAGACAAATAACATTTCAGGTATGCTTAGCACAAAAACTAAATGAATAAACACGTTTCCCATATTTCACACCTAGATAACTAATTCCCACCCTGACTTGGAATATCCCATTAATTATTTGTATCCGTGGTCATGTGCGATCCCTCACTGCCGATTCGTGAAGAGTGAAGACGTCTGCGGTTCTCCTCCGAAAAAAGTGCTGTCACCAGCCTACTTCTTTTCACACCACAGCCCACAGCCACCGAGTTTAGTTGGAGGAAGACATCTCATATGCGGCTCTGGAATGCAATCCATGGGCACCCGACCGAAAAGTGGGGTCACTAGAGAGAGGTAAAAAGTGGACTCCTAACCAACTGAACTGTCCCGTACCCTGGGCAACACAATCGCCAATTATGCGTCACCCTATGGGGCTACTGGCCACAGTCAGTACTGGCAGATTTGGTCCAGATTAGAGTCAGGACTGTGAGGCTCCTCCATGCTCCACAGCATGGTGCCTTAACCGAATGAGCCACCCTATAGCCAGACATCTGATGATTTCAGCATTAATTGTGCACAAATGCAGCATCTGAGGAGAAACAAACAACTGGTTCTTCATAATATAAACCATTACAGTCACTTTGATTAAAGTATTAGGGTAACAAGGAGCCAACCATTGTCTGAAATTCCTGCTTTAAACATCAAGCAGTGTTGCTGATAGTCCACAAAATTGACATATTCATGCTGACTGTATACAGAAGCCATACACAACCAGAATGGCTGCCTCTTTCACCCTGTGTCTTTTATCTCTGTAATTCATTCTGAAAGACCAAACCATTTGCCCCATAATTTGCTGCACATCAAGAGGATGTTTATCTTTATACAGATGTATTGGCAGTGAAGAAAAAAGGAAAAGCCACTGGAAAGTCATTTAGGACAGTGTTGGACCATCACAGTTTTTTCATGATTTCATATTATACTTATTTTGTGTTTTGTCCTCTTCTTACATTTTCCAGTACAAATGAGCGCACAAACAGCTAGAATGGCAGGCTTCATTGTCAAGCTCCATTTTGGCAAAAGTCACATGAAAAGAAAAAGTCACCCCTCGCACGTGTTTTGGTGAGATAACTGATTTTCGAGACCAGGGGCCACATGTATAAACAGTGCTGAGCAGAAAAATGCCCTCAGAAAGCCGCGTAAGGGAGTTTCCACGCAGAAATTCAGATGTATAAAATAACACGTGCTGTGAGAATCTGCGTACCTCTGCACACGCTGGACACCATATGTACGCAATGTTTGGCATCAGTGTGATATGGCGACATAGTGCAAAACTTTTTTTAAGCATATTTCCCACTTTGACCCTGAGCGTTCTTTTACGCAATGTTTTACTCAGAGTTTTATGCATGTGGCCCCAGATGTTTGGGATCCCTCAGGTGATAGATCTTGTAACTTGTGAACCTCAATTGTGTACTGTGCGCACCACTACGTCAACAAGACAAAGAGAAAGAGACAAGAGAAAGAATGTTGTGTAACGTGAGCGGTAGAGCAATTTTGAAAGTCTTGTAGTCTTCACTTGCCATTAGAAACATCAGCTATCAGCTATATTCGTCGATGTCAAATGTGCCCCAACAATCACCCCTCTTTCAGAGAGGTCTTTTCTTAAAGCCATGCTAACCATAACCGTTGGCAACCAGGTCTGTCCAGCACTGTCTATGCATGACCCGTTGTATTCTGGGATTTTCTGATATCTGGTTGATTAATGGAGGAGCCACACCTGTGTGGTAGCCATTGCTTTGCATACATTTGTCCCTCATTTACCGAGGTGTTTCCCTTTTTATTGGCTACCTGTACACACATTCACTGACATTATCTTTATGTTGCATTTCCATTTAATCGTGTCAAATGCTCAATTGCAGGAGGAAACAACAGAGGGTCAGAGCTCTGGCTGAATTTTCCCGATGTGTCTATATTTGGATTGCCTATAAATCAGGGGGGCATGTTTGGATGCCTTTGCCAGCTATAAACGATGGATGCAGCAGACACACTGACCCTCTCTGTTTCAGTCAGCCAAAAGGAGAAGCGGACCTGCGTTCATCTGAGCCCCACACAGCTCATATTCAGTTTAATTTTAGGCCCATGAGGGAGAACAAGGTCATGGCAATCTGACTCATCTGAATCGAGAGCACACAAGAACCCATGTTTTTATTATATTTTTTAATTAAAAAAACATCACATTTGACAGTTTATATATGACATCATAGGTATACAGGTCAGTGAGTTTGTGTCCTCCCACACTTAGTGTAATGATGGCTTTCCCTTTATGTCGAGGCCTGAACAGCACTGCAGCCAATAATAAGCTTATTATTATCTGAACAAAGCAGTAGGATTATGTGATTGTTCCCCCCGCTATTGTAGGGTTTAGTAACTTAAGTTATTCTCATCTTCATGCGGTGTTTAGTGTAGAAGAGCTATCTCATGAAAAACACAGGAGAGAGCCATGCTTACCCCATGACTGTAGTTTTATTACAAAGTGAGGGGGAATGCCTTAACCATATGTGGGCCACTAGGACCGCTTCCATCCTTAGGAGTGCTGACCTTCTCCCCTTTCATACAGCACCATACCCAATGCCCTGTCCCAGGAATCAAACCCTCTGTCCTTTTAGCCTGGAGAGCAGCCAGCATCAACCACTGCAACACACAAAACAACCCCACCACCTGTTTATGTGCCATCCTACATGGTTCTCCAAATTTTGGATTATTTCCCATTTCCTACTAACTAAAAGAAACAATGTCCACTTTTTGGGGAGCTACTGTGTATGTTTCCGTGCATGTGTGTGTGTGCATGCATGTGTGTGTGTATATGCGTCTATGGTAGCTACATATTCCTAAATGACCTGGTCTTATTTGTGTTGTAAATAGGTGTAAACAGGCATAAAAAGGACTATTTCTCCACTGCACTTCTCAATGAATTGACAGCACACTAAATGCTGAAATGTAAATGAGAAAAGAAAAAAAAAAAAAAATGGCAACATATTTTTCTCTAAACGCGTGATTAATGCTCCGCCTGCGTCTATATTTAGAGAGCCATATCAGAAGGGGCCGAGCATGAGCGAGCTCAGTACTCATATGATGGATGAAATCACTGCAAAGTACCAGGGGCAGCTGTTTAGCTAAGCCAAAAAAAAGAAGGAAAAAAGCACCATAATAGAAAAACAAATGAGATATTATTACTCCTTCATCTCTCTCCTTCTATTTTCATCTGCTTTTGCAAGTTGCACCCACAATCTCTCCTTTCCTCCCTCCCTCTCTCTCTCTCTTCCCCTCTCTCTCACTTTCCTTGGTATTGCTGTGAATCGTGCCTGTGAAATGGAAATGAGTTCTAGTTTTTTAAGACATGAAAACGAGGCTGTCTGCGGGCCCACAATGTTTTTCTTTAAGATCTTGGAGTGCTGCCAAAACTGCAAAAACTGGAGCAAGTGGAGAGAAAGATGGAGTGGAGAGAAAAAGCAGATTTTTTTTTACCTCTGAAAAAAGAAGTAATGTAGTGATAAAAATAAATAAGTGCATAAAAAAGCTTCAGTATTTCCATACTAACATGCAAAAGCTGATGGGAGGGAAAATGTCTGGGCATAACAGGAAAGTCAGGAGAAGCTCTGGCACATGCAACAGCCCATATTTAATTACAGTTACACTCAAGTGTAACCCAGGGCACCGACGTGCACTCTGTAAAAATACCTTCTGATTATTGTTGATATGGGGGTGTTCTTGTGTCATATGCACTCTACACACCTGGGGCCACATGTATAAACAGTTCTGAGCAGAAAAATGCCCTCAGAAAGCCGCGTAAGCCAGTTTCCATGCAGAAATTCAGATGTATAATATAACACGTGCTGTGAGAATCTGCGTACCGCTGCACACGATGGACACCATGCATACGCAATGTTTGGGGTCCGTGTGATATGGCGACACCGTGACCGAAAGGCAGAGGTAGAAAATGCAAAACTTTTTTAAAGCAGATTTCCGACTTTCACCCTGAGCGTTCTTTTACGCATTACGAGTTGTATACATGTGGCCCCTGATCTTTTGGTTACATGTGCTTGTCCTTTAAGGCTAAATTACAGCCTTTCCAATAAAGGACATTTTTGCACCTCTCCTAAACCATAAAGTTATCCCCAGTTGTCCCCCGATAGTGAAATTGGCAAATGGCACCACAGAGATCACACCAAACTGCTTGGACAGAGCATGATGTATTGTTGTTTTTTTTGGTGTTGAAGGTATTGTATATTAATTAGATCCAGCTGATGAGAACCCCTTACATTCCTCATTGAAGTTAATCAGAATACTTTGGGTTGTGTTAAAAGGCAAACATATGATAACCCACATAGTTTTAATTGTTTTGAACTACTCGTTTGAAAATAAATTAACTAAGCATTTATAGAGGAACAAAACCTTGTTGCATTACATGATGGAATGCTTGAGCCAGAGTTTAGAATAGGTACAATGAGAATATCTAGACAATATATCTTGACTTTGCACCATGGAACTTTTCAAAAAGAAGTTAAGCCTATGGTTTCCAGCCTGGATATTCAGCATATAGTGTCAGTGCCATGAGCCATCTGAGCGGAAAATGTGAGCTTGGATGGTTCACATATTTACAAACTGGTCATCTATGATCTTTGTGTGTATTTTGTTTGTTAACCAGAGTTGTTTCCTGAAGTGGTTTGTTTTCTCTCACTGATAATTCCCCCAGAAACATTCAGTTTATCTCCATTATACTCCATTTGTATGTAAATGTGAGATACATAACCAACCAGGGCCGGTGTTCCTCTCTGTGTTTAGAGTGACAGTGGTTGGAGCTGCCACACTGTGGTGTGTTCCTGGACCTTAGTGAAAAGGGAAATTCATAGTGATAGATCTCCTTCATTTTCCTTTCAGAGCCACGACTTTCTTATCACCCATGGATATACATGTCTGTTGTCTGCTTGGAACTAGCGGACCAAAAAAAGCATGTTTATACACTGTAGACCACAGGTGAGACGGATGACATAACTGGCTTTCTGCATCCAGCAGAACTTATTAGGCACATGCTACCTGAAGGGTGGAAACAGAGGCATCATGGTAGGGTAGACCATGGTTCATTTATTTTATTCCCAGCTGACACACTGTGCAAGGCATTTTAGGGGACCATAATCACTATTTGTTCACTGCAGGGAATGCCCTGCTGTGATGTGTTATCATATCTTCATATAGCCATTAATCATACAAGCAAAATGATGGGAGACACTTTTCTGACTACAGCTAAGGTCTCTACTCTTTTCCTTCCTGGGGATATTTCCACTTACTTTCCTGTCATTTTTCTTTGGCCAGGCTCTGTAATTGTCCATATCTCACAAAACATAAACACATGTCTTGTCAGAAGACGCAGCATGTTAACACATTGACTTCACTGACACACAAACCTATTTTGGGAGATCCTGGCAATTACATGGAGGCGCTTAGCAGATGCTCTTATCCTCAGAATGAAATATGCCTGCACTGGTTTATCTTTTGGCCAGTAGACAAAGAAAGTCATTAAAGAAAATGCAACAAGTTGAGAAGCAATGTTCTAGGTTTGGCTCAGAGGACAGGCAGAATACCTGTCCGCTAAGCTAACTTTGGACTCTGGATGTTGCCTAAGTCTATGAAGTGGAACAATGCTTCACGTACATACAAATATCACCCAACACAGATTTATAGCTGCTGCTGGTTGCTGGTAATGATGGATCATTTTGTTGTTCTTCTCCCTCTTCCCCCAGATCTCTCTCTCTTTCTTTCTCTCGACGTGCATGCTAGCGTGATGACTGGTTTATGTAATTGTCTGGCAGGCAGGCCTAGTGTGGTCTTATTTATTCAGGGGCCCTAAAGGCAGTCATTTATCAACTGTTTATTTGGATTAAAAAAGAGAACCCCCCCCTCCACCTCCTACCCAAGTAAATCCATAAATGAATCTGGAAAGGAATTGTTCCTCGGCATGGTGCAGAGGCCCAGAGCTTGGACAGATTGAGTAAAAAGGCACGGCAGTGTTGAGTGCTTTTCTTCACTGTGCACTTGGTCTCTTCCTGAGTATGCGCACAAAGACATGTAACATTGAGAGATATGGAGGTCATTTCACTTAGTTAATGAGAGCCGAACGCCTTAAAAGTGCCCCCTAAAAAAGGGAACACCCTCATGATTTGAAAATGCCATTGTCAAAGAATTAGGTTAGTGGAAAAAACCCGTGAGTACACTCAGGTGCCCTTGGGCTGCTGCACTGTACTGCAAGGGGTTGGGTGAGACATCTATCTAACTGGCTGATAGCCATGTTATTCAAGAGCCTCAATCCCACTAAGCAGGGATAAGCGATATACTGTATGCATGTTTGTGTGTATTTTGTGACACAAACATATATACACTACAGACACAACACATGCAGACACACTTATAAGTGTGCATCTACTGTATATACTATATACAGTATATAGTGTGTGTGAGTATGTGTGTCTGTGTGTGCATGTTTATGCATGTGTATGCCTGTATGGTTGCTTACATGCTTTCCTTGGTGCATTTGTGCGAATGTGCAGGCGTTTTTGTGTACATGCTTGCCTGTGTGGGCGTGTGTATGTACGTGTGTGTGAGTGAGTGTGCATACGTGCATGCGTACTTATGTGTGCATAAGGGGAAGGAGGGGGGGGGGGGGTTGAAGTAACTGATTAAGTTCTCTGCTCATCTCTGAACAAGCTAATAACAGTTTGTACTTGACTTGTACATCTGTTACCAAGGTTATAAGTAACTTGAGACACTCCTCCTTCTCTCTCTCTTGGCAGAGGATGTGCAGGAAAGAACTGTTCAGTGTCATTCAGCAGTGTGGAAACTTGTCTGTCAGTAGGAAATGCTTGGATAGGGGATATAACTGGGCGGGTGTATGTTTTTGGGGTGGGGGGTGGACAGACGGTATTTCTGCTGCTCCAGCACACCGCTGCTTATGGAAGGTTCTGCATCTCTGGCCCAGCCTACCGGTAGACTTAGCACACTTAACCACACGTTGTGGAGGCGTCTTAATAGAGCAGGCACATGGTCTAATGGGACTGGCACAAACACTACATGCCTCTGCGATTCAAGGGCTAAAAAATACAAAACACAAACAAGACGCGTTGTGATCTTGATGTCATTTTGAGGCCCTGTTTAACTAGGCATTGTCTGAGTGGTAATTTACTTTTTGTGCCGTGTTGGTGTTTTCTGTTTTTCATTACAATTATGTATATTTCCGTTGACTGTTTTCAAGATGTGCAAACTTGTGAGAAAGTTTTCAATACTGTATCTAGTTAAGTAACAGTTAAACCTTTATTCTATTGGCAATTCAAAGAACGATTCAATGATCTCTACTCATGTCACAATCAGGGGAGTTTCTGCAATCAGCAGACGAGTGTACCACTCTGGACTGGGGCCTACCAGCTGTGTAATTCATGCACTTTCACTTAAAGAGAAAGGACTAGGGTGAAAAAAAACAGGAAATGCTGAAGACTAATCTGACTGCAATGCCTTTGATTGAGAGTTTCAGGCAGTGGATGTTAGACATAATGGGGCCCAGACAGCCACACACAGACAGGAGAGGTGCAGAACCTTGCCAGTCCTTTTTCCTGGGCATTGCATCATCATTTCCAAACCATAAGACCAGCTTTCAGCAGTGATTATTGGCATGTGCATTTGGTCACCACTCCCTTCTGAGTGGGTGAGAGAGAGAGTGAAAGAAAGAAAAGAGAGAGAGAGAGAGAACGAGGAATTGATGGGTCTCTATGTGATTTGAACACAGATCACTCCAAAAAGAGAACATTATGTAGATGCTTAGAGTCATACAAAAATTGCAGAGAACAGAGAGAACAGGGTTGAGTGGAGTGATGTGGGCGGTGGGGTTTGATTGATTGACAGGCCATTGAACAGGCAGGCATGTAGGCGGGACAAAGTTGGCAGTGGCAATCAGACAGAACCAAGGATGAACAAATGGCAGCAAAGGGACAGACATGAATAATCAGCCGCCACCAAAAAAACGAACTAAAAAAAAACATCTTCCACAAAGAAACGCAATGCAGCAGAAAAAGTGGCATCACTTGTATTTCAACGGAAAAAGTGGGTGTGCGCTGACCCAACACATGATGTCATAACGGTTCCAGGCCACTGGTGACTATAGCAACGTTAATGGTCTGTGGTCAGTTTGGCTACTTGTTGTCACCGTTATGCCTGTAAGTAGATGGTGCGTGTGTCAGCCTAAGTCACCTTGACGTGAAATGAAACCTTTGGTTTCAGTTTATCTGGACATGCAGATAAAATTGTGACAAATGGATTTAGCTGATTTGTCAGTGTGGACAAAGAGCACTGTAACAGTATGCTCCAACACTAAAGAGCACTGTAACAGCATACTCCAACACCAAAGAGCACTGTAACAGTATGCTCCAACACTAAAGAGCACTGTAACAGCATACTCCAACACCAAAGAGCACTGTAACAGCATGCTCCAACACCAAAGAGCACTGTAACAGCATACTCCAACACCAAAGAGCACTGTAACAGCATGCTCCAACACCAAAGAGCACTGTAACAGCATGCTCCAACACCAAAGAGCACTGTAACAGCATGCTCCAACACCAAAGAGCACTGTAACAGCATACTCCAACACCAAAGAGCACTGTAACAGCATGCTCCAACACCAAAGAGCACTGTAACAGCATACTCCAACACCAAAGAGCACTGTAACAGCATGCTCCAACACCAAAGAGCACTGTAACAGCATGCTCCAACACCAAAGAGCACTGTAACAGCATGCTCCAACACCAAAGAGCACTGTAACAGCATGCTCCAACACCAAAGAGCACTGTAACAGCATGCTCCAACACCAAAGAGCACTGTAACAGCAATACTCCAATACTAAAGAGCACTGTAACAGTATGCTCCAACACCAAAGAGCACTGTAACAGCATACTCCCACCACTAAAGAGCACTGTAACAGCATGCTCCAACACCAAAGAGCACTGTAACAGCATGCTCCAACACCAAAGAGCACTGCAACAGCATGCTCCAACACCAAAAGAGCACTGTAACAGCATACTCCAACACTAAAGAGCACTGTAACAGTATGCTCCAACACCAAAGAGCACTGTAACAGCATACTCCAACACACCAAAGAGCACTGTAACAGCATGCTCCAACACCAAAGAGCACTGTAACAGCATGCTCCAACACCAAAGAGCACTGTAACAGCATACTCCAACACCAAAGAGCACTGTAACAGCCATGCTCCAACACCAAAGAGCACTGTAACAGCATACTCCAACACCAAAGAGCACTGTAACAGCATGCTCCAACACCAAAGAGCACTGTAACAGCATGCTCCAACACCAAAGAGCACTGTAAACAGCATGCTCCAACACCAAGAGCACTGTAACAGCATGCCTCCAACACCAAAGAGCACTGTAACAGCATACTCCAATACTAAAGAGCACTGTAACAGTATGCTCCAACACCAAAGAGCACTGTAACAGCATACTCCAACACTAAAGAGCACTGTAACAGCATGCTCCAACACCAAAGAGCACTGTAACAGCATGCTCCAACACCAAAAGAGCACTGCAACAGCATGCTCCAACACCAAAGAGCACTGTAACAGCATACTCCAACACTAAAGAGCACTGTAACAGTATGCTCCAACACCAAAGAGCACTGTAACAGCATACTCCAACACCAAAGAGCACTGTAACAGCATGCTCCAACACCAAAGAGCACTGTAACAGCATGCTCCAACACCAAAGAGCACTGTAACAGCATGCTCCAACACCAAAGAGCACTGTAACAGCATGTTCCAACACTAAAGAGCACTGTAACAGCATGCTCCAACACCAAAGAGCACTGTAACAGCATGATCCAACACCAAACAGCACTGTAACAGCATGCTCCAACACCAAAGAGCACTGTAACAGCATGCTCCAACACCAAAGAGCACTGTAACAGCATGTTCCAACACTAAAGAGCACTGTAACAGCATGCTCCAACACCAAAGAGCACTGTAACAGCATGCTCCAACACTAAAGAGCACTGTAACAGCATTCTCCAACACCAAAGAGCACTGTAACAGCATGCTCCAACACCAAAGAGCACTTGTAACAGCATGCTCCAACACCAAACAGCACTGTAACAGCATGCTCCAACACCAAAGAGCACTGTAACAGCATGCTCCAACACCAAAGAGCACTGTAACAGCATGTTCCAACACTAAAGAGCACTGTAACAGCATGCTCCAACACCAAAGAGCACTGTAACTGCATGCCTCCAACACTAAAGAGCACTGTAACAGCATTCTCCAACACCAAAGAGCACTGCAACAGCATGTTCCAACACCAAAGAGCACTGTAACAGCATGTTCCAACACCAAAGAGCACTGTAACAGCATGTTCCAACACCAAAGAGCACTGTAACAGCATGCTCCAACACCAAAGAGCACTGTAACAGCATGTTCCAACACCAAAGAGCACTGTAACAGCATGTTCCAACACCAAAGAGCACTGTAACAGCATGTTCCAACACCAAGAGCACTGTAACAGCATGCTCCAAACACCAAAGAGCACTGTAAACAGCATGCTCCAACACCAAAGAGCACTGTAAACAGCATGCTCCAACACTCAGCCCTGCACACACACACGCACGCGACTGTAACAAGCATGCTCCAACACTCAGCCCTGCACATGCATGCACGCGACTGTAACAGCATGTTCCAACACTCAGCCCTTCACACACACGCACGCGACTGTAACAGCATGTTCCAACACTCAGCCTTTCACACACACGCACGCGACTGTAACAGCATGTTCCAACACTCAGCCCTGCACACACACACGCACGCGGACCTGTAACAGCATGCTCCAACACTCAGCCCTTCACACACACGCACGCGACTGGTAACAGCATGCTCCAACACTCAGCCATTCACACACACGCACGCGACTGTAACAGCATGCTCCAACACTCAGCCCTGCACACACACACGCACGCGACTGTAACAGCATGCTCCAACACTCAGCCCTTCACCACCCCCACACGCACGCGACTGTAACAGCATGCTCCAACACTCAGCCATTCACACACACGCACGCGACTGTAACAGCATGCTCCAACACTCAGCCCTGCACACACACACGCACGCGACTGTAACAGCATGCTCCAACACTCAGCCCTTCACACACACGCACGCGACTGTAACAGCATGCTCCAACACTCAGCCCTTCACACACACACATACACACACACTTATAGTTTGACTTCAGGCCTTATGTGTCATGAAATGCCAGGGAAACTTTAAAAGGTATAAATAGGCACACACCTCTCCTGTGACCTCTGACATTTACGCTCAAAGGAGCCAGATCATTTGGCATAGAGGGTGATAAAACTGGACTTACACCCTAATACCTTCCCCCACCCCCAAAGGCCCTTCCCTCCTTAAGCCGCCTGTAACACAACCCCTTGTTTGTAAATTGTGTTTGTTGTCTACATGCACGCTACCTAACCCAGGCAGCATTTAATCATATCTAGTCGTGACAAAGGGGGCTTTTTCCTGAATATGAGCCACTGCTTTCTATTTATTAAGTTTTTATGTTCCATACTGTTCCAGCATAATTTACAGCTAAATCTAGTCCCACTCCCCAATTCCCATAGAGATCCATTCAAATGCAGAGACATTATAGTATGGCTTGTAAGAGTACCAGAAAATAATATATCAAGAGTCTTTTGATATTGTTGGGTGACAGACATCAGTAAGTCATGGCATGCAAAAGATATGTGACCAAATATTCAAAATGATTACTTTTTTCTACATTATGTTAAACTGCCCAATTTGTTTTGATGCCCGAAAATGGGGGGGGACTACGTACAAAAGGTTCTATAATTTCTAAACGGTTCATCCGATATGGGTGAAAATACCCTCAAATTAAAGCTGACAGTGTGCACTTCAACCTCATTGTCATTGTATCCTTTCAAACTCAAACTGCTAGAGTACAGAACCAAAATAACAAAAAAATGTGTCACTGTCCAATGAATTATGGTGCTCACTGTATGTTGATTGATTTCAAATGTTGATTGAGTTTTGACCAATTTTGTTGGTTAATTAAAATATTGTTTATTTATTTGCAAGCAAACGTATGGAGAGGGTGGTTAACATAACCAGACAGAGACTGAGAAAAAGCAGAAACGGAGGAAGTGAAGTCTTTTTCTGAAAAAATAAAAGTGTATCTCCAAAACATATGTTACCTTCAGCCATCTGCTGGCATCAGAAGTTCATATGCCCAACACTCTTCCTAGCATCTATTATACTCCCCAAACTTCAAATTGTATGTAAACAAAATCTTTGTGAACAAAGCCCCTTTTCTTTTACAAAATATTTTTCTTTTCACAATATATATTGAATTTTCCTCAATGTGTGGGCTGCAGTGGTTTACGATACTCAAAAAGAACTTGATTGGGTTCACCTTGTGATTGTGGTTTTCTCCTGCTGAAAGCCCATTCTGTGTTGAGTGCATGTTACAATGATGAAAGTGTATGCTGTAAACTCCAGAAAAGGAGCAGCTGTCTCTGACATTGTCTGCAGCCGTTACCTGTCACAGGCAATTTCCCATGTCCTGGAGTGAGTTTACTCCCCTGCTTTTAATTTAAGTGCTTCATGCTGTATTCATGCCATGTCCAGAGCTTAGAACTACAGGCTTCTCTTGGGAAGATAGTACTCTTTCATATATTGAGAATGACCATATCTATTTAATATTCATTAGTAAAATGTATGCCGTTTGTAGGCCATTGATTTGATGCATTATCCATAACACCTCAGGAAAATATACAACTCACTATATTTAAGTCACTATATTACTGCTAAGCAGTTCATACATATCACTGTCTTAATTATACAGTTCAGCAGGAAAAGTAACTTGTCAGTTGATTCCTAAAATAAAGCATTCCCATCTAAATTGTCGCAGGCAGCTCCTGGGAGAGGTGTCAAAGTCACTTCACAATTCTTCAAATAATTGCAAATGTCTCCTTGGAGAGGTTCAGCAGAGATAGATATCATGGCTTTTCTTTGGGCTCTCGATGGCTCTGGCTGCATCACTCTTGGTGTTGTCTCACTTTGTAGAGAGTGGCAAGCGATCGGGCATCACAGAGATATCTCCCGGCTTGATCCCACTCCCTGATAAAGCATGTTGATCCTATATTTCTCTGGCACAGAGACTGTAATTAAGATTCCAGTCACTCTTGTGACAAGGCCAAGGTGATCTTTCTTCTTCTCCGCTCCCTCTCTCTACCCCCAGATCCCATCATATACAATATATATATATATATATATATATATATATATTCTCTGAGGAAGACACTGTCGAAACGCATCAGCATTGCGATTGTTACTTAAATTATTGTTATAATTATATGAGTAGTAGTTCCTTTTTGTGGGAATTGAGGATCATTGTACATCTGCATATGAATATACCTCAGCACTTGCACCCCAATAAGCCAACGGAGGGATGGCTACTAGTGCCACCAGCAGTCCATTTTATTTATTTATTTAAATAAAACAGGACTGCCCTGTCAGTTTTTAATCACAGTGAGTGTTTGCTGCTCATTCTTTGGATCATTGAGGAACTCAAGTGGCTCCAGCATATTCCCTTCGGTTTGTGTTTATCCTGTCACAAAATAGCGTGGGATGTTGCCTGTGTCATTCTGATCTCAATCATGGCTTTTAGACACTCAGGGGTCAATTTACTAAAGGTTTGCATGTACAAAAACACATGTAAAACTGTTACCACCCGCAAAAAATTGTCCGAGGTGATCAACTAACAAGGTGTAACGAGGATTGCGTGTGCTAAAATTGAAAGATATGTTGATTTCTCATTTTTGCGGGTTAGCCTGAATGAATATGTAAATATGGGCGTCCCTACGTTATTTTGCGAAATAGTGGGAGGAGGTCATGCAAATAGATTACTTTAGCACGCACAATGTGATTTAACACACAAAGTGTGAAATGTTAACACTTGTAAATACTTTGGCTGTGCCTGCATAATAACACCCCTTATACGGGATCTTAGTAAATCGACGCCTCAATGTTCTAGACACTCAAAATATAAATGCTAAATATAAATCCATAAAATTAGAATTTTAGTGCTTTAGAAAGCATTATGAAATAAAACACAATGCATGGCAAAGCAGGTGATTATACCTCTGAGTAAAGGGCATATATACATCCAAAAAGGTACGCCATGATGGTAAATTAGTGAATTTGTTAAAAGTGAACAAAAGCGATCAAAAATCCCAAAATAAATTTGAATATTAGCCCCCTCAAAAACAAATCCTTTTTTTTTACATGGAATTTAGTGAAAGTCAACTTGCCAACTCTTGGGTGGCCAAAGAAGACAATGTTTCAAGATTTGGCTAGGCAAGCAAACTGTCTGTCTCACTCCTGCTGGAGTGTCTTAAGTAATAAAAAGTACACAATGAAGAAAGTGCCTTTTGAAACCTACACCAGTTCCTTCACAGACAGTGCTGCCATTGGTTGTTAAAACAAGCAGACCCATTGTCCTGACAAACTAAATACACCAGCAAAGTTCTGACACTTCAAAAGAAAGACGCTCAAGAATGCAAGCTGCCATGCACGTGGCCCAGAATTCCCTGTCAGTCGCTTGTGCTAATGTCACTCACAGGGAGAGACGAGACACTTCATACTTTCCAGGGACATGTTTCTGATCTGTCTCCCCTGGCTGTCACAGAAGCAGCTGCCAAGTCTAAACTCGTTCTGGGGACACAGATAAAAGCACTGATGTGCCCTGTTATTTTAGGGTCTGTTGTGGTTGGGGAGGGATGGGGGGAGGGATGGGGGGGAAGGCTGTGCGGCCCCCTGGCTGGGTCTTGCCTCTGAATTATTGCAAACATTCTACACCTCCCCCAAATGCCTTTCCGAGTTGCCAGAGCCCCCAAGTGCTGGACATGCTGGTCAAAGTTGGCACATACGTGGGGTCATGACATGGACTGTCGCAGCGTGTCAGATTACCGCTAATATTTCTGTCTCTCTTTCCTTGGTCTACCCTGAGACAGGCCCCATCCCCACATTAGCTATGTGGGGGGTGCTGTCTCTGCATGGCAGTTATATTTAGCCTTTAGCTTCAAGTGAAATATAACCTCTTTAAAAATATATAATGTATCGATTTCACATCTAATAATTTCATGTAGAGGCATGGGAATTCTGTGTATTCCAAATGTAGTTGCAAATGAAGATAATAGCAAAAAACAGGTTATAACATAGGAGGAATGTGATTATTAAATTGCTTGTGTTGAACTGGGAGCTCTTGAAAGGCTTTGTTAGTCACATTAAGCTATGCTGAGAAAAACAAACCTTTACCTGGCTTCTCTTCCCTCTATGCGACTCCGTGTACACTTACATTTGTACTGTATATTTCAAGGACAGAAAAGACTCACCAGATGCACCCTGTGGTGATTATTTAAAGATGTGGCCAAATGTCTTTCAAGGCTGCCCGTCTGTGAGTATGTGCTGCCAACTATATGCCTGGATTTGCCTCCGCCAATCTGACATTGCATGAATTTAAAGATGCTGGAGGATTGTCCCATTAATCATCTCTATTTAAATTCACGCATGGTACAACATCCTAATTTTCATCTTGTTTCCCTGAAATGTAGTAATAGCCTATTACAGAGCAAAACCAGAGAGGCTGAACACAGTTTTGTTGCTATGTTTTAACCCTAAAGCCTGACAATAACCTTAAAGGTTTTAAAAGGTAAAAAGCAATTAATTTTTATTAATATTCCTGACCTTGCACTGGTGAGAATTGAGCATTTAATTGAGAATGCAAGCATGTGCTATTTGGTGCTAATTGAGCAAGCCATTTCAGCTAAGTGGATGGGGGTAATTAGTCAAGTTTATCTGGAGATGTGGAGTCTGATGTGTGTCAAAAAAAAATTGATTGATTGATTGATTTATTGGCTGCCTGATTTATTTCCCGTTTCAGAATTTCATACCTCCTGCATCCTCAGTTAGAATGCGGTGATATGGTTTAAAAAATCAAGAATACTTTTTTAATGACACGCATACACTATGCTGAGGAGTGGCACTATTTTCACCTCATACCCACTCCACTGTTTTGTCAGCTGAAATCTTTTGGCAGTAGGGGGGTGGGGGTCAGCAGTAAGGAGGAGGAGCCTGGCTACCATGAGACTGAGTAAGATCAGGGAGGGGGGATCGCAGGTTGTGGAAACCCAGCGCGTACTGCCATTCCAAAACACTTGAGGTGACCTTCTAGGTCCCACTGCCACCGCTGGCATGCTGTATTTTTCCGCCTGACTTGCACGGCCAATTATTTTTAAACAAAGGGTAGAGCAAAAAAGTAAGGAGTAGCAAAACTTCAATCATGCCATACAGGCGGTGAGGATAGGCTGGGGCAATCAGAAAAGGACATTTATGTAAGTGGCGACTGAAGGCTGAAATACAAGAAAGGCAGGCAATCGGAAATCTCAAAACTCAGGAACAGGCTTCAGACTTTGTTGTAAACAAAAACTGGAATAAAGTATTTTAGTGCCAAATTGAGGTCTGACTATGGGATGATGATGTGATAAAAATATTTCAAATTATTTCAATATTTTGGCAAGTCAGTTACTCTGTATAACACTACGACAAATTCCATCTCTCTTTCAGAACCATCAATTTTCAGTTTGGTTCAATGTATGGAAAATCCCTTTGCAAATGTATCTGATTTTTTCACCAAATAGAGCTAGGAACTGCTTAATACAATCATTAAGACAGAGTCAGGTGTTTTGTTATGGTGGGGACTCACATAAAGCGCTTGTTTTTCCAACTACAGAAAATCTTTTAGATTTCAATTTTTTGGGTACTACGGACACCTACAAAAGGGTTGTGCTGATGTGCTGAATGGCACTGCTTATACACTGGACTGGTTTGCAACACGTGAAGTAAAAATGCTGTACTACTGTGCAAGACTAAAAACATGCTACAGAACCAGGGGAAAGAACTGGAAAAGCCACTCTCTGACAATGGTATTCTACACAGCAAAGCAAGCATCTATCCTTTTAACCCACCCTGGGCTTAAGGCAAGCTTGCTTTGAGGCTGGTGTTCATCAGACAAGGTATTTGGTAGTGTTGCCGTACAGCGGTACAGCTGTTCTGCAGCTGAAGTGGGGTCAGTGGAAATGTGACTAAAGTGTCACTACAGTGACTGATGGGCTGATTACAGATAAGGTGTTTCTGCCTGCATATTAGCTGATGCAGCTTTGCCCTGGAGGGAGAAGGTTAACTGTGGTCACCCCTGAAGGAAGCCATTTAAAGAATGAGATTAGGTGTCACCATGGAGGACAGAGTTACTGAGGCGGTCAAGTCATGGACATGGTCCCTAATTTTGTTGGTGGTGACCTAAAACGTAGGCAGCGGAGGTACAGTAAATGTCATCTCTGCTCCGGGACAGGAGCCAGCCTGTTGACTAGGCAGAGACACAGAGAAGTTAGGCATCACATTTCACTAAGCTTAGCTGTTGCTGCCATTCACACGAAAACACACGCGTGCACACACGTATGCACATACACACACGTGCGCGAGCACACACACACACACACACACACACGCATGACTATTTAAAGCCACACCTCTAGTTTTTCAAGGCTTTCATTTAATTTCCGTTAGAGGAAATTATTTTACCGTAGCCTCACCATTCTGATGTCATCCCAATAAGACAGCCAAGCTTTAAATGAATCTTTATATTTCTCTTCCATTACTTTAATTAAAATCTGAAAAAAGAAATAAGCCTGTCTATCACTGTATGGGGGAAAAGGACTGCTATTAAAAGCAACAAAAAAATCCCAGAGGAGATAAAATGGCATCTATCCCATGGTGTCTAAGCACATCTAGCCTCCTGTTCTTCCCTCCAGGTAATCTGCAGGGCCTCCAGCCCTGTGTCAGGCCTTGTATTGAACACTGCAGGGGTCTCTGCTTCTACCAATAGTCTTGAAAAGCTGTTCCATATACGTACATGAAAAAACTCTCCATGTGAAAGAAAACTCACTGGTATGAGTGTGAAATTTAGCCATAACACCTGCTGAGAGAATTTATTTACCTGCTGGAACCACACTGAATTTATTCTGAACTCTGCTTCAAGGTACAGATATAAAAATGAGGACCGACTCATACTGAGAACTGTCCAAACCTATTCTCGGTTATATTACTTTCACCAGATATGTATACTTCCCAAAATTCAGTGAAGTATCAACAGACTCCAATCAAGGGCAGTGGTCCTCTGAAATTAATGTTTTCCTGATATCCAGTTTTTGACATGTGTGCCTTTCCTCACTGTCTTGGTCAGAAAATAAAATGTTTGGCTCTGCAATCAGTGGATTGAAAGAAAATAGACTAGGATTCTGTAACTGAGAATCAGAGGAGAGGAGCCAGCATGCCAGAGTGACATCTGGGGTCATGTGACTGGTAAAAAGGTTCAGAGGTCAAGGCAAAATGCTTTTTCTGGCAACGGAGCACTGACGCCGGCTCTCTGGATCGCCAGCTGATACCCTCTCTGGAGGACGATGGAAAAACAAATGGGCAGAATAACCTCTTTCCCTAAATAGTCTCGGGGGCTCCGCCCAGGGGTGAGGGGGAGGGGTAAGGTCACTATGGCGACCCAGGCCTGTTTACGCTCAAACATCTCCCTGTGCACCTTTGTGGAATGAAGCCCTGTGGCCTTTCTCATCCCCACTTAACAACGGCACAAAAACAGCTGCCAACGCAACATTACACATCATCACCCTTACGTACCTGTGCTCCAGAGCATCTCTGCTTTTGGATTATGCTGCTTAGTTTCTCTGTTTAGAAAAGGGCTGAAATGAGCCCTGGGCCTCATGGCCGCTGGGCGGATGTTTGCTGTACGTCTGTAGCCAAAATGTGTGTTGATGAAGGCTCTTTTCACCCTGTTGATTAGACCATTCACCTGAAACAGGTTCTGGAAGCACTCTACATTATTGCCAAAGATGTAACTTGCACTGGAGATAATTATTCCCCTTTTTATCGTAACAACCTCATGCAGCTCATTGTCTTGGACAATTAACCCCTTTGTGCAGATCCCTAGTGACCATGCCGCCGGCGCCTAGATTGTGCTCAACTGAGACATTCGTTGCTCCTGCAGCCAAACTATGAGTGGAAATCACAAACTCCTTGTTTTAACTTTATTGATTTAACAAGCAACCCCCCACCCAGTCTTGCCTGCGACTATACCTACCCATGCATGAAATAGTGGACAATAGCATCTATGTGTGAGTTCATAAATATATGTATTCATCATATAAAATTAGAATTCCATCATAGCAACCAGATAAACCAAAAAATAGCCTGATCGTATACCAAAAATGCAGTGAAAACCCCTGCTCACTCAAATGCAAAATAAACGTGAAATGATTGTGTCATATACCAAGTCATTCTACTATCAATATCTGCTACTAAATATGAAATAAATATACAATCCTACCATTGGTTTTACACATAGAGATGTTCCTTTCAAAATTCAGTGGTCATTTATTGTCTTGGACAATATGTTTGAGAAATACACACCAGTTTAGCATGTTATTACACAAAGTGGAACGTCTGTGGGCAGTCAGTCAAATATGCCCTACCTGCAGCGCTGAAGTATTTTTGCATCATAGATCTTTAGTAGTTCTGCATAT
Source organism: Synaphobranchus kaupii (assembly GCA_029718625.1). NCBI lineage: Eukaryota > Metazoa > Chordata > Actinopteri > Anguilliformes > Synaphobranchidae > Synaphobranchus > Synaphobranchus kaupii. The sequence continues at coordinate 59,498,090 of CM056380.1, forward strand.
CATCCTCAGATTTTGCACACTTGTGGACACAGAGTTTATGATCCAGGAAATGCATAGACCTGTTTCACATATGTAGCTCTCAGTATTTCATTGCAAACTGAAGAACAACAATTTCTTTTTAATTTTTCCAAAGTTTCTTTGCATTTCACAGAGCACCCCCTAAATAGGCGAGAATTGACCAAATTTGCCATCTGTGCGAAGGGGTTAAGTAATGCATGAGGACTAACCTAAGTAATATTTGGATGGCTACAGCACAAGAACTTTGGACCTTCTCTGTGTCTTGTTGGTATACTCTGAGTTTCAGTGTTCTGGGGGGGGGGGGTGCGGGGTTTTATCAGGGCTGTCATTGGCTCCTCAAAGCTCCCTTTCTTCAGAGTGGGGTTTGCTCCATCATCAACATTTAATTAGAATAATTTCTTATTCCCTCAGAGCCAGGGAGCCTCTACATCAAAGCAGCCATTCATGGTAATGAGGTTAGCTTCAGCAGAAGGACAGCCTCAGGTACTGCTTCTTTCGCCTCTCTGTCTCCTGCTCTCTATCTGTCTCCCTCTCTCTCGTTCTGATGTGGGTCAAGTTCTCCCCACCTCCCTTTTCTGTTCTTTTTGAGAAGAGTTTTCTTCTTCCTTTGTCACTTTTTGCCCTTGTACTCATGCCTTGCTTGACTTCTTGGCAGGGAGCAAAATAAGACTTATTTCTCAAGTTCAGGCCAGAACGGTCTCATCGAAATCCAAGCCAACGATGCTGAAAATATGGACACTTCTGGAATTTCACATGGAATTACACTGGCCACTGAAAAAGATCTGAAAGTATTTTGGTTGCTAGCTTTTAAATGACTAAGGCATCCTACACCGAAACACTGTTATATTCTTGCATTGGGAATAGAGTGCTTGGCGTCCCCTGGCTGTCATAGGCAACAACAATGAAACTAAGTGTATCCACCTCACTGCCTGGATTAATGGAGGGCGGACTGCGGTCCATTGCACAGCAGCCTCGTAAACAACAAATCCCGTCTGCACACCTCGCTGGATCCACATATGCTTTCATTTCAATGAGTAATCTATCAAAAAAACTGTATCAAGCATAATGGAGATAAATTGAAACCAGTGCTTCCTATTTTCGAGCACACAGTCACCTGGGCTCGTTAGTTTAACTCCCGTTTTCACATCTCCGGGAATGAGGCAGAATGTTAAAGCCCTCTCGGCTCTTCCTGTGTTGACTGCTGTGAATTTGACTGTGTGTTTGTTGGTGGTGCCTTCCTTGTCCAGCGAACACATTAAATAAGTGATTTACATAACAGAATGTTAGCATATATTTAAAATACACAACAGGTGTAAAAATAACCCTGACCAGATTTGGAAGTAATCACCTCTGTTTTAGAAATGCATTGAGTTACATGACACAAATGTTTGCCATTTTTCAGTTCTTCAAAAGAATTACGAAGAACTGGAACATTAAAATGTTTTACCTACTTGAAGCTTGAAATTAATTTGAAGTAAAACAAAATAATTATTTGGCATGGCTGATTCATAAATTCTTAGCACATCCAGCCAATAACCTTTCCTACATTTTAAATTTTTGTTTCCCAGCAGAAGGGCTCCAGACAGCGTACTCATGGCTGCAGCAGCCTCTGCTGTCCTCTGAAATGTGGACATACTGGAGAAGGTGACAGACAATCTTGTATTTCTCCAGGGTCCCGTGGTTTTGTTTACTCCTCTTAAACCAATCTCCAGGATGATTGGATTGGCCACGTCGCCAGTGGTAATCAGTGGGAATCAGTGATTGTGCACCATTTGGCCTCTGGGGTCTGCTTCTTCTTCTATGGTGATTCTGTGGCTGCGACAATTGGGTTTTCAGTCCAGGTTCTATAGCCCCCTTTCCACAATTACTCTCCCCCGCCCCATCAAAAACATTAAACCCTGCCTTCCTGCTGGGATAGATAAGAGGTTTGTGTTCAGCAAAGCCGGCAGAGAATGAAGCTTACCACTCTGTTTGTTTGTTTTTCTCTTACACATAATAGTGTAGCCTACTCCCCAAAATAACAATCTCTCTCTCTCTTTCTCTCTCTCTATTTACTACTTATCTCTCAGATGGAAATGTGTGCACCATTTACCAGTCAATAGTTCTTTCAATCAGTTCAACACATTCAGTTTAATAAATCTATTCAACTCAAGTAACGGCGATGACAAAAGTGCCAGATCAGTGTTTTTAGTTTCTGCTGTTGTTGTCGCGTGGCCTGTAAATGTGACACAAAATACCTTTCAGAAGTAAGACTGAAGTAAAAACATCCAGTGGAGTGCATGTGACGCCCTCATCTTTGATGGAAGAGGAGCTTTAGGGATGAAACCCTCAGCTGCCCTGCTCTGATTCTGCAGGCTCTGAGATTTAGAGCAGCGCCCTACTTTCTGCACTCCTCAAAAAAACTACAAATCTAATGAGGGAGCGATGGATGTGAGAGTTAGCAGTGTGATCACATGAGGAGAAAGACAGAGAAAGAGAGGGAAGGAGAGAGGAAGAGAGAGAGATAACTGGGCCAAAGGGCCCAAAAGAAGGCATAGCCCCTCTGATGACAGAACGCGTTGTAGCCCACTGTGTTGGGACCCACTGTGCCCATAAGACGGTGATAAATTCTCAAAGAGAAAAAAAACATCCTCGAGCATAGCCCTCAGATTAGCTCTAAACATATACGGGGGGCATTTAAATTTCACCTTCAAGCTCATTACACATTCTTTGGCCCAATTCTGTCCAAATATTTTGCACTTTTGTCCCTTCACACAAACTGCGCAGTTGGTAGCTGAGTAACTTAAACATTTTGCAACTTAATAAATGCCCTTTTTAACCCAACATTACAGAAGTGTTGGGTAATCATGGAGGAGTAGAGAAAGCTAATAGATAGCATCCACCGTAGCCCCTTCCCCTGGCTGCTTTCTAACTTTTCACTCTCCTGCTGAGAGCTGGGCGAATATCAAGCAGCACCTGATGCGGATTTGCAGCCCAGATTCAGCGGATTTGGGTAATACCATGTGCACCTGTGCAAGACGGCCATATGGCCCAAACCATCTGAGCCTCCAGTCTCTGCAGAGCGGAACAATGAGCCGCCATGATCAGGTTCAACCTGACAGGAACCCGAGAAAAAAAGGGGCTAATTTTAACTTGTGAAACCAAGAAAGAAAAAAGAATGTGAAAAGAAGAAAAAACTCAGCCAGCGCCACAGCTATTATTAATTAATGCATTATTAATCTGGAGAGTCTTGCCAGTTCAAAATTGGATATGTTATTCTTCTCAATTCTGCTGTTCCGTTCGAAATGCAGCCAAAGCAGATTCATTTATTTATTTATTTACTTACTTGTCATTGATTTATTTTACAATAAAATAAGCTTGAAACATCTGGCAGTTTCAAGCCATTCAAGTAAAAGACAACTCAGACCTAAAGATGCAGACATGTTTGAAGCCAAGTCATACAGCAAGGATATTTGTGGCAATACACAGCTTAAAGGGGAGAATCTGCTCAGGCTCAGTACTGCTGAGGGCCCAAGTGAATGGGTTCTGTTTGGCGCTGCTACTTTGTAGGCTCTGACTGCTCAAAACCAGCTGCCCTCTGGGCTGAAGGCACAAAATGAAACAACAGGCCTCTTTGTTGTCATGATATCACATGAGGCACAGAGTCTGGGAGCATAGCACCAGATTACCCAACATCCACCCTGTGAAGGGACTTAGGCTGTTAAAAAAAAAGCTTATTTGAATTGCTCTATGGCAGAAGGTCAAATTTCACTTCCTTTGCCACCCAGGGAAAGAGGGTTGGATAAAAGAGTCCTATGTGACCTTTAATCAGGATAGGTACTCACTTTGGCTCTGTCCTGACCTGTTACAGATAAGCCAGTGGTAGCAGCTGTCTGGTCTCATTGTCGATATTTTGGTGCCTCTTCCTGTCTTTGTGCACGGAACATTCCAGCAGCCGGGAGCGTCCTGCTACTGGTAACCTGCCCTGGCAGACTTTTATGTCCCCTCTGGGAAGAGAAAGGCTGGGAGAGAGGATTTGGGGATGAGGAGCAGCAAGGACCTGGCACAGCAGTCTAAACATGTCAGCTGTTTGTCCCCAGTGTTTGTAATGGGTTTATGACTCATGGTGCAAGTCCCAAGGCTTCTCCAGGCAGTCTCCATGGAACCGTGTGTGTGTGTTTCTGTGTTTTTCTGTGACTGTGCACATATGTAAGAGATATAATAGTTATATTACTGCCCTATTGTCTACTGTCTGCCCTACTGCTCATTGTCTCATCATTTTCACTACAGTGTAGAGCAAAATATAGAAATGGCTAGAGCGCAGTATTCCCAGTGCTATGCATCAATTATCTTAAAATAACATAGATGAATACATTGCCTATTGGTTTATTCAGTCCTCATGTGACCTGGCTCATAATTTGAAATATTTGATTTCCTAAAGTTAGAATGAATAGGTTTAGAAAGAATACAGAACAATATTTCTAACATTTCTTCTATGGAGTATATTTATATCCTGTATATTTTTTGTAGGCTACTGTTATAGGGAACAAATATGACTTGAACTTAACTATGCCTTACTATTTGTATAAAACAATACGACTGTTCTATACTTGACTACTATATACATGAAATTAGGGATTTATGACTTGACTTGATGCCAGAGCTGTTAACTTGGGACTTGAGACTTGCATGTTATTAATTGAGATTTCACTTGGATTTACGACTTATTTATGACATGCATAACTGTTACTTGGTCACATATCTGGTTTTGATGAATATTTTTTTTTTAAATTCTTACTCAATTTTTGTCCACACCTCATTTAATTTATGCCCTTCGTCACAATGAGTGGCACTAAATGAGTGTTCAACTGATGGCATAATTCATTAGATATGCAGTTGTCACTGACTCACTGTGTAATTAAATCACATCCATTTATTTCTTGTCTGAGATATTGGCGGGTACAAATGAGGGAGGATAAGGGCCATGAAGTTTCACAATGCCTCCGCTCTTGTGTTTATCTCAATTTCTTTACATGTGCACGTCATCATAACGATAGGGGTGTTTATCGCTGACCCTGAGCACACCGAAGTCTCTCCCCGCCTTCCACGTGCCCCTGGCTTTATCACTCTGCCAGAATGACGCTGATATCAGAGCATGCCTTTCTCTCTCTGCCTCAATCTCCTCGGGTCTGTTTTGCCTATCTCCAGCTGATAGCTGGAGCACAGCTTGTTTGTTCAGAGGCTGGGGAGGAAGGAGTTTGCTTTTGGTGGAGGTTGTTCAGAGATATAATGCGTCACGTCGACTTCTATGCCACGGGTCACTTTGTATCCCCCTCCACTCTGCCTCTCCTGTCAGCTTGGCTTGATTTCTGTGTCATTACTCGGTCATGCTGGCCTGGGTTACTCGTGTCAAGAGCTCACAGACATCACAGAGATCTCAAGCCCACAGACCTGACTCAGCTTGGTTGAACTATGAAATTATGACACGGGCATAGAATGCTTCAAATGCAGCTCTTATTAATGTAATTTTTTAGGGGCACACTTCTCTTCGGCTACTGCATAAGCTTTTTTTTTTACGAGGTAAGAAGAAGAAAACAGGAAGTGTGAAAGTACAGACACTGATGTGGACATGTAGGTGTAGGTGGTTGTGAGATGAAAGGCTGTTTTATCATGTCATCGCTGAGTGACAGGACGCAGCAGTACACTTCAGGGAAACATGGGGTGAGGATGGCCACACAAAAATACACAACTGAAGGAAAAAGGCCACTGTGGGTGGGTCAAAATAAATAAATTATATATACAGTTGCACTCAAAATTATTCAACCCCCTTCACTTTTTGCACACTTTATTGTGTTGGAGATTTAATTTTAAATGGATAAAATTGCCATTTTTGCCCATCAATCTACACTCAATAACCCATAATGACAAAGTGAAAACATGTTTTTAGAAATTTTTGCAAATGTATTAAAAATCTAAAACTGAAATCTCTCATGTGCATAAGTATTCAAACCCTTTGCTTTAATGTATTTTTAAAGTATCATATTTCATATTTGGTCGCATATCCTTTGCATGCTGTTACTTCCTGAAGTCTGTGACCCATCAACATCAAAAGACTCTCGATATCTTATTTTCAGGTACTGTTACAAGCGATATTATAACCTCTCTGCATTTGAATGGATCTCTATGGGAATTGGGGGGTGAGACTAGATTCAGCTGTAAATTACACTGGTACAGTATGGAACACATGACTGGAGAAATGGTTGTAAGTTAATAAGGGTCTAGGTATCAAACAAGCCCCAAACCATTACTCTGCTGCCAGATATGGAGTAGATATGGATGGATCACTTTAAGGGTTTCTTCTCCTGACTCATTTTCCTATAGAACTCTATGGGGAAAAAAGTCAGTCAATCCGTTGATGTACTTTTTTTAAAACCTGGTACAGTACCATGGAAATATGGGAAATGTGAAACACATAATAAGTCCTGGCGAATTTTACTGCTTATGTTGATCACACAATTGATTAGCAATTACCTTTAAATTTATAGTATAATTATTCCATGGACCTGGTTTTTTTTGTAATGGGAACTTCATCTGAGAAGTGCTAAACTACTTTTAACTTCTACAAACCCGGCGTTAACTTGAATTATATGCACAAATTCAATTTGATCGTTTTGCTCTCTTCCCGTCAGGATTACTTTCACTTTTTCATGTTCATATGCAAAATCTCCTATTGCCACTTGATTTCCTCTGGTAAGCCAAACTGAAGATCATCAAAATAAATCTCACCTGCACCTGTGTATTGCTGATGACAACTCACATGAGACAATTACAAGGATCAGCGGCACTGAACACTTCACCAGCCAGCTGCCGTGGTCCCAGATGGGCAGTTTGCCAACATTAAAATCAGAGAGTAATCACTCTTTAGAAAGAACTTGCATTAGAAAGTCAAATGATTATGCAACTTCAGAAGTTGCTAGCTCTCCAAATAATGGAGACCTACAGAGAATAAAATATTGGGTCTGGTTCCTGTGCAAACACTGTCAGAGCCTGTACCACCCTGCCCTGAACACATTCAATATTAAACTTTACTTATGTGAGAAGGTCAGCTAAGAACTCTTCTCATTTTTTGTGACAACTTGATAGGGGGAAAGGCAGGTAGAAACGGCAAGGTTTTCTGTTGAAATCAGCCGAAGGTGGGGTTATTACCGTAAGTGGCTAGGTTGAGAGTCTGGAAATTTGACAAGTACACCAGGATTAACTCTCCCACACTTTTGAAAACTTCTATGGCTTTTTCCCAAGGTGGGTCAGGACCTCAGTTTTAGCACAAGATTTTCACAAAATGTAACTAACTTAACTAACTTTAACTAGATTTTGAGCCTATTACATCCTAACAAACATTAAGTGCAATTTGCCTTTCCCAGAAGGTCTCACGTCAAAGTACTCATATACTTATACCAAACCCAGCCTGCTTATTGTCAGCTGTCAGGCAGAGGAAAGATAAAGGGTGCTATGGCAGCTGCCTCTGCAACTTGTGCCTACCTGAGAAACTGTCTCACATTTCTATTCATTTGCATTATACTATTCTACGCATTGCAAAATATTATGTACCAAAATTCCCTAAACCCCTAAAGCTGGGGTTTTTTTCATATCTCATGGAGAGGGGCATTCGGGTGTGGAATGCTACCCCCGTACATGGGCCAGGTGTGTGTTCCAAACATGAGAAGGTCTTGCTAGGCATCAATGCAACACACCTGCTTTGGCCTCTGTTACAGCAGACACTATCCATAGTCATAGACATGCAAGGCTTTAACTGCTGTTAATTGCTGTAAAAGAGCATGCATGCTCAGTCAACCTACCCTGTATAAATAAAGGTTAAATAGAAATGAAACTACTTTTGGCACACCATCAGTTACAACTTGTCACGCTGCATCTCCACTCCTGATATTGGGTTTGTCTTAACTAAACCACCCTCCAGGGAAATGGCAAAAACAAACTAATCAGTTGCTGCCCATTTTGACGTGGAGAAACTTGTATTTTATTTGTTTTCAAGTGGATTTATGATGGAAACACCCAGTTCCAATCCTGGGACTTTTCTCTCTGGAGAAAAGGCACCATGACAGAAAAAAGATCTGAGCCAAACCGCCATGCTGCCCAAACACCCCTAAAGCAAACAATAACAGCAATGAAACAGGGAGAATTACATGTCACATCCAGCCGATGAATCATAACCCAGTGAATGTTTTTTTTTTTTGGAATTAGGAATGAACATTTTGTGTGAACTCTAAGAGCTTGCCCTTGAAGCTGAAATCCCCCTCAGGTGGATTGAGGGTAGGAGGTGAATGAAACAGGTTAATCCGTGTCTCTCCACATACTTTGTGCAAACACGTACATCTCCGCCGAGCCCCCAGGGGCTCTCTGGAGATACCTGTCAATGATGTGTCTCCATGTTCATCTTGTCATGACAGTTTGAGGCTTGCCTGAGAAGTGTTGTCTCCATGTTGCGTAACAGCAGCCAAGTTTGAAAGAACAGCAGTGACCTCAATTTAGTCATTCCGCAAAGGTATACGCAACAGTTCAGGAGACCTTCATTACCCCTCAATGGTATCGTAAAACCTCTCAGTCATGATTTACCTCTTTTTGAATGTAATAAAAAATGTAACCGTACCTGAACCAAATCAATAATAAAACTATTTATTATCTAAATAAAGAGATGTTTTAAAACTATGGATCAACAAACCTTCTTTTCCTTTAAGAAAAACTGTGAAAACCCAGGGGTCTTATTTTTTGATGTAATTCGTTTTTTATTGGGTGTCAAAACAATGCAATGGGTCTTGGGTTTCACAACCTGGTGATTGTGTCAAAAGAGAGGTTAAAGAAAGGGGACTTCCTGGTTCTTGTGTGGAGGTGAAAACTTCATCATGGGGGGAAAAAAGTCTGAAAAAGAAAACTTATTTTAGATGTGAAAACATGAGTGACAGGTATGCAGCTAGGCATTGCATACACACAAAAAAGTAATGCACGTTGATAGGCTGATGTTCCGTCCGCAACACTGTCACCTGTCAGTTGACACTAAAAAACTGTCCTTAACTAGCAGACATGAGAGAAGCTAAAATGGAGGGAAAAAATACAAACCAGGGAGACTCAAGTTCATTCCTTACAGTTCAGTTTGCACTTCAACCGAGTCATCTTTTTAGTGAGTAGGATATGCTTATTTTAAAAATTTGTTTCTAAGTTGTTTGAGTGTCTGTGTCTTTGATCATTTATTCATTGATATATAGGCCTACGGTGTAAGACGTTTTTTGGATAATTGTGAATTGCAGGTGAATTAACTAACCGTGCGTTGGCTAGCCATAACATTAGCCAGCTAACCAACTAGCTTGTTTTTTTGTTAATATAATTAACTTAAAATAAGCAATCGCAAAACCACCAGTACTGTCAAAATGAAGAAAAAAATTAGGCGCTGAAAGCAATGTTAGCTAATTGACAGTCGACTGTCGTTATAGGTTGCTAGCTTTTGCTAGGTTATGTTATTTAGCTTGTAGCAGCGACACCTCCTGTAAAACAGATTATAATATGAAAATATATTACCAAAAAAGCCATAGGCATTCTTTCAGAAGTAAACACATATGTGAAACACTGAAATAACTAAACGATCAGTGGTATTTTAAATAAAAATAGTGAAATAAATAAAAAAGTCTTTCTGAGGTGACTGAATACTTACAGTATGGACTTAATTTGATAAAACTGTGGAACAAAGCAACAATCTTTATGATGTCATATCATTTACTTATTGTAAAATTAGGAATAAGGTGTTGGGGCACCCGTGAGTGGCTTGTCCGCCTTATGCTGAAACCATAGCTCCGCCCCTGGTCTTGGCACACGGATGGGGAGAGGAGAGGAATATGAGAACTGTGGGTGGATTTGTCACTTGTCCTCTTTCCCACCCAGAGGGGTGGCTGTTGTCAGATGGCATTCTTCAGCTGGAATTTTACCTCTGTAATTATTCTGTTTCAGGCTCTACAGCCCTCCATGGTGAAATGGATTTTCTGCCTGGAACACGTCTGGCCAGTTTGCCCTTGACCCCTTATTGATTTGTTTCAAAAACTGGTTGCAATATAGATCTGGCACATATCCTATTCCCTTCTCAACAAAGTGTAGGAATTACTGTGGTATTCAACATGGCAGTTAAATGCACTGTCGAAACATTAATCCTTGGTCATACCCCAGAAACAAACTCATATGCTGACAGGCTCTCAACAATGGTGAAGATTAAATATACTGCATGTCTTGCCAAAGGTGGATTGTACTTGTGTAAAGACAAATTTCAGTCTATACTAGTGTTGAGAGTCTGTCAGCATTTCTGTGTTTGTTTCTTGTTTATGAATTTGTATTGAATAGTATATTTAACGCCCCTGGTTACACGGTTACTCTCTTGCAAAATTATTCACCCCATCTTCTACATTCAAATTATTTAACTTTTCAACAACCTGTCAGAGATTTAGCATTAATAAAAGAGGCCACAGGTGAACTGTGTTAGAGAGTAGAGCAGAGAGAAGGAGATAAAGAAGATGAAACAACATATGACATTTGTGCAATAACTGTTGATCTAAGTTGAACATGAGGGAACCTGGGCAGCAGATGTGCTCCAATTTGAGCAATGTCCTAGTAGTATAGCCAGCATGGTGGAAGTGTGACAATGTGTGAAGCCATCAGTCACCACTGGGTCCTCCATCACCATGGAGGATCCTTATAACACTACCTGATTACTTGCCTTTCTGCAATCATTCCAAAACCCTCACATCTCACTGTAAGACAGCTAGAGGGGCCAGAGCAAAGCATACATGTGCAATTACTGTGACGTCTGAATGGGGTCTTTTTATTGGTAGTTTTGTTTTATGTGATTCTTTTATTGGGTGCCAAAACAATGCAACGGGTCTTGGGTTTCACAACCTTGTGATTTTGTGAGAAAAGAAGCCAGACAAAGAGAACTTCCTGGTTCTTGCGAGTGGATTCTTTCAGTGCCATTTAAGATGTCTTACAGACACCACTACATGGCATTTAATTAATGTCTGAAATAAAATAAAAATTTGACAATATGAATCAAATGTTTCCTTGATATAATTGAATTGTATTCCTTTTTTATTTGAGTATATAACAATGAGTCTTTAAGGTAGTATGATCAGGATGAAAATTCACAGACATTTGATATTTGACAAGTGTCAATTTATCACACCACTGTAGATCTGCTGTTCAGTGAGCCATTCTTATAATTGCAAATTATTTCATTGAAAATATTTGATTTTGTTTGAATGTACTGTTTCAATGTTACAGCATGTGAATTGTGAAGAAAACAGGTGGTGGGGGGGGGGGGGGGGGGGGGGCATTTCTCAAAGTTATGCACGCACATATAACATGTGCACGCACACTCATCTTTACCTGAATACGCAGGACTGTATTTGTAGGCCACAGGTTAAATTCTGCCGTTAGACTATGGTCGCTTAATTACGACAAAATTAATAAAAAAACACATTAATAACAATAAACGGGAAGAACAAAATGTCTAAAAGTTAACATTAGGCTATGCCTGATCAGCACAGATTAATGAACATCCTAACTTTTAAACTATGACTATAACATCTTTTAAACTAAGATTTTAATTATGACTCAGAAATAATGTATAAACTTTAATTTGTTTTTTGGGATTTGTTATAACACACAATCAGAATGAGAGACACGTATCAGAGGGGGGAAATAATAGCATCCCAGCCTGGGATGTAAATTGGTCGAGCAGAGGAGGGAACAACGTCAGCAGTGGCAGGAAATCCCCTCCCTTCCCTGTCAATTCGCACATTGTATATATTGCTCAAATCAAAACATGTAAAATGTGAATAAAAAGGATAAGCCTGAAGCCTGTGAGAGGAAGAACTGTGTCACATCACTCCTCCACATTGCCTTCATTTCCCCCTCAGTCACATGGTCTCCTAGGCTTGCAGGACTTGTAACACTGTGGTATGACACTTTCTCATGCCTCTTCTGTCTGACAGTTTCTGAAGAAACACCACATCACATGGAGCCCTGAGAAGCCCATACAGAGACATTGCATTGCTGTGCAAGCTGCTGTTGAGTTACTGTAGACGATAAACCCCTGAATACTCCAATAGCAGCCATTTTAAAGTTGGCTGGTTGTCAGAAACATATGTAAGCATCTAAAATATCCTTCATTGCACATAAAACTGTCTGGGCCAATTGAAAACATGCACTGAAAAAATACTAAAAATACCCAGTAAGTGAACTGTGTAATCAACTCTTTAAAGCACTTTATTATGCAGTTCACCTCACCCAGTGGTTTCTCATGCCTGATCGCTCATTTTAACATGAAACCAAAAACCAGCTGACCTCATAGCTCTCCAGGACCAGGATTGGCCACCCATGCTCTAAACCAAATCAATGATGTAAGATTGAGCTGAGCACATTTCATTACACCCACTCACATCAGTCAGTTGAAAGTATTTAAAAAGAAATCTTGTTTCAAACCAGCCACTTCTGTCCTCTTCCACCTGGCATTTATGGTACTCTTTCATACACATCACACCATGAACTGCCTGACAAACATTTGTTTGTTAATTCTATTGTTTAAATTCACTGTGAAGGTACCGCCAAAGCTGCAATGTTCTATGTTGTTCTATGAAGGGAAACATCTTAATTGATGACATTGTTTCACCTCTGCCTTGATGGGTATGAGTGAATCCTGTAGCCTGGCACCCAATACAACATTATGCCAGAGAAGAACTCTTCGACCGTTAATTATGAGCTAGAACACAGCCCAAGCGACATGAAAATGGATACTTATGTAAGCTGTTTCAGTCTCCATGACAACCAGCAGTATTCTAGTACATCCTGCCTTTCTGCCTTTTTCTGGTGGCAGTGTTTCCATAGAAACAAGGGCATCTGATCCATTTCATTCCATGATAGCTACTAAATCGATGACACATATCGCTGATATTAGAGCTTCTACAAAAAAGTAGACATATACAGAGAGTGGACTCCTCAAAGGTACATTATGGTTTTGATGAGGAACAAAGATTCCAATTTTCTCTCTCATTTTAGAAAAGACAGTGAGATCATTCATTCCTTCAGGTTTCAGCGGGGGTGTTTGCTTTAAGGGAAGCGGGCGAATTGTGCTACTCCTTTGCTGATATTCCGTCAGTCTAAATTAAGCGAACAGTGAGCATCACTATGGCGATTATGGCAGAACTGTGGCCTCCCCTGGGGGTGACAGTCATGTGAAACTATGACTTCACCTCTTGATTTGAGGTTGGCGATAGTCGAGGATTGCTTAGTCCACCTGGCACACTCACACAGCACAAAGATCCAATGGAATGCCCTGGAAGGGTCAACAAACAAGAGCTGTGTGATTGCACCTGCAATAATGAGAGGCAGTGCCATAGTGATTTAAGCGCAGAAAAGTGCTTTCACCGTTTCCTGGCACAGACCAGGACCCAGTTTGGCCGCACGCACTCCCAAACACATTTTCGCGCACCGCTGTTTCCTTCTTCCTTCATACGTGACCTCTGTTTTCACTGATGCCCTTTCGCCATGGGGCGCCGGGCCCATGCAGAGACGCGCAGTTTGTTTATGCAAAGCCCTCCGCAGGGTTTTAAATTAGGCCCTCGCATCAGCAACGAGAAGTTTGCGGCTTGGCAGCCGGTTTTGTCACCGGTCTCGTTGTGCAGCCTCGCAGCATGCCAGTGCGGGACGGCCTTATCCGAACGAGCAGCTGTGTGATGCGAGCGCATGTGTCCCCAGTGCCCCACTGCAGGGGAGAGGAGCCTCTGTCTCAGCTGAAGCTGTTCCAAACTCCGGCCTCCCTCCCTGACCTGAGCTGACTAATTGCCTGGTACACAGTTCTGATGCTGCAAACTACGTCTTGCACCTAATCAATGGTTTTCTCTATTCTTTTTATGGTGCTTCAGCTGTTTGGAGATGTTTGAATGTCGCCTTTACCGCCGGGGAAGAGGCAGTCAGGACAGCACTCTTCATTCAGACAGAGCTGAGAAAAATAACTCTGACGTTAGTGAGTGTGGCAGTTGATCAAACCCATCAGGTGAGTAATCCCCAGGGAGGGGGGGGGGGGGGGGGTATGGGGCGTGGTGTGAACAGCTACAGAACTAAAGTCTCGTTTCATCGCGCTAGCTACCAGCTATAGGGACTTCTGAGTAAAGGACTGTGTCTTGATCTTCCCGTCTGGTGCCTTTGAAGTGAAAGGGCGTTCTCGCTTTGACTGAAGATCAGTCACCCTGTTCAGCACACACTGTAATTCCCCCGTATTTATAGCACAGAAGGTCGAGGTACGTCATTGGCGGTTTTTAAAGTTTTTTTTTTTTTCAATACCAGTATCACTTTCAAAAAAAAAAACCCTGACAAATAAAATCTGCTGAGCTCTGGAAAATGAGCTATACTCCCTGACCGCCAAACAACTCACATATGCAGCAGAAACTTTAACTGGGTTACAATGGAAGGCTGACTCGTTGCGATATGAAAAATGCTCCCCCTAAATAAAATGTGTTTCATTAATATACCACTCCCTGTCCCTGCATGTGTCCTAACGACCAAATATTAAAAATGATTACTTTATTTCATATATAAATGCAGGGGGTGCCAATAATTGTGGCACGTGGTTTTGTTGAAAATAATTATTTCTTGAGGAATATTTTTTTCTCATAATAATTTCACTTCAATTAAAGGTTGGATTTTTCAAATTTTTTCAGTGTGAGATTAAGCTAATTCAACAAACGGTGAATTTTTTATAAACTGAACTTAAATGCAGGTATATTTACTTAACAAATAGTCTGACAGGTTAATTTAGGTGATTTCTGAACTTCTGTGTGACGAAGAATATTAATCCTGACATTTAATTAGTTTTGGGTTGATTTTGACTCAAAGTTAGGAACAAATGATGATCCCCTCTATGAAGTGAAAGAATAATGACTGGGGGTCACAGCAAGTTGATGAATGAGCACCTCCCAGTATGCCAAATAAGCATATGTGTAGACAACACAAATTGAGGAACAGGAGGCCTTGTGACTGGTTGTCTGACCATCAGGAAACTTGTGTGCCCACGAGTGAGAATTTCCTGCTTTGTACTTTTTTAAACGTGTACTTTCATTTTATGTACATATTACAGTATCTGTAGTTTCTGTACGAATGTCAGAAAAAAACCCAAGGTCTTTGATGTATATTTTTTTCTATTTCGCTTCATGGGTTAACCACATTTTAATCTCTACGCACTTTCCATAGCAGAATCAGTCTCATTCAGAAATCTGAAATAGAACACTATGCAGGGGTTCTTTAAAATAACTTGCTCCACAACTTCAATTTGGAACTGTTGTTGCCTAATATCTTGCTCATCCATCAAGCTGGCAACCCCCCACGCATGAGAATGACTAAGAACCATCTAATGTTTACATAGACAACCTTGAGAGAAAATGTCTAATGGTGTACGACCCATTTGTCTAATGGTGACAAATGGGTCCCAAGTACTCTTTTTCTTTCTAAATTGTGAGGGTGGAGAGCAGGTGTTTGTGGAAAGGATTTTCTACTTTCTTTTCTGTGGAGCTAGATTGCTAGATTTTTCTTCCTGTCTCTTGGGTTCATTGGGGATTCTTCAGACAAACCCATTTTACAGCTGGCCAGTCTAATGCCTGTTTGTTTGAACGTAGGACCTCACGCCCAAAATAAAGTGTCCCCTCTAACTGAGGAAAATTCAGCTAGATTCGGAACAATCACTGCTGAGTGACTTAGAAATGTTTTCCCACAGATCCACAGGGTAGAAAGGCTCTACATGAAAAAAGTTGTCTCATTTTCCTTTTAGAAACCTTCATTTATTTCACGCATAATTTAAAAGAGGCAGGTTTGAAAAAGAATAAGGGACCTCTGTGGTTCAACCCTGTTGAAAGGAGAACTTGGTTCTATGCTGACACAATGACAGTAACAGAATCAGCTCCACAGCTGAATACTATGACCTGACCTTCCAAGCTTTATCGGAGTCAATGGCAACACTATCCCTGCTCACACAACCTTTGAAGCTCCTCTTGGCCAAGCCTGGAGAGCACAGAGGGACTGCCAAGCCCTGCGCCAGGACCCAAGGGTAACGGAAGCTGAAGCACGGGGCAGGATTTCACTGATTAGGTTAAATTTGACCTCAAGCCCTGTCATCAGTCCATTAATGTGGGATCCCTGCAGGCAGTCGGGTGCTGAATGAGCAGGGGTGATCGGATATGGAGCCAGGTGCACTGTAATGTTCACTGCCTCTCGCCTTTTCTCCTTCCGGTTTAGGCCATTTAGGTGCTTTTTTGTTGATTACTTTCACAGTAAGATTCCAGCATGCAAGATGAATTAGTGCCGATTGCAGTATTGCACTAAGCTCAATACTGTGTGTGTGTGTGTGTGTGTGTGTGTAAAATGTACAAAGAATAATTTAATTTCTAAGAAACAGACCCAGCATATATCTCTCTCTCTCTCTCTCTCTCTCACTCTCTCTCTCTCTCTCTCTCTCTCTCTCTGCAGCCATTTTATTTAATCTTGAGCACCCTTCTGTTGTAATGGCTGTATGTGGACATGTGATTCCACCAATCTCATAATAAGATTCAATCTAGCCATCATTACCCCAGGAAGTCCAGTCTTTCAGTTCAAGTCTGGCTATTTTAATGGCTCTTTAGGGTAAATCAAAGAGAAATAGATGGTTTTGATTCCTCTTCTTCTGCAATGTGGACAGCTCTCATTAAGGGCAGAATGGGAGAAATCTGTTGTGGAATCTATGTTGAGCAAAAGGCAGGTAATCAACGCCTCCTCCTCCTCCATAATGAGCTCATTTTTTATGCTTTTTAATATTGTAATTTCTCCATATTTCATCATTTGAGTGGCTTTGAGGTGGTTATGTAAATGGCACAGAACTGAGAAATGTTGATCAGAGATGCAAACTGGGGGATATTCCACAAAACAGGATTATCAAGTTATCCAGATACAGTAACTCTGAGAATGACAAGGCTGTATCATCACATTAGTGAGATTTCAGTCAATGAACATGCACTAGAATCTGGTTTATGTGTGTGATTTAGTCATACGTATTGTTAGCTGCTTATATTGAAGAGTTATTTCAGTGTTATCTGGCTAACTTGTTTATCTTGCTTTGTGGAATACCCCCCTGGTCTAAAGTGGAGAGTCATTAATATTATCAAAGAACTTTTCTCTTAACTAGACTGTGAAAACTGGAAGTCTTGCATGCCAAATGCATTTCTGGCAAGGTCTCAGGTGAGGGAAATCAATAGCCACTGAAATATTAATTGAGTCATAAATTAAAGGCTTTCGTTTATTATAACCTTGGTCTGGAGTCGAGGATACATCCTGCAGAAATAAGACAGAGGGTTTCATCGCCGTGGAAACAGCTAATGGCTGACCTTCAGAAGATTACAGGTAGTCTTTGAGGGGGAGCAAACTAGAATAAATGTTTAACTGAAATATCTATTATTTTTTTTCCATTTTAATGGCAATGTGTGAAATTGGGTAATAACACGAGCAAAATAACAGCCACTGCAAACCACAATTAAAATATTCTGCAGTTACACTGAAACTGTACAATGTAATGCCGTTTCCAGTAATGCCGTTTTACTGCAAAATGCCTATAATACCCTGCAAATCACTTTCAATATACATTTGTTCTCGTTCTCTCTCTCTATCTATCTCTCTCTCTCTCTCTCTGTCACACACACACACAGACAAACACATGCAAATACACAGATGAAGCCACGGAAACAACAGCTGAACACAAACCATCATGAGGTGGCCCTCCCTTTTTTGTTAATCCTTCAGCCCTGCAAGCTACAGTCTGTCCCCTGAATGGGAGAGGACAGCGGAAAAAAGAAAAGAAAAAAAGATTTCGTCAGCACAGGTGAAAGGCCTTATTGCTCAACTGCAAACAGTCCGGAAAGTGTTCCTGTAAATGAGGGGTGTGTAGGGTTTCCAGTCTCCCCCGGCAACCCCCCTCCACCCCCGCCATAAAGCTTGAGTGACAGTGTGGGTAATAAAGGCCTGAATGCAGTGAGTCAGCGCTTCAGCCTCCATTTCATTTCAGCTGCAGCTGAGCGGCGACCTCGTTCCAGGCTCCTCCATGCTTAACCCTTTCCTGTCCAAATATCTCTCACGCACTCCACCACATGAGCTGCCTTTTTTTCTTTCTGTCCTCCTCTTCTGCAGATCACCCGCAGCCAGCCTGTGAGTCCGGGGGGCCCTGTTCGGTTCATCCTGAAGGGGGAGTGAGGGGGAGGGTTGAGGAATGATGTGTTTACTTTGGGGAATTTAAATTATACGTGGAAGCGTTTCGCGATTCCTCAAGAATTCTCTTTGTTGTGAGGGTGTTATCTTCCATTATTGTGTAAGAAGCCTTCTGTTGTGTACGGAGGGGTGCGTCGCAAATTCAGTCACAAGCTTATATTGGCACAGAAACACCAGGGGGGTCACAGAACTTGAAACGCTGCGACATTATTTGTATGCTGCATTATTAGTATGTTAATATAGTTTTCACACTCACAATATCAAAATAAATCTAACTGATTTTCAGAAGCCTGCCTTTAACAGTGTCACACTGCACATTACAAATAATAAAACAATGTAAATTGTACTGTGAATGTCATGAATGTTAATGTGATACTACTGAGCACAGTCACTCAGTTTTATCATATAGAAGCAATGGGAGGTGTAAAAATATTATTTAAGCAGGTTGAATTATTTCAATAAATCAAAAAATTTTTAAAGACAGCACCACATTTTCTCACTACCTTATTTATGACACTTCTGAAAATAAGTCTTTCTCTTTTGCAACTGACATTTTTTTCTTTCCAATCAAAATGAATGTAATTGAACAAAAAGTGTGTTTGCAGTCAAATCCACGGAAAGCTAAGGGATCCACTTTGCTTGTTTTACACTTAATGTATTTTTTTTTTGGCAGGGAAGGGCAGTAGCCCTGGACAGACAGGCCCCCACATTCTTGTCCTGAGCTGTCCCTGAGCAAACAAACAGCGGCCAATCAGACAAGGATTTCCGCAGTTCCATTCCAAGGACTTGGCCTCTCGAGTTTCCCCTCTTTGTCACGAACTGTGGAACCTTGTGTACAGCCAGGCGGCTGCGTCTTTAGACGGGCGTGCAGCTGAGGCCACGGCACACATATGTCGCCGTCGATTACCGCCGAAAGCCGTCTTCTAGTCGCTCGCTCCTGCTGACACAACTGGAAGAGGGAGAGAAGGAGAGAGGAGGAGCTTTGAAGAGGAATACATTGAGCAATTACACACCACATCCAGCCCATTCTCACACGCGCAGCTACCTCACAATTAAGGCTGATTTCAGCTGCTGACTCCCCCCCGAAAGCATTCACAGCCCTCTCAGATCCCTCTGCCCCATTAGCAAATGTCTTGTGGTCATTTCCTGCACTGGGAGGGGGGGCTGAAACAGATTCCAGAACCATCCATCCCTCGCTTTGTGTGTGGTGCAGCTGCATCACAATAATTGTGTTTGAGTTTTTCATGCTCAGACATGTCCTGTTTTAAATAAGCACCCAGGGCTGTGTAATAGCCTGCTGCTGGCCCTGTTTCTTTGCCTCTCTGTCAGTCCTCTACACGACCCCCACCTCCCCCGCACCACCCCCCTCCCCTTCGCTGCAGATGGGCGATTCACAGAGATTCCACTATGGCCACTCCCCAAAGCAGAACAGCTGGGTTCCAGGAAACCGGGATCATTACAGCTCCTCTCCTTTTCAAAATAAATCCTGCCAGAGAACGCTTCCTGATTACCCAACCCACCCCGTCACTCCACCGGCTTTCGCAACTTCCATGCCTTTGTTCTCACAGCCGAAAACCTGCAGCTTAAATCTGCGGTGCTGATCGCAGGAACAAGGAAAAGAGGACAGGCCGAATAACAGGCCCTAGCAGAGCCGGGCTCCGCCTGGTTCCGCTGTTTACATTGTCCCTCGTCTGCGTCTCTGTGGGGTCCCAAAGTGAATTTGGCTGGGGGTCACCCCGTTCACACGTACACAGTCATTTCCTGCTGGGGGTCAGAGGTATAGCCGAGGGGATTCTACTCTGTCCAATCAGTGCCATTCCACTCATGACCACCTGACCTCCTGACTGCTTTCAGAATGAACATGCTTTTAACCCACGGCAATAATGACAAATCCAAAACAAGTGGAATCCAAAATTATGTTCACATTACAGAAATGACAGCCACAGTTTTCACTGGATGCTAATGTATTTTAAAAATATACGTACATACAGTATGTCCAGCCTCATATTTTAAAAATCTCAAGAGTGGTTTCAATTTGTAGCATGCATGAATGAGTCTGTGACCTAATGGCTCTGCTGGCAGAACAATGAGTTAACGTTTGTGGGAGCAGTTGTTTTGTTAGAATAGTACTGCGTACTCTGTGTTCTGTGTAAAAAGTGTGCCAAGCCCTTTCTCTGTCTGAGTCATGCTGTTTGAGTGAAATACAGTAATAGGTGCCAGCGCATTTCCTTCTAATGCATACAGAACCTGCTTTAGGAAGAGCGACAGTGAGCTGTGCGAATAAATAACACTGAGAAACTCTGCCTCCCACTCCCACAGAATGTCAGAATAAATTGCCATGATGAGACTTAGTCTACCCACCCTCTGCCCAAAGGACTGGGTGGGGGGGCTTCACAGAATACTTGGATAACTCTGGCATGCGGAAGGCTGTGTCAGGCGGAAGCTGTCAGCATCATCCTTCTCTGTAGCTCTACTGCTGCCCTGTTATACAAGATACCTCCTACTTCCCTTCTGGATATTTCATAAACATTTTGTGGGCTGGCACACACACACACTCTCACCAAAGAAAATAAAATTCAGAAGATTAAGTGGAAGTAGACTAGCATGAGATCATGCTAGCCCTGGCTCATTAACTACGCTTAATATAGACTGTCAGCAGAGCCATCTGCTCTGTGCTGTCTGCGCCAGCTATGATGTGATGCTGGCAGCCATTTTTGATTTAGTCTTTCAGCTTAGTACAACTTTTTAGTATGTGTGTGTGTGTGTGTGTGTGTGTGTGTGTGTGTGTGTGTGTGTGTGTGTGTTTGGGGGGGGGGGGGGGGGGGCTTGATTAAAGAGAGGTGGTTTTACCCTCAATGAGAGGAAGCTAGAGACAGGCAGGGAGAGACAAAGGAAGTAACAAGTGTTGGAACAAGGCAAGACACAATTTTCTACAGCAAAGTTAAAAAGTACTGTAGACAAAAATACAAATACCACATTGTCAAAGATAAGCATGCTAACATACGTACATGCGCAAACGCTCATCAGTTATGCAGTTATATAACCCATATGCTATTTTTTTGGATTAGGTAAAGACCATGATTTGTCCATTTTCAAAGATGCAATTGAACTGCAGGGAATTTATATAAACTGCCATCAATGGGTTACCTCGTCCTGGGCAATGAACACTAGCCATTTCTGTGGCAGAATGCTTACCTCTAGCTGGGGTGATAGAGGGAGATAGAGGACTTTATTCAGCCAATCAGAATGGGAGGAGGATTAGATGGCTGGATTTAGAGCGGCAGATTGAAAATTTGGCCAGGACACCAGGGAACCCCTTTCTTGGGATTGGTAATGATCCCAATGAGTCACAAACTCAGTTTAATATTACATATGAAAGATGAGCACCAGTATGATACTATTGCATGAAACTACTGTATTAGTTATTGAAGGCGGTGCAGTGCTAAAGTACCTTATACAGGTATGCGGATGACTCATGAAAACATATGTATATAGGCATAACTTTTCAATATAAAAAAAAAACAGTAAGCAGCCAAATGTGATTGTGCATTGCAACCAGCATACGTGCTTGCATGACATTTATGAATGTACTTATATTATTTATTATTTAATTATATATGCCACACTGGCTCTTCCTTTTGTGTATATTTTGTGATTGCTTGCTATGTTCCTTTCGACATTATTTAATCATGCCGATGTATGCTGGTGCATCATCATTTGTACTAAATGTTTTGTGGTACTTTGGTGCTTCCCCATCTCAAGATACAGCACATCTCTGGGGTTGCCCCTGTTTGGCGACAGGAAGGGAGCCTGTCATTTTCTGCTGTGAAGAGAGATTCTAGTCATCTCCAGGTCCCTCTGGGCTTTCTGGAGGAACACTCTGCCTCTTCAAATCCACATTGACCAGGGAGCCAGGAGCTGTACTGACCTGGAAGTAATACATTACTCCAGAAAAGGAAGTCTGATGTTCCAGTATTTAATTATGTATGCAGGACCAGCTATATTTGTTATCATATTTCTGTGTATATTTCCCATGCACCATTGGTACAGTTATACCTTAACCTTAAAGTAATACTTTAATGGTTCCCCTTATGAAAAAGTAGTACATATAAGTTTATATATATATATATATATTTATATATATATATTTAGTTTATTTATATATTTATTTATATACTTTAAATTTACTTTATAAAACTAAAGCAGCCCATTTTAAGTATACTTAAAGTATTTCCTGGAACTGTACTTATAAGTATAAGTATACCATTTATGAACTACTTCTAATCTATCCCTAAATTGGTAGATTTTTAGTATCTTAAACCATGGTCTAAGTTTACTTCTTCAAAATAATGTGGGATTTACTTCAGAAAAAAGTGTACTTTTTTGTAAAGGTCCATTTCTGATATTTTATTTTATTCTGTTATATTTTAATTATGTTGTATTTTTCATATGGCATACTATATTGTTGTAAGTTAAATTGTGCTTATGTGCTTCCTTTCACAAACTTTTCTGAAGACACCACTGACCAAGGATTTTTAAAGCTTTTCTGACCACTTAAGGGAAGTGAATTGCTACTAATGGGTTTTGACAATGATGTTGCTAAGGAAAAGGTGAAAGGCTATGATTATGTGCTTTCATAATTGCTCCCATTCATAAAGAACCATCAAGGATCCTGATCTCCCTCCGGGCCTCTGCTCCGGAGTTTCAGGGATTGCTTGCACTCTCATCTGCCATTCATAGGCAACACCAGGGAGGCGTGGCCTTAGGACGAAGGGTGGCCTCATTCCAGAGTTCCTTAGAAGTTTGGCTGTATGGATATTAAATAATTTAGCATGAGTAGATTAAAGTTTCAGGAGCTAATTTGGCTTCTGTCAAGTGTTACTTCAGGGGAGTGAACAGTCTTCAGGCTGGCTGCCGATTGGCTGTGATTCATTTCCTGTACAGACATTGGGCCAGGCGGTAGAAACCTGACCTGCTGCAGACTGGGCCCAGGGGTTAACCCAGGGCATTACTCCCAGAGTCTGAATCACTGCTGCTGACGCCATCTCTCGCTGTCTTTCAGGAATCCTCAACGGCCACCCTGAAATGCCAACCAGACACTTCACATCTGTGTGAGCTTGACACAACCTAGCATTATTTTTTCCTCAAGAAAATGCTAGTACAATGTAAATAATATCAATATTAATAACTACACTTTCTGCATTTTTGGTCTGATTCTGTAAACAATCTTTGACCATAGTCACTGACCTAAGTTGGAGGAATTGGGTCATCCACCCTCCATCAAAGTCTGTGTGCGTTTAAATGTTTTAGATGAAAGGAATTCTAGCAAACCAATTATAAACATTGTCGTCTAGTATCCAATTAATGGCCCAGTCTTTCTCCTGTTTCCAGCTATAGCCTACCTCTCCTCAATTCCAGATTGGAAAAAATCGTACTCTTTGATGAAAGCATTCAATTACATATGTGTTTTTTTTTCTGATTCATTGAAAAAGTAATGAGGAGCTTTTAGCCTATATTTCTGTTTACAAAGTTGAAAGCTTCCTTTCAGAGTCGGTCCTGAAAGGAAAATAAACAAATCATTTAGGTTCAGATGCGAGAGCAACTTAATGACATTCACACCCACACGGCTGTGAGGGAAAGTTACAATCGGCTGCAAATGCCAAATGTCACCTCTGTGACTCTGAATAATGTGATTGTCAGAAAGTTTAAATAAATGATGTTAATTATAAGCTTGTGCTGGGTGTGTGTGTGTGTGTGTGTGTGTGTGTGTGTGTGTGTGTGTGTGTGTGTGTGTGTGTGTGTGTGTGTGTGTGTGTTTGGGGGGGGGGGGGCTGCTAAACCACATGATCCCATCTGTGTTTTTAAGGTTTATTTGTAAATGTATTACTCAAAAACATTTCTGTGATGGGTAGAAAATGTTGAAAACCACACATTTCTCATTCTCTGTCTCTGCTTTGTAGCAGAGGCAGGATCTGTGACAGAGCTGTGATCTGACTGGCTCTGTCTGGGATTAATTCAGCTCTTTGTCACAAAGCTCCTTTTAGGATCATTTCCTGGGGACTCATTTATAAAATGGACTTGCAATAAAATTGTAATCTTAAATAGTGGATTACACAGAAAACCCTAGTCATTTATAAAATCCCACTTTGGTGTGGATATGACCGTATCTCTACATAAAGTTTACACTAGATGTTAGTTAATTATCTCCTGGGGATGTGAAGATACTGCACATTGGAGGCCTGCGCGTGAATCTGCACACAAACTCACAAACATCCACAGACCTTGTTGTGCACGGCTTTTTCGAAAACTACTTCATACCGAAGTATGCCAACTGTGTATATTCACGCAAAGTATCCATCAAAGCATGCCAGTATTCTAGGGTGAAATGTGCTGACATAAGCCCTAGAATACTGGTGTGCTTTGGCTAAGACTTATACAGTCAAGCCGGAAAGTCTGAACACTCCTTTCACCTTCTCCACGTTTTATTACGTTACAGACTTATACTACAATAGATGGAGTTCATTTTTTGCCTCAAACATCTACACACAATAGCCAATAATGATGAAGTGAAAACAGGTTTTTAGAAAATGTGCAATTTTATTTTACTGACAAAAATAGGTTATTTAGGGGTTACATATCTGTACACACCCTTAGCCTAATACTTGGTTGCTGCACCTTTGGCAGCGATTACAGCTTCAAGGCGTCTTGGGAAAGAAGCTACGAGCTTGGCACACTTGTTTCTGGACATTTTTGCCCATTCCTCTTGGCATATCCTTGCAAGCTCCGTCAGGTTGGATGGGGAGCGTCGGTACACAGCCATTTTCAGCTCTTTCCACAGATGTTCAATTGGATTCAGGTCTGGGCTCTGGCTAGGCCACTCAAGGACATGCACAGACTTTCTCCGAAGCCACTCCTTTGTTCTCTTGGCTGTGTGCTTCGGGTCGTTGTCATGTTGGAAGGTAAACCTTCGCCCCAGTCTGAGGTCCAGAGCGCTCTGGAGCAGGTTTTCTTCAAGGATCTCGGTGTACTTAGCTGCATTCATTTTTCCCTCTATCAGGACTAGTCGCCCCGTTCCCGCTGCTGAAAAACATCCCCACATCATGATGCTGCCACCGCCATGCGTCACTGTAGGGATGGTATTAACCAGGTGATGAGCGGTGCCTGGTTTCCTCCAGATGTGACCCTTGGTATTCTGGCCAAAAAGTTCAATTTTGGTTTCATCAGACCAGAGAATCTTGATTCTCATGGTTTGAGAGTCCTCTAGGTGCCTTTTGGCAAACTCCAAGCGGGCTGTGATGTGCCTTTTACTAAGGAGGGGCTTCCGTCTGGCCACTCTACCATAAAGGCCTGATTGGTGGAGTGCTGCCTGGATGGTTGATCTTCTGAAAGGTTCTCCCATCTCCACAAGGATACGCTGGAGCTCTGTCAGAGTGACCCTCGGGTTCCTGCGCACCTCCCTGGCCAAGGCCCGTCTTCCCCGATTGTTCAGTTTGGCCGGGTGGCCAGGTCTAGGAAGATTCTTGGTGGTTCCAAACTTCTTCCATTTACGAATGATGGTGGCTACTGTGCTCTTTGGGACCTGTAAAGCTGCAGAGATTTTTCCGTACCCTTCTCCAGATCTATGCCTTGACACAATCCTGTTTCTGAGGTCTGCAGATAATTCCTTTGACCCCATGGCTTGGAGTTTGCTCTGACATGCACTGTCAACTGTGGGACCTTATAAAGGCAGGTGTTGGCAATCCCCAATCATGTCCAATCAATTTAATTTATCACAGGTGGATAAATTTTTGTGTGAACTGCCCCTTTAAGAATAACATTTAACATGAAGGCTGCAATAATCTTGATCAATCCCAGAGGTGTGTTTTATTTGACATGATAAGATGTATAAATAGTGCTACATTAAAAATATATATTATTCAATAAAGGCTGCACTCCCATTATTGGAGGACACTGCAAATCAAGCATTTAGATGAGTTTTCAGTGTCCAGACTGACTCGATGAGGAATGGTTTCGGAGCAGTTAATGGTTCCCAAGAAACTGCAAACAGGCCATACCCATCGCTGTCCGAGTGCTCTCCACTCTGGGATTCCACAGGGACATTCCAAAGGCAGCTCAGTGATGGATCAAGTACATCTCAGCCATCATTCAGCCGCATCTTTTCTGTCGTGATCGGGGGCATTCGGCACATACGTTCGCTTTCCGTTTACAGTCGCCGAAAAGATGTTGGTCACAAGATCTTTCAGTCACTGAATGTTCCGATAATTTGTGACGCCCATATGGCGCTGTTGAATGTGTGCGTCAGGTGGCCGGCGTCTACCCATGAATGGCTTATCCTGTGCCACAGCAGGGTGGGCATGCGTCTTGAAGCTGAGAGAATGGAGATGAGTGGTTTCTTGGTGCACTTCACCTTTCTGGTTCAATAGTGCATTAAGCAAGATACTCTTGCTGAATGGCTGAAGCTAAGCAGGTATGGACTTGGTTCGTACTTGGATGGGAGACTCACAGGTGCATAAGATGCAGATTGTCCACTTTAAACCAACGTAAGCAGCTTTTTCCGGTCTCAGTTATTTTTATAAATCAAGCGTAAGCACAACTTTGGAAATGATCTTAAGATTACGTTTCAGTTTAAATCCAAGATCATTTTTATAAATGAGGCCCCATGTGTTCAGTATGATGTAAAAACTGCTTCCAATGAATATTTTCACATTTTGCAGGACACAGGTTTTTCATTATGTCATTGGGACTGTACTAATATTCAGCCTGTGTGTGTGTGTGCACACGTGTGTGTATATGCATGCAGGTGTGTGTGAGCTTGTGACAGAGAACAAATTATTGTCTATATGCGCATTTGTGTGGAAGTGACTGTGCTTGTGAGTGGGTCATTGCTCATTTACTAATAGTAATTTGTATATGTGAGTGAATAAATGAGTGGTTACAACATAATGGTATGGTATTGTGAACGGAATTCGACTGAAGTTGTAAAATCTAGACCATTCCATCCTACTGGTGCTAAAAATGTCTCACAGACCAGATTTCAGAATCAGGTAATCATATTTTAGGGCCCTATTTTACATCCGACGCTAAGCGGCGCTAACCCAAACGCAAGTGTCTTTGCTAGTTTCAGACCAGCACAGGTGTCATTTTAGCGCCCAGCGCTCACATTCTTTAACTACCAAATGAACTTGCGCCAATAGCAAGTGAACTGAGCGGGTTGGTCTTATGATGAGGTGTGGCCAGGATCATTTTTGACATATTGCTATATTGAGCCACTAGAAAGCACTTGTGCTAAAACCACCACAAACCTGTCATGTCGCAGTTATTTCTATGTTATTTTAACAGCGCAATATAAGTGCGTCTACATAGGCATGCGTACACTCTCCTGTCTGTTACACTCAGGGGCGCACCCAAGCATGCATACAAGCTATCAAGATTACATTGGGAATAAGGATTAATATTTTTCCCGCAATAGACGTAAGTTGTCCCTGCAATCCCAGGAAAATGGGCTTGTTTTAAAGCATTAAGCTACCAATAAAAATGTGTTGGTCATATTTTCATAAGAAGGATGGATGAATGTATGGATTCCCAACCTGACAGCTTTAGTGTATTTAGTGTCATCGTTAAGCCAAAATAACGCTATTTATGTTATTATGAGAATGCACGTAATATGAGCTTCGGATGAAGTTTGAACTTTGCTAGCTGAAATGCATTGCCTGTGATCTGACTGCTGTGAGAACATGGAATTGATGTTTGACAATGCTTCATTGTATAATCAAACAAAATTCATTAAACAAGCAGGCTAATTTGGAGTTTTCTAAGGTGAGACAGAAGCCATATTCTGTCAGCTTATTCTCAGCGGTTGCAGGTGCTTTTTAACAAAATTAAACTGCACATATTTTCTAAAATAACGGAACTGTCTGGAATTACTGGAAACCTGTGCCAGTGTTAAACCCTAATGTTTAAGATTATTATTCTGTATATGAAAACACATCATAATGGTTAGTCAGAATAATATTGATCTTAATATTGATCCAGATTTTCCTTGTGCACGAGCAGGTCTGTTTCCCCAACTGTAAATCAATAATTGTGGAGTTGGACACGCCCTAAATGCACTTGCGCCTTGCGTTTTAGACCGTGCGCCAAGATTGTCAAGATAAAGCCCTTAGACTTTGATGCACCATTTTACACTGCTTTCACCACTCAAAACTTTTATTTGGAATCAGGCAGACCTATACCTGATAGCCAAATTCTTGTGGCACAGATTTGGCCCACAGCCACCACTGTGATGTGGCCCATATACCTCATGGAATAACACTTCAGAAGTGGCCTATATTTGGTTTCGATACACAATTCAAAGCAAACATTTATCTTTTTTTAAAATCACATTAGGTTCACAAAAGCAGGCTTTTCAGTTAAAGGGCACTATTTTCCCCCCGGTGGTGAGCCGTTTTCATCGTTGGCAAAGCAGCGTTTTCATCATTTGCTGCGCCGCAGCAGTGATTCAGAATAGTAGCGTAGTCCTGAGCAGGTGTAAAGTTTGTTCGTATGTACAAACAAATCTCAGATGCAAAAATTTTGATGAATGCCAAAATACAAGCAAAATTGCTAATACGAACGATTTACACAACTTAGTTCTGCTCACTTTTCATAAATGAGGCCCCCTATGTCGTCATTTTCAGATACTAATTCATAATTATGGGATACTAAGTCATAATTATGGGATACTAAGTCATACTTATGGGATACTAAGTCATAATTATGGGATACTAAGTCATACTTATGATATACTAAGTCATAATTATGGGATACTGAGTCATAATTATGGGATATTAAGTCGTAGGTTTAGGATACTAAGTCATAATTATGAGATACTAAGTCATAATTGTGGGATACTAAGTCGTAAGTATGAGAAAGTTTCATAAGTATATCACTCAGTACACCCTCAGATTTTGCACAGATCTTTTTAATCATCTAGTGTATGATCCAGGAAATGTATTGTTTATCTGTTCACATATGTAGCTCTCAGTATTTCATTGCAAACTAAAGAATTAGCATTTTTGCAAAGATTTCTTTGCATGTGTGGCACTTTTTTACCTAAATTATAAAAAATAAACTAATCTAAGTTAGTATTGCAAATGGTACAACTGTCTTGCTTTATTTAAGTCATTTTCCAAATGTCTGTGATGCTCACACCTGGAGTAAAGAACAGTACCAAAATAGAGGATTGACCAAATTTGGTGTCTGCACGAAGGGGTTAAAGCCAAAAATAATAAATTGATATCCTTTTGGCTGCAGACGATATCAGACCTGTATAGCTCTGTATAAGATTTCTCAGTACATTAACACCATTATTTGGGAGAATTCCTTTTTTAATAATTGCAATTAATGCAATGATTTTTGCCTACCAGGTTTCATCAGTGGGTATTTGGTTTTGGACATGTGTATGACATCTGGATAATAGGTTTTAAATTTGTATTTTTAATCTAAATTGTGGGAAAGATTTCAGTGGCAAAAAATTGCCTCCTGGGAGATTTATGGTGTTTCCATTGGAGTTAGTAGCTTGGGAGGAAACGGTCCTTCTGTTCGCTAGCAGGTGCAGCTGGAAGCTGGAAGCTGACAACTCAGGTGCAATTAAATTATTTCATAAATACACTTTGTGCTATATAAATACAATGGAGATCTGTGTAAAAAACAATATCAAGTAACTGAATCAATATAAGTTCACGAAGTTGATATTCAGTTACTTATAAATAACTGAATCAAAGAAATATGCTCTCAGACCACTTTACATATACTGTCTGTGTCTGCATGACTGAAGAGCAGTATTAACAAATCACTCATCCCCCCCCCCATCCATTTGAAAGAGGTTTAATAATCAGCAGCGGTTTAACAGTCAGAATCTGAAATAATTTCTTCCATTAGACATTACATATTTGAATGAAACTTTCACACACCTCGGAAAGTGGACCTGGAAACTCATATCTTTCATAACTACCATGGGAAGGACATCATCAGGTGAAAATAAGTGCACAGCAACACGAGCAGAATCAGAACGATGGCATAAAAGAGTTGAGAAGTCTTCAAAGTGCGGGGGTGGCTTTTTTGATTTTTTTGATCTCTTCTGATCACTTTCTTCTTCATAATCCAGCCTGTAAGGTTTAGTGGACTAGAAAAAAGAGCCAGGGGGTTTCCTCTGCCTCAACAAGACACTGAAAACTTTTTTCTCTCGCTCGCCCCCTCCTTTTTTTCCCTGCTCTCCTTCCTCCTGTTGCTTGATGAAGTTCACGCCCTCAGGGATAAATTCTGAAATTAGTCTTCAACATGAAAAGAGAGAGTGAAAGAAGAACGCTGATGCAAAGCAAACACAAACAAGAAAATGAAGATGAACGAATAGCCAAACGGCAGGATCACCGGCGGCAAAACCCAATCGCTTCATGCAGTTTTCCCCTTGTCTGGAGGCTTGGCGATGGCGTCGGCGCGGGGAGAGCTTTCATGCGGAATCGCTCCACGTTGAGCGCTCAGACGCTGAACTGGAGGGCAGATGCAGTCCAAGGAGCGGTGTTTGCTGGTGGTGGAGGTGGGGATGAGCGTGGTGCAGGTGGTGTGGTGTCTCTGATGCCCCTGGGCCCAGGGCTAGGTAGGGGCTGATGCAATCAGACACCGAGGCCCAGACAGGTGTGTGAAAACCACACGGCAACCTGCTTCATTAGGCTGCTGGACAGATCAGCAGCCTGGAGCATTGGGAGGAATCCATAGAGAGGACTGAGGTTAGGTAAAAGCCAGCCACTCTTCTAATTATAACATTATATTTTCTTTAAGAATGCTTTTCTTATACCCAAATTTCTAAATAAATGATGAGAAGTTTCTAAAAATCACATTGGATAATTTATGGACTCTTCTTTAACTTGAAGAACTGGATTGAATCCTCATTTGTCACAAATAAATGCTAATGTTTATCTTCTTTTTAAATACAGTCTGCCATTTTTTTTTGTTTTGATGATTGCTGAACTTGCCAATTCAGGCCACAAAATATGGTATGTGTATCACCCTTTCCATCCAGTAGGAGGACAAGCTGTCGCAGTCTGTGCAGTTGAAATTCTACAATAACCTGTTTAATCAATCATGTTACACAATATTTCTCCCTCTGCTTCTGCTACAAATGGCTTTCTGACTGTATGAGAATATTTTGTGACTAATAGGCTCACAGTAATGTTGGGAGATTGCACAATGCACAATTACTGAATGATTAAACATGGCCAAATATGCTTTAATCTTTCTTAAAATATATACTATATATGTAGTCTTTCCCTTACACCAAATAACGTCTGACAGCTTGTGTGACTTGATTCAACTGAGTCCATGTTGCATCAGTATTATGCATACTTCCGGTCGTCTGTCATTTCTTCATTATGATTACTCTGATAAAGTGCCCCCAATGGCGTACCCACATACCCCCTGCTAAGTTCTTCCAGACCAGAGATAGGAAAAAGCAGGTCTAGCTTATATCACTGCATTTCCTAGTAGTACTCCAAGCCATGTCATTTTTCCATTCATTTATATTTTGGTAGTGGCCTTTAAAACAAACTTGACATTTTAATCGTCTTTGAATTTATACTGGGGGGTTGGTTGCCATGGCGGCCATTTGATGGTCTGAAATGACAGCTCGTCTGCAGATGGCCCTGAGAAGCCCGTGAGGAAAATGTCAAGGCTGCAGATTAGCCCTGCTCTCGGCATGTTGACTAATCCGTGTGTAGCTGCTTGTTCAAACATCCTCCTCCTTTTCCTAGTGCTTCAGTCGCAAGTCTGGAACACGATAAAAGTTTTTGTTTTTTTTCCCGTTAATAGATTCCCCAAGGTGGATCAGATACCTTTTCTGGGCGCCTTTTTAAATGTTTCTGTCCTGATATGTCTGACAAGCTGTCAGTGAGTGGACCGAACATTTATTCTGCAAAAAGGAAAAAACCTAAAATGTTTTTTCAGACACAAAGTCTGATTTAATGGCTCTTTGAAAGATGAACTGTCATTGTGCTCAATAGCCTGTTGCAATTGTGAAGGTTTGAGCGTTACAGTAGTGGATGACCAGGACTGATACTGGCATTTCCCTTACAGAAATGACGTGGCTAAGTGAAGGCTGTCCCACGCAGCACAGGACATCTCTCTATGTAGGTCATATCAGCTGCTCAGAAGTGATGCTTTAGTGATTGGCATCTACAATAGAAGTCACAAAAAGCCATGAAAACTAGTGCACATGGATGGGATGGCACTCAAGCATTCGCAATGATCTCTGTCCAGACTAGTTCATTCAAAATTAATTGGACAATTGGCTGCTCAGCTGTTTCTGTTTCTTGGCCAGCTGTGTGTCTTTGCATCATTAGTTCATGCCCATGAAAGCTAACAAAAGGTCTACAGTTGACTCTAGGTGGTTTACATTTGGAGTCTGTTGCTGTTTTCTCCCAACATGAGGACCAAATAAGTGCCTGTAAATGGCAGGTCGTCACAAAGGCTGAAAAATCTGAATAACTCGATTAAAAGCATTAAAACATTAAGGGCTCTATCTTGATGATCTTAGCGCATGGTCTAAAACTCATGGCGCAAGTGAATTTAGGGCATGTCCAACTCCACTTTTGCTAGGTAGACAGCGTGTTATTTGTGTGCTAAGTAAGGCGCAAGGTGCAAATGGGCCTGAACTTAGCCTCTTCATTAATTATAGGTGTGTCTTGGGCTTAACATGCAATAAACCAATCGGAGTGTCATCTCCCATTCCCTTTAAAAGCCACCTACATTTGCACCTTGGCGGATTATATTGGCGGACTGTAAAACAGTGAAAAGTGCGATTTACAGGTGGTGAAACATACCTACTTGTGCATGAAGTTAAAGCGCACATGCAGAGAATATATGGCATTAAAATGAATAGTGAATTAATTGTGTAATGTTCGGCAAATTTATTTTTACTCTTATTTATTTTAGACTCTTAGTTCTCTTTCAAATCGTTTTGTTCAGCTGTGCAATAACAGGTGAAATGAGCGGGGTTTTAATTGCTGACAGTATGGAAACTTGGTCACTGTAATTTAAAAAATATGAAGGATGAAGAATAGTGTTAAAATTATATTAAAATGGTGAAATTTTAATTAATCTCCATTTTTTTAACCGTATGCTATCGAAAAAAAACCTTATGCAGAGCGAATCCCCGGGAAAAAACTATACTAAATGCAATATTCACTGGACCTGCACTATAAATGTCCGTCTATTGCAGTGCATGTGTTTTCCATTGAATGACAATTGACGCATTAGGTGTAAATGACAATTTGCACATTAGGCTTGATGTGTTACCAGCAAAGTTTTTAATGGATGGCCATTGTCCCCTAACTATCCTAACCATTAGGTAGTGTTATGTACAGTGAAGAATAATGTTCTTGACTGGCTAAGTCAACCACCTGTCCTGAATCCAATTGAACATGCATTTGACTTGCTGAAGACAAGACTGAAGGCAAAATGCCCCAGAAACCAACAGGAACTGAAGGTGGCTGTAGTACAGGCCTGGCAGAACATCACCAGGGAAGATGTCTGGCATTGTCTATGGGTCACAGATTTCAAGCAGTCATCAAATGCAAAGGATTTGCAACCAAGTACTAAATATTTTTTATATTTCCTTATTTGAGATTATGTTAATTTGTCCAGTTACCATTGCTCCCCTAAAATGGATAAAAAAGGGCTTAGAGAAGGGAAAGAGAGAGTGAAAGAATCAACTTATGTGCCATATGCATACAATGATGGAACATGAGAAGAAATCAATCACTGAATTTGTTTTTCAAAGTAATTTATGAGGTAAAGCTGTGACTTGGGTGGCTTTGGTTACTTACTTGTTTTGTTTCTATTTTAAGAAGACAGGCCAACCCTCTGGGTGCTAATATCACATCTTGGGCTTCTGTGGCTTATTGCACCATAATTCTCCAGGGTCACTCTGTCCCCCGCCACCTGTCTTGGTGGGCAGAGGTCACTGCAGCCTATTTAAAAACAAACAAAACAAAAAAACTATGGAAAGAGCCAGCCAATCATAGCAACATTCCTGGGGACAGAATGGCTAAAGATAAAATTTTAAAATTGCTATCATCAAACATTTATAAATCATTTTCCTTTTCTTGAAATCCTTCATACAAAACACATCTTTCACTACAACAGATTGATATACTGATCACCTGACAGACAGCTAAACAGCAGGCCCTGATGTATTCATCAGTTATCATATGCACATACACACATGAATATGTAAGAAGATATCCCTTTGGGTGATGTGAATCCCTGTCTATGAGTCAAGTCAGCAGCAGCACCAGGGGAGTCTTTGACTTATTTAAATGAACCAGGCCAGGTTTGCAGGAAAAACCTGCAATGCCTCGGTCAGTCTGTGTCAGCTGACTCAGGCACTGATCTGCTGGACATCTCTGAAAGTAATCCACTTTCCTACTGGGTCACAGAGATGGTCTTTCACTCATAAATGAAGTCTGGATGAATAAGCTGTCATTATGACAGAACAATGACATCTCCAAAGACATCCTGCTATATATGACTGTATCCTTCATTAAAGCATGGTTTTGCATATTTCCAGCAGATAATGGTGCTAGAAAATCCTCAGGCACCATTTTTCCATAGCGTAACCTCAACTTTCTTGTTATATTCTCGGTGTAAAGAGTATGGCACAAAAGTGTCTCTGCTGGTGTTTATTTTGTCCTCTCTGTGTGGATTCAAGAAAGGAAGCTTCAGATCTGTGAGCACTGCTAGCGCATATTCTACAGTGAAGAATAATAATTAGTCCTGGCTGGTTGGGGCAATGGGGTTAGTGTGTAGGCGCCTCTAAACCGATATTTGGAAGCAAGTACATTTGGCATTGATGCATAAATCATCATCCCAGACTCTACAGCCAACTTTTGCTTGTTAAGCAGAAAGCTAAGCTTGCCTTTGGGGTTTAGAGAAATGAACATGTTTATAGTGTGAACTACTTTCCAGTTTTTGTTCCAAACAGTGGTTGTCCACCAACCAAATTTTCTGACTGCCAAACACTGAAAAAAATTGTAAGAATTTTTTGTTTTGGGTATACACCGACAGAAAAATAAACAGTTCCTGGCAACTGTGAGATGTTTTGCAGGGGTAAAATAAAAGCCGCAAAGGACAAACATTGAAATCAACTTAAGTATCAATCATAGAAATAAATACAAAATTTCTGACTGAAGAAAACCTCTAAACCAACATACCAAAACTGGACTCTAATGACCTTCAAACCAACATGCCAAAACTGTTTATGAAAATAAAAACAGAATCCGATTTGTAAAATTCTCATAGACAGCAGCCATATTTTCCTGCCATATTATTTTTTATCCAAATTCTTAAATGCCATGCCAACTTAAACAAGTTTGAGGTAGTTTGGAGAAAGGAGGAAACACTGGTCCAATCGCATTCATGTTTCCTGTAAAGGGTTGTGTTGTTTTAAGTTTGGAAACTTCTGGCTTTTGTTTTTACTGGAACCTATGAAATTTCTCACAAGGACAAGAGAAGTATGAAAAACACAAAACAGCTGGTTGACTTTGAAAAGTACCCAGAACAGAAGTGTGCTGAAGCACACCACATACTTATGTGGCCTGAAACCAAAGGCGATTTTGAGAGAAATCTGAAGGAACATTTTGAACTTCACCCTTTTAAAATGATTTCAAGATTATTATAGCACATTAGGTTCTATGTTATGGGGGAATAATAACAAATGCTTTACAGAACAGCAGGCAGCTATATTTAATTGTACATAATGATATTACCAAAAGGGTTTACTTAAGTGGGCCTTTCTCCAATGTACATTTATATCCAATGTACAATGTTATCTCCAATGTACACAGAGTAAACAAGCTTTTAAGTAGAAGCTCAGAAAATCCCCTTTTGTCCAGCAGCCAGAACATCTATTTTATTATACTTTGGATATAAATCAAAAAGACTCTTTTAACTCAATACAAAAAACCAGAATAGAATAAAATGGGTTAGCTGGATCTGACTTTTGCATGTTAAGTTCTACTGGTAGTTTGGCTATGAATATATATGAGGGTGACTGACAAGCTGACATTGCTGCTAAAATACATCTTTTTTCATTATCCTGCCTTTGCCTACCTCTGTAGTTATAGTATTACACAAAGCTACTTCATATAAAGTAGGTCTCATGTTTTGCTGAAATTGAATTGACTGGAGCTTGAATCACTGTGGTGAATAAGAGTGAAAAAACCCCATTTCAGGGATTAGACTCCCATTACCTGCCATTACAACCATCCACCTACTGTTTCTTTTTTGATAATTTGTGGTGTATTGTGTTCTCTATAAATAAACCAATGAACTTGGGTGTGTCTTGGGCCTTGCTGGAAATGGTTCAGTTCTTACCTCTCCTGTTTCAGGTGAATACAGGTCCCTCTGCTCCTGTTATCTGTGTAGTCCCTCAGGGTTTCATGCTGGTGATACGCAGTTATATATTCATCTGTCAAGAGACCTCACAACTAGAGTAGTCCAGATTATAGAACTGGTTACCAAGCAACGATAAAATATTACTCATGGAAGTTTATGTACATTAATCTCAAATGTAACGTCTGGGCTAAATGACCTTTGTATCCGCATATTAACAGGTATTCTACAACCATGTAGATAACTCAATTCTACTAATTCTTATAGTTCTATTTAACCACTGTAGCTTCGAAAAGCACATTTTTCTGAATTACAAAACTTGTGGGCACATTAAGTCGAGTGAAACTGGTTGATCTCTTACTTAGCAATTAACACAAATTGCAACTGAAGATTTTGAGGCAAGATTTTCAAGGACAAAGTGAGTCAGCTTCACACAGATATGTGTACTGGCTGTCAAGATCCATTAGATTAATCTCCAAACCAAACATGTGGAAATTATTATTATTATGACATTATTATTATTATTATTATTATTATTATTATTATTATTATTATTATTATTATTATTATTATTATCATCTGTTCCTGAACTTTCATTTACTGGTTCCCAGAAAACCTTTCTCCCACTCTGTCTACCACCTGTGAGTAGCGGATAAATATGTGGCAGCATCTATGAAATATTGTATTTAAAGATTCTCAGAGAGTCAAAAGTGGGAGTTTGTGTTTAATCAATTGCATTTGATTATTAGTTTGCATCCGTTGGGCATGTCCTTTGGTATACTCCCTTGAAATAATTACAATTTGGTTGAGCTTTGATTGAAAGACCATCAGTTCAAAGCAGTAGTATGAATGCATCTCTGCCTTTATGTATCATGCTAAAAAGCCATTGGTAGCTGCATTACATAAATTTAAATGCTTTAAGATTTAATATGATCAAATAATACAGTACCACACTTCACATACTAACAGTTCATTTAGTATGTGGCTTTTACCATTGAATAAGGCTAAAACTCTCCTGTTAGGAAAATGCAGCCTGTCTTCTGAGGAAGAGGCAGTAAAGATAGCAAGATCATAGTGAGGCGATATTTTATAAATAGACATAAA
Source organism: Synaphobranchus kaupii (assembly GCA_029718625.1). NCBI lineage: Eukaryota > Metazoa > Chordata > Actinopteri > Anguilliformes > Synaphobranchidae > Synaphobranchus > Synaphobranchus kaupii. The sequence goes on from CM056380.1 coordinate 59,535,944, forward strand.
ACTACTGGTCATTCTTTACATTAAGAGCCTGAGGAAATGTAAAACTTCATATCAGCTGAAATAGGGATCTGATTGGAGCAGCCAGTCAGCCATTCCACATAGTGAGGCTGTCAATGCCTGATCAGTGCTGCAGACTTCCAAATGGCTCGCCTCACAGTGTCACCATGGTCCCTGGAGTGCAGGCAGATTAAATGAGAACCCCTGACATGACCTGGTTGTTCCTTATCTGAGGGTCCCCTGAACTGCACAACCCCAAAATACCCCAGCCAGGAGTCACAAAATCAATGTAAATGTCCTGATGGAGTCGGATTAAAATACCTTTGCAAAAAGCAAAAATAAAACAGCAGCCTTTATCTTGCAGAAGGAAACTGATCTGGCACAGGAACCAGCATTACATTGTCTGCAGGCTGAATCACCTCAGGCAAACAAGACACAGGGTTCCCATGGCAACCTCAGGCTGCAGCCCAAAAAGAACTGAAGACAACGGTGATATGAGTCTGTTCTGCTACACCAGGAAGTGTGAGCCAAGTAGCAATGCCAGCTTCTGGTACGTACGTACATGTGTAATCACAATGTATCGCCTGCCCTGGCTCATTGGTTGGGGGGTTAGTGTGTACTGATGTTTGTAAAGTGATTAGATGGATGATACCAAAAGGTTCCATAGTGTGTCTCTAGCTTGGGTGTCCATGCACGCCACTACTAAAAAGCCAATTGCTTTCTGCACCATTGTCACAGCTTGAGAAGTTTCAACTCATATCTTTATGAGTTTCAACTTTAGCTGCATTAATGAGATTGTGGCTTTTGTGACAATGAGTGCCTTTTTTATCTGTAAAGTGACATGGATCATTGATCAGCATTAAGGGACGGTCCTCCTGCTGTAATGGGCTTTGTTATTGAAGTCATTTGAAAGAAACCAATCAAGAAGGGAGCTGATGGGAAGTCTTAGCTACTCTTTAAAAAACTTTGTGTTAAAACTCAGGTCTTATGCTTGATCTTTGCCGTGATAACGACCCTTGGCGGTATTGCACAGCATTGCGTGTGAAAGAAATGTAAACCATTCCAGCGGGCTGTGGGACCGGCCAACCAATGTGTGAGCATCAGTCAGACTAGTGGGGAGGGCTAGGTTTTATTCAGTTCATTCTATTGCATTGGAAAGTGCTTTTTTACAGAGACATTGCTGAAAATATGTTTCACAGGAAAATGGGAACAGAGGATGCTGCTGCTGCTGCTGCTGTGTGTGTGTGTGTGTGTGTGTGTGTGTGTGTGTGTGTGTGTGTGTGTGTGTGTGTGTGTGTGTGTGTGTGTGTGTGTGTGTGTGTGTGTGTGTGTGTGTGTGTGTGTGTGTGTGCATCCATATGAGCATGCTGATGACGCACTAATTACAGGTGGTAGTTGCCAAGGTAAGTTGGATGCCACAGCCACCGAGTCCAAAACCAGATGGGATTCCAAGCCATGTTGGGCGACAAAATTCCCAGATGCACGCTGATGCTACCCTTCTGTCTGCATAGTGATACGTCAGTGCAGTCATGTGACTTTGTGACCATGGCCCTGGGAACAGCCAGCAACAAGTTGAACTAAGTTCTTCTGATGGTGACCTTGTGGTACCTGTCTGACTCACACCATGTACTCCGAATCCGAGCTCCCACCAGTGAGGTGGTGCTGCCAAGGGCGTAATCCTGGCAGACGGCAGAGCAGATCACCGGGCTTCCTGTGGTGTCCCGATATGTTCATAGCCAGGATTGAGTCTCTTGCCCCCACCAACATGTTTTTGTGAATGTTGGTGTCCAGAAGGTTTCTGAATTTTCGCCACGCCATGGCCTAAGCTACAGAAAGCATATCCTTCATATGTAGGGTCAATCAAACACTCACACAAATGTACACAAATAATATATATATACTGTATATATACACTACCGTTAAAAAGTTTGGAATCACTGAGACATTTTTATGTTTTTGTAATAAATTAATACTTTTATTCACCAAGGTGGCATTAAATTTGATTTATTTTTCCATAGAGTTCAATAGGAAAATGATTTAGGAGAAACAATCCTTAAAGTGATCCATCCACATCTACTGCATATCTGGCAACAGAGTGATGGTTTGAGGCTCATTTGATACCTCACACATTTGATGACTTACAGCCATTTAGCCAACCATGTGTTCCATACTATTCCCATGTAATTTACATCTTAATCTAGTCCCACCCCCCAATTCCCATAGAGATCCATTCAAATGCATAGGTTATAGTATCGCTTGTAAGAGCACCTGAAAATATGACATTAGGAAGTCATGGCATGTAAAGAATATGCAACCAAATATAAAAAATTATGTCTTTATTTAAATTTATGTTAATTGCTTTTGGTGCCCTAAAATGGGGGGGGGGGGGGGGGGGGGGGGGGCTATGTGTAATAATGCCCACATTTGCAAAAGTAGAAATAAAATTAAATAGAAATAGCAGGTTGTAACATTATCAATGTCTTGACTGTATTTTTTCATCAATTTAATGCAACGTTGGTGAATAAAAGTATAAATATTTTTCAAGAATATAAAAATGTCTCAGTGATTCCAAACCTTTGAATGGTAGTAGATATACTATATATATATATAGAACAACTTATGGAGTCTGCTTATAAAATGCACTACTTATCTAATTACACTGTCATAACAGCACATGCAAAATGTATGCTCTGTCATGTGCTCTGGATAGAGTGTGCCTGCCAAGAAAAGTAAATAAATCATAAAAGACGAAGAGGAATACTTGCCGCATCTAACGTCCAGAGGTTAACTCAAGGACACACACACACACACACAGAGCACTCTCAATACCAGACCTGACGCAGTCCATCCATTCTTCTTCATTCTGAAGTCAGAGTAGGAGCTCACCCATCTAATCTCTGAAATGGAAAGCCAGGAGTGGGGCCTGGATTTTTAAACTGAGATATTCATGTTTTTTTCAATGTACTTGCAAGACAGGATATTTGTTTACCTTGAACACGGCCACATGCGTTTGGCATTTTGTGCTTGTGTGTGTGTATATGGGGGGGGGGGAAGGGGGGGTTCAATGCCATTGACATAACAAGTGAAATCTGTGTATCATCATGTGCATTTATGTTTGTTAATAGCTATTATGAGCCATTGTGTTCATCAATACCATTTGTACTATGGTCAAGGTTTTAGCAAATTTTAACAAATTAATTCACAAGGAAACTCAAATGTAAACAAATACGGTTTGAACCACAGTAGCCATAATAAAGCTGATGAATCAATGACTCACTTTTATGGACCCTTAAATCTGATATTGAAACGTGCAGCTGTTGAACGCCACTAACGGTATGGCCCCACAGAATCCATATTTCAGTACGTTGCCATGGCAACGGCACCGATGTAGCATGCGCTGAATAAAATGGTTACTTTAGACAGGCAGCCTCTCGCCTCTTCCTTGTTCAAACAGCACGGTATGGATACAAACCCAGGCGACAAAGGCAGAACAGAAAAGACAAAGAGCTGTTGACTGCCATAATCAGCAGCCCCTGGCTGCCACGTCTCCCTCTTCACTTCCGCACACAATCAGTCCCAGATCCTGAAAGAAGCCACATTACGACATGTATCAGTAATGATGCAGCAGGATCTGAGAGGCGTTCCTGACATGGCGGGGTAAAGCATCTCATGCAGCGAGATGCAGATTACAGTTTTTTTCGATTGCTTAAGCACGATTTTGAAAACAGGGCCCGGTTTTTTCAAAACACTACACACAATTAGCACAACCACACACCCAATTAGCAGAACACCTCAGATCCTTTGCTAAATGAAACACTCTTGTAAAAACTATACACTAATTTATAAAAAACATATTTTGTTACCATATGAAACACACACATTTCATATGACTTAATTCTGTTTGAACCAGTTACACACTGCTGTTGCTAACCTAAAACACTTTTAGCAATTCTACTTCTCAGTGATTAGAGTGCTGTAAGTGAAGTACACAGAGAAAGTGCAAATATACAATAAATTCACCAAACACTACACAAGACCAATGCTGCAGACTGATGAAAATATAATTTATTTCTCTCCATATCCCCAAATCAGTCAACATGTCAACATGGAGAATCACAACAAAACACTACAGTAGTGTGCATAACACTAAGCTCAGCAAATATCAGACAAACATAAAATACTGTATCCAATACAGGTTACAATTACAGTAAAAAAAGAAAATCTGAAAAAAACTGAAAATACAGTACAGAAAATACTAGACATTATCTCTTCGCCTAGCTGGATGTGGCCAGAGAATTTCATCAACATCACAGGCGATATCCTCATTGGCAAGACAACGTGGGAAGAAACCGTCTTGAATGTCGAATCCATCCTTGCACAGCTGCGGCATCGATTTGGTCACAGGCCTCCTCCATGGCCTGAATGAGGGGGTACCTGAGCCTGGGGCCGGAGATCGTAAACCCTCCACCGCCATGCCGAGAAAAACTCTTCGATTGGGTTTAGAAACAGAGAGTATGGTGGAAGGTATAGTACTGTAAACTGTGGATGGTGTTGAAACCAGTTCTGGACCAGAGCAGAGCGGTGGAATTACACATTGTCCCAGATGACAATGTATTGCATCTGGTGCGTTTGGTTTACTGTTGTAACAATGTTGTGCAATCGGTCCAAAAATGTGATAATGTGAGGTGTGTTGTAAGGGCCCATATTGGCATGACGGAGGAGGACCCCATTCTGTGTAATGGCAGCGCAAAGGGTGATGTTACCCCCACGTTGCCCTCGGACATTGATTATAGCCCTGTGGCCAATGATATTTCTGCCTCTCCTTCTTGCTTTTGTGAGGTTGAACCCTGCCTCTATGTATATGAATTCATGCGGGATTTCCTCAGCATCCATCTGTAAAACTCTCTGAAATACAGTGAAAGACAAGATTGTGTAGTTCAGCATAGATCTAGTATACAGTAAATTTACATGTAAAAAGGTTACGTGTGCAGTATGCAACATCACAGTGCTAAAGTGAACAATACATACCTCCACATACTCATGCCGCAGCTGTTTGACCTTCTCTGAATTCCGCTCAAAAGGCACTCGATAAAGTTGTTTCATTTGAACCTGATTTTTTTTTTACCTGTTTTCTTGTCGAAATGTCCTAATGACAGATGCCACTGTATATCTGCTAAGATTTGGCTGAACTCTTAGTCCAGCGTCCCTCAGCGTCAATCCGTGGTTCACGACATGGTCAATTAGTGTTTTCATTTGATAAATTTGGTCCTCTTCTTCTTTGAGCACGTTCTCCTCCTGCTTCAGGTCTTCCTCTTCCTCTACCTCCTTCTCCTCCTCCGTGGATTCCCCCTCTCACCCTCACTCTTCTTTTTCTGACTCCTTCCATTTTGGTTGAAGACAGGTGAACTCACCTGCTGCATTTTTATAGTGCTTAAACCTGATTGGTGTGTCTACAATTAAGCAATCATGTGTTTGCGCACATGATGGCTGTGTTTAACCAATTGGCTCATATGTGTGGTAATTTGACAGTCAGTGCTTTGGAATTGCAAGGAAGTGACATCATGATATACTTCTGTGTCTAATGTATACAAGTGTGTTTAGTGTTTTGCAAATCACTGTGTGTACTGTTTTGCAAAAAGTGTGAGGCTGACATTGTGCTTATAGTGGTGCAAATCTGGGCTGATGTTTTGCTCCTTGAGTGTAAGGTTTTGATAATTGTGTAATACTTTTGATTTTAGTGTTTATGCAATCAAAAAAAACTGTAATTGGGCCTCATTAAACTGCATGTTAGAAACAATGCTGTGGGACTCCAGCACATCGAGGTAAACTGTGACCCGCAACCTGCCTCCTGCTTGTGAGGGAGCTCCCCGTTAAATACAGATGTCACTCCTTCGATTCACTGCCTGCCTGCACAAATACCATATGTATTCTGCCAAATGATTTCCAGAAGTGATCCATTGTTCCGTTTACTGTTGTAGCCGCCAATATCCCTCCACAGGCCACTGTTGGGTGAGAGACCCCCCGCTGTAGCTCTCTGTATCCCTCCGTTGTAAACATACATTTTGTGTTGTTGTTTCCATACATGCAAAATATTTGTGAAGATGGTCTGTTCACAGCTGCATGTTTAATGTGAGCTATGTTTTCATTGATTTATATGTGTTTTCTCATGTGTGTGTGTGTGTGTGTGTGTGTGTGTGTGTGTGTGTGTGTGTGTGTGTGTGTGTGTGTGTGTGTGTGTGTGTGTGAAAAACATTTTTTAGTAGTTTTTTTGACCTTTTAATGGTAATGTATTTGTTATACCCTGCTTTGTTTCCCCACTTGGTTCATTTCATCCATCCTTCACTAACATGCAGCTGAGCACATCCATCACTCTTTCACCTTCCTTTATTTAACATAGCCTTATGACAGCCAAAGCACCCATGCTCATGGACCACTCAACCAGTAAAAATATACGTTTTCTAGATATCATTAGGCTTACATGCTAGCCACTCTCCCCAATAATGCGCATTGCTTGAAGATTAAATTTGCGGATGCCAAATCACAGCTATTTTTAAGCAGCCTTCTGCAAAGAGAAAGAAAATATCACGGCATGGTGAATGCGTCAAATCCTCTTTCCCTGAGCCGAGCTATCTTTAGTCCCTACTCACCTGCTGCTACACCCCTGGGTGTATTACAAATTTGCCACTGATAGCCAGTGCACTCCCTGAATTTCAAAAGCCATTAGCTGAAGGGTAACAACGGAAGAAGAAAAAACAACGAGGGCAATTCACTTTGTGATTGTGAGTGATTGTCTGCATGTCAGAGCTTGACTTGTTTTATTCCCTGACCGGCTTCTGAAGAGTGGATGAATGAAAAAGTTGAAACATTAAAAAAACCCAACCCCCCCCCCCCCCCCCATCCACTACTGGCTGCTGAAGGTGCCCAAGGTGAAATGATTTATGCTGTATGCTGGAGTGTCTTTGATATTCTGTCCAGCTTCCTCTCTCGAAGGTAGAAAGGCAGGCCCATGTCCCCTGGCTCAGGCAATTCTGAGGGCTGCGGCATGGAGACGGATGGCCGGCCGGAGGCAAAGGGTTAAAAAAAGATAGTAATGACGACACAAAGCATTATATAATTCAGGAGTAGCAGGGCGCCAGCATCAATACTGCATGGCTGCCATGCATTATTTAAGGCGGGCACAGACACTTACTGGGGCTTATATTTTTTTCTCAAATGCTAGTGACCGTGTTGTTTATGTGGGGAGAGCAATGCTCCATTTTCTGGGTGATGGGGGCACTCACTGAGAGAACACATGGAGATCCTCCCTGTGTTCTTGTGGGTGGGGACTGGGGGCAGCTCTGACTGGAGTGCTCCCTCTTTATCCCAGTCAATTATTTATCCACTCCCTCCTCAGTGTGTCTGCGCTAGTGCTCTATTTCAGCCTCCACTCATGACGCCTTTTTAAACCCATTTCTTGCGTGCAAAGTATTTTGTTTGGTTATTTGGCTATTCTGAAATTAGGTCTGGATGGGATAATAGTCTTATCTGTACATGGCAGTTGGAGCTTCACAAGGTCACCTAAAAGGACAACCCTAGGACTGAGGACCCGTCCACCTCAGTAAAACATTTATCCAACACCCACTACATGCTACTGTGGTTACATAACTCACACTAGCGCATGGAAACATGTCTAAACAATCGTGCTATTATATCACTGATGTAACAAAAATTTGTAGTTGCTTTTAAGTAGCGAACAAAAACTGGAAACATCAATGTAAAGTCACGTTTTCGCATGACTGTCAGGGTCCAGACTTGTGTAGGAGGGATATAAAACCATGTTCAAGTTTATCAACTCAGATTTCATTAATGAGAAAAATGCACCCAGGCATCATTCCAGAATAAACCATAATTTCTTGATTTGGTTCAGATCTGCTGACTGAGAAGGCCATGACATATGTATAATGTTGGTGTTGAGTTCTTCAAACCACAACTGCACGCGGTCTGTGGGTGGGAACCTTGTCATCTTGAAAGACAGGAAATAAAAGCTTTAACATGGGGTGAAGATGACGAATCAGTACCAAAAAGTAAGGACTGACATCAATTTTGTCTTGTCAAGGTCCACCCAAACCAGGAAAATGCAGAACTAACAGAACTTTTCATTGGTAAAACATTGTTGTGTTTCCATTCTTACTAATACAGTGAGCGCAATATGAATAGGTGAAATAATTATAATGGTACTCTTTATGAACCCCAGTTTTAGAACCCATGGTCCGTTGTAGTAGCCATTATGAGCTTCTGTTGTTTAATTTTATTTCCTGGTGTAATGTGGGGTCACAGCAGAGGACAGGAGCTATACAGAAACATTTGCCTGGAATGCCTTGTAACCCAATGAATACTCCAGGCATGGGGACAGCCTGCACTTGATGCCAACAGAGATATAACACCTTGGGCCCTATCTTACACCCGGCGCAAAGCGGCGCTAACCCAAACGCAAGCGTCTTTGCTAACTTACACCCGGCGCTAGGTCCATAATAACGCCTAACGCTTACGTCCTTTAACTAGCATGTATTCTTGCGCCATCACAAGTGAACTGGGCGTGTTGGTCTTAAGATGAGGAGTGGCCAGGATTCTTTTTGGCGTATTGCTATCTTGAGCCAGCAGAAAGCGCTTGCGCTAGAAAAACCACTAACCTGGTCTAAAGTCATGTCGCAGTTATATACATGTTATTTTAACGGCGCATATAAGTGCGTCTACAAAGGCATGTGCACAATGCGCGTACCCTCCTGTCTGTTACACACAGGGGCGCGCACAAGCATGATTAAAATATCAAGATTACAATGTGAAATAGTATTATTGTGTAGCCCATATCAAAAAATACATAATAATAAAAGGGTCCATAGCCTACCTTTCCCTCAGCGAAGGGGAATGCCATGCACATTAAATTGCTTTCAGCCCACTCCATCAACATCCAGGCGATGTGCGATGGTACAATGGCTATCCATTAAAAAGCAGCTGATAACACCTATATCAAGCCTAATGCGCGAATTGTCATTTACACCTAATGCGTGAATTGTCATTTACACCTAATGCGTGAATTGTCATTCAATGGAAAAACTCGCGCACGGCAATAGACGGACATTTAAGTTCTGAAAATGCGCTTCAGATGTCAATACAATACAGCTCCGTTTATCTAGGAATACAGCCTGTAAGTAAATAGAATGGTTTGTGACTGAAAAAAGTTCAAAACCTTGTCCAGTGAATATTGCTTCGTCCTTCATATTTTTTTTAATTACAGTGACACGGTTTCCATACCCTCAGCTTATTAAAACCCAGCTGATTTCACCTGTAATTCCATAACTTGAACAAAAGATTTTAAAGAGAACTAAGCGTCTAATTAGAAACGAAATTTGCAGTACGTTACACAATTAATTTACAATTAATTTTAATTCCATTATCTGCATGTTCGCTTTACATGAGCAGGTCTGTTTCCCCTGCTGTACATCGCACTTTTCACGGTCTTCCTGGGAAAGTGAATAGTTTTAAAGTATTATGCTACCAGTAAAACAGGTTGGTCACATTTCCATAAGCAGGACATTATAAAACAAGGGAAAATATGCTGAACCTATGGGTTGCCAACCTGACAGATTTGTTGTATTTAGTGTCATCATTAAGGCAAAATAACGTTAGTTATGTTATTAATCAAAATTAGAATGCAGGTAGCCTAATGAACTTCGGATGAAGCTTGAACATGAGTTCATTGCATAATCAAACGAAATTCGTTAAACAAGCAGGCTAATTTGGCGTTTTCTAAGGTGAGAAGGAAGCAATTGGTCGCTTATTCTCAGCTGTTGCAGGTGCTTTTAACGAAATTTAACAGCATATATTTTGTAAACAGCACGGTCAGGACTTACCGGGAACTCATAATACTACTACTGCTACTGCTACTGCTACTGATCTATATAGCCTATTCCTTGAGCGCACTAAACACGCACGAGCATGTCTGTTTCACCATCATAAGCAATCCGCCAAGGTGGAAAAGCAGGCTTTTAAAGGGAATGGGATATGACATTTTGATTGGTTTATTGCATATCACGCCCAAGACACACCTATAATTAATGATGAGACTAGGTTCAGCCCAGTTGCACCTTGCGCCGTGCTTAGCGCCCAAAAAACACGCCGTTAAAATAGCAAAAGTGGACTTGGACACGCCCTAAATGGACTTAGCGCCATGCACTTAGACTAAGCGCCAAGATCGCCAAGATAGGGCCCCCTATGTGACATTGTGGGAACCCCATAGGGTCAGGATAAATATCATCAAGTCCTTGACAGTTCCACTTGAGAAGACACACCGAGATTATCATAATGGCTAGAATGTCTTTAGACACATTTCCCATGAATCTACACCAAACAGAAAACAGGAAGGAGGTCACAGAGAATAGAGATTAGGGGCTGTTTTTGCGAAAAGAAGGTTGGAGGGCTGCAGTTACATTACATTACAAATGCAAAGCAAGTTAGAACCAAATTGCTCACCAAACGTGACACATTTACTGATTTATTCTCTTTCAATCTGTTAAATTCAGCGAACAAAAATAAATTGTGCATTAAACTTTACAGATATACGTCGTGTTTAAAGTTTGTTCCCTGCAGTCGTTGTGTTAACTAGATCTAGAATCTCCATTGAGCAAGACACGTAACCTGCATTGCTAAAATCTGAAATTCACTAGTTTAAATGGATGAAAATGTAAAAATGTAAATACATTAAATTAATTATAAGGAAAAGCCATCAATGACAATATATGTTTCCCCCAGGTAATGGTCAAATCCAATTTTAAAAAGTTCTGAGAAAAAAAAGTTGTCTGCAGATTTTAAGAAATTGAAATTTGCTGGGTAATTGTTTTTAGTGCCAGTATCTCCTCTACACAACCTAAAAGCGTTTTCCATAATTTTACATTTCAAAGAGAATGTAGCACACTTCATTGGAATGGATACAAGCATCATGTAAATGCAAATTGACTTTCAACATTAGATCCCAGTTGGCAATCCATTCATTAATATTAAAGTAGGCTATTGTTTGGCTGACTATATTTGCAGAATTGGATTTCTGATTTGCATCATCAACAGTTAAGCTCATATGCACCTCTGTTACCATGGTATTGTGTTCAAAGGATCTGTAAAATCGAAATGTACAGTGTTTTGCATGTTTTGCAGAAAAGGCTGCTTTGCCACTCATGCAATCTGAATCATTTATAAACAATCATACATCTTTTTTAAACCTGTGTTTGTGGGAAAATTCAACCCAGATTTTTTTTTTTTTTCAAAAATACTTTTTAGAATTTTTTTTTATTTTTGGCAAAATAGCTAAGCTCTGAACGACTCTCCAGTTTCACAGAAATCGGAATAAAAACACTATAATGCAAGATGCACTATAATCAAAGACCACTTAAAAAATAAAACGAAGCACAGGTCCCTGATTTTCTGTTTTTCTCTCTGCCAGTATTCCTGACAAGAGCAGAACAGCCGCATCTGCCCCCGCACATCTTCTGTCTGCGGAGCCGAGCATCAAACGAAGGCTGTCTGCTTCTCCCTGTCACCATGGTAACAATCAACAGGAGTCATGAAAGCCAGGGAAACCTGGGATATAAAGACAACATGGGGCCCTATCTTGGCGATCTTGGCGCTTAGTCTAAGCGCATGGCGCTAAGTCCATTTAGGGCGTGTCCAAGTCCACTTTTGCTATTTTAACGGCGTGTTTTTTTGGCGCTAAGCAAGGCGCATGGCGCAACTGGGCTGAACCTAGTCGCTTCATTAATTATAGGTGTGTCTTGGGCGTGACATTCAATAAACCAATCAAAATGTCATATCCCATTCCCTTTAAAAGCCTGAGTCGCTTCATTAATTATAGGTGTGTCTTGGGCGTGACATTCAATAAACCAATCAAAATGTCATATCCCATTCCCTTTAAAAGCCTGCTTTTCCACCTTGGCGGATTGCTTATGATGGCGAAACAGACATGCTCGTGCGTGTTTAGTGTGATCAAGGAATAGGCTAAATGGAGTACGATCAATATTATTCGGACTAACCATTAGCCTATGAGTTCCCGGTAATTCCAGACAGGGCTGTTATTTTACAAAATATGTGCGGTTAAATTTCGTTAAAAGGACCTGCAACAGCTGAGAATAAGCTATCAATGGCTTCAGTCTCACCTTAGAAAACGCCAAATTAGCCTGCTTGTTCAGCGAATTTCGTTTGATTATGCAATGAAAGTGTCAAACATCAATTCCAAGAGGCTGTTCTCATGGAGTTCTCGAAGTTCAAGCTTCATCCAAAATTCATTACTACCTGCATAGTAGGCTAATATTGATTAATAACATACATACCGTTATTTTGCCTTAATGATGACACTAAATAGCCATACAATAAAGCTGTCAGGTTCGCAACCCATAAGTTCACGCATATTTCCCCTTGTTTAATAATGTCCTGTTTATGGAAATGTGACCAACCTGTTTTACTCGTAGCGTAATCCTTTAAAACAATCCACTTTCCCAGGAAGACCGTTAAACGTGCGATTTACAGCAGGGAAAACAGAGAACATGCAGCTCACGTGCAGAGAATGGCATTAAAATTAATTGTGAATTAATTGTGTAACGTGCTGCAAATTTGTTTTAGTTTCTAATTAGACGCTTAGTTCTCTTTAAAATCGTTTTGTTCAGTTAAGGAATACCGGGTGAAATCAGCTGGGTTTTAAACGGTGAGAGTATGGAAACCTGGTCACTGTAATTTAAAAAAATATGAAGGACGAAGAATAGCTAAGGTTACAATTTAGTTAACATGGTGACATCTCCGTTTTTTAACCATAGGCTATCGAAAAAAACCTTATGCACAGCGAATTCGCTGTAGCCTAGGCTATTTGAAAAACAATAAATGCAATATTCACTGGACAAGGTTTTGAACTTTTTTCAGTCACAAACCATTCTATTTACTTACAGGCTGTATTCATAGATAAACAGAGCTGTATTGTAATGACATCTGAAGCGCATTTTCAGAACTTAAATGTCCGTCTATTGCCGTGCGCGAGTTTTCCATTGAATGACAATTCACGCATTAGGTGCAAAGACAATTCGCGCATTAGGCTTGATAGCTATAGGTGTTATCAGCTCCTTTTTAATGGATAGCCATTGTCCCGTACCATCGCACATCGCCTGGATGTTGATGGAGTGGGCTGAGAGCAATGTAATGTGGCATTGTTTCCCTTCGCTGAGGGAAAGGTATGTGGACCTATGGAACCTTTTATTATTATGCATTTTTGATATAGCCTACACAATAATAATATTTCACATTGTGATCTAGATATTTTAGTCATGCCTGTGCACGCCCCTGTGTGTAACAGGCAGGAGGGTATGCGCGTTGTGCACACGCCTATGTAGACGCACTTATATGCGCCGTTAAAATAGCATGTAAACAACTGCGACATGACTAGACCAGGTTTGTGGTGGTTCTAGCGCAAGCGCTTTCTGCTGGCTCAAGATAGCAATACGCCAAAAATAATCCTGGCCACTCCTCATCTTAAGACCAACACGCCCAGTTCACTAATGATGGCGCAAGAGTTACGCCGTCAAACATGCTAGTTTGACGGCGTAAGCGTTAGGCGTTATTATGGACCTAGCGCCGGGTGTAAGATAGCAAAGACACTTGCGTTTGCGTTAGCGCCGCTTTGCGCCGGGTGTAAGATAGGGCCCATGGTGTGGTTAAACATGGGGAGAGAGAGAGAGGGGGGGTGGGGTTGGGGGCGGGCAATACATTTAGGTTCCAGTGTCTGGAAAGTTTGGTTAGTAAGGCTTTCACTTGACCTTAAAATTTTCTTTTAAAATTTTTCTAATTCACTTTGTATCCACTGGTGTAAATACTTACATTTTTGGAAAGCTACCACCTCTACCTGCAACTCTACTGCATGACCCTGTGAATCTTCTCAAGGTGACTGTAATTTGATGGGATTTAAGGAGCTATTCTGCAGAGAGTAGAACTAGAGTTTGCCCCCGCTGTCTCAAATAAAGTACTTGGAGTGATAGGGCCCCTTGATAGAGCTGTCTTGTGATTGGGTGTGATACCAGCTGGTAACCATGGCAACTGTGGCAGAACACCTGGTGAGGTCAGGTGGGTCGCATGGCTCCTGCAGGAAGGGAACATTAATTGCGGCAGGCATGAGTCACATCCGGGAAAACATTGGCTGTTCTCACAGGGGCTGGCAAGATTGTGAAAATATTCACTTACCAGATGCTCTTATCCAGAGCCAGATTCAGAGCCAAGTGCGTGTAAATAGGTTAATAAGAGCACCATTATTAACTAAGCATCCTTAGAGGTAGATCGGATGCATCATGATGAAGAACAAATGTCCAACCATGATCACTGATCCATGATCCATTAATATATTATTATTATTATTATTATTATTATTATAACGAGATGCAGATGCTTTTATCCAGAGCCACTTCAAATCTTCACATGGTGTGATACATCAAATGAACATCACAGAAGGCTGACTAAAACAACAATAATTGGTGCAGACCATCCAAAATGGCAATAAATTGTTATTAAGCTGAAAAACATAGTGAAAAACAAAGCTGGGAAAACATAGTGCCTAACAGTCGTCCATAAGAGCAGCAAACAGATGCCCTGCTAAGGGGAATGTGAAACTGCATTAAATCACTGCAACCCAATGATCCACTCACTAGAACCCACCTGGGTAATGCACGGCAAGCATATCTCAGCCACTATTTAACCAATTATACTGGGGGCTGGTCAGATGGACAGACTGAGGGAGACAGTCTGTGGTTTTTAATGATCACGCTGAGTCAGGACCTTGGTGTAATGTCTCATAGGAAAGACTTAATAACTTGCATTATCCAACTTTCAATGCATCATAACATGCACAGTAAGCAAAGCGTCTCTCCCAGGAGCAAGATCTACCAAACTATTGAGATGGGGATTTTTTGGATGTCAGATGAAGGCGTACTAAATGCTTTATGCTTCTGGGACAGAAGGTTCATTCTCGCAGAATATATCAAAGGTCACGTTGAATTCCAACAGCTGAATCTGCCCTTAATGTACATCTACATAACACATAAAGGACACTATTATATTTTGGAGACAACATGCAAGTTGCTTGACAAGTGTAATTACATTGCAGTGACTGAGAACATTTATGTGTCATATTAGCATGACGTATTACGCAAGGCCCGGAAAACCCCTGGGACACCATTATGATAATGCAAATAAACTGCTGAATAAGAAAGCTCAACTGGATTTAGATTGGGAACTGTGAAATGTAGGCACAGGGGAATTATTGCAAGCAGTTTTGTGTCCTACTTTAAATTCAATTTACTGATGTTAATTTGAATTGATCCCATTCCATGATAAATAGGAATCATGGTAGCTGTGGTATATCTCTGATAAAATCCTCTTTGCAAAACATCATCTTTAGAGAGGAAACATGCCACTTTGGCCAGGTCAAAGACATTTCTAGGACTGTAACCTGCCAAAGCTATAAACCATTTAATATTATCCGGCCAGCAGACAGGCTCTTTACGGTTGTAAATATTACCCGCACAGGGCTGGAAACACAGATGGAAATATGTCCCTCCCAAACGGCATGCCTGTTAAACAGGGGGTAGTGTTCTTTCAGGATTTAACCTCTCTTATTTAAACTGAGCTTTAAAGGCACACCCCGACGATAGTTTGACTTGAAAAATGATGGTATAATCACTGAAAATAACCCCGATAGACTGTCGTCGTATTTTATTTGTTTTGGGTGCACTGTGGAGTGTTTAAATGCATTTTGTAGTGGATGCTACTAGATACCTTAGAGTTGCGCTAGCATTAGCAATGTGTGTATGTCCAAAAGAAGGGACAGCATGGAATTATCTGAAAATGGTTTCCATCAATCAACTACATCATGGGTAAGTCGTAATTGAGACATTATGTCAAAAATTCCGAACTATCCCTTTAACGATCTCCCACTATCTTTGTTTATGTTGCTCATGGTTTCTTAGTTTTCCATCCTTTCTTGGTGATTATTGTTGCATCCAGAGTGATTAATGTTCCAAAGTGCGGGTGCCATTTCTGTCAGCCAATGTCATATTATTGGCAGTGTGTGCCCAACAAAAGGCAGTGTGTATACATGGTTTACCCATGTAATCGGTGTATGGTGAGTCCTGCTCGTTTAGCTAACAGCTCCAGTCTGCCCCAGAGCAGGAACAAAATCCAGTTTGTGTCCCTGTCATGAACACCCCCGCATGGTCAGCTGGCTAAATAAGAAAGGGATCTGGCATGTCAGGGTAACAATGCCATCAATTTCGTCAGGAAGAGATTCTGTATCAGCACATCGAATGGGGATCAACAAAACAAAAGTGTAATGCTGTCTGTGTGTAGCCACAATCTGTGAGAAAGAACAGTGGGTGTGAGCAGTCATTGAGTTTCAGGTTTTTTTGTCCACGCATTCTAAAGAGCTTCGATCAATTACTCATGATTCTTTGTGCAACAAGGTTCAATCATTTTCCCTAAATATAGAAAAAAGAAGTCACTGGGTTCCTTATTATCAAATTTACTTCCTGGTTGTGATTCAGTGGTGTTTGTAATTGTGGTTTAATTGCATGCTGTTTTAATAAATAAAGTCTTCATTTTTATAAGCAGGCCTTTTAATATTTCATGAAATGTCTAACAGGCTTTCAGAACAGACTGTTGCTTCCATTGTTTGAATAAAGACAAGTGCTTTGCAAACAAACAGCAGGACTGCATTGAAGACAAGACCTGATGACACACATACACTCACGCACACACACACACACACACACACACACACACACACACACACACACACACACACACGCACGCACGCACGCGCACACACACACACACACACACACACACACACACACACATACACTCACGCACACACGCACACACACACACACACACACACACACACACACACACACAAATCGTACACACATGCATGCCTTGCTGTGATACACCCTGGTGACATCACAGGCAGTTGTGTCCAGATGTCAATGTAACGGTTCAGCAATAGAATGTGCACAGTATCATACAGAAAGTCATAAAGTAGCACATGCAGTGACCAGGTGGTCATAGAACTTCCTCCTTCTTCGTTTTCTTATGCTTTGACTGTAAAAACTATGTTAGCAAGCACCATACATGCTATGGTGCTTGCTAACACCATGCAAGGTGTATTTTAGTATGGATTTGCTATTAGATTTGCGGCCACAATTATGGTAATGCTTTAACAGGAAATGAAGCAGCAGCTTTGTTTCCTTTAATATAGGTAAACTGGCTGAACTCTGTATAAGACCATAGAACTGACTAAAGCAAATATCTATGTAGGGTAGGTTTTTGAAAGTCATGACTCTCTCTCTTTCTCTTTCCCTCACTCTCTCTCTCTCTCTCACACACACACACACACACACACACACACACACACACACACACACACACACACAAATTCTACTGCCACCTGTCTGGGTAGAAATGGGCATAAGAAGTAGGATATTAGTCAAGAAGTTGTATTAATATATATATGTTTTATCTTATGTCTGAGACATCCATTGTCTTACAAATGGAAGTTGTAGTAGATAGATTAACAAACATCCGTAAAGTATTAGCAATGCCCTTCTTCATTTATCTCAGTGTTTCTATAATCACTGTCGGCCCACTTTCTAAACCTGTGGTGTTGTCTTCCTAGGTCTGTTCAAATAGTCAATTCAGGAACAAACCTGTTGAGTGACAGGCAAACCCATGAATGGTGATGTGTTTTTTTGTGAAAAGTTGTTTTTGTCTTTTTTTTCTTTACAGGGAGAAAAAGGACAGACCACACCGCACCAATACAATGCTTAGGCTATCAAGATACACTGCTTAAGGTTACAGTGGAACAGTAAACCATGCATCAGGAGACAAAGTAGTCAATCAAAGCTTTGCTTGGACCTAAGCAAAAGAAAATAAAAAAGCTGACAGAATAAAGAGTACACCTGGACCTAATATAATTTGACAAATTGTGCGACTTTATCAACGGCTATATCCCAAACTGTAAGCATGTTATAGGAATATTGTGGAAGTCAAGCTGTGACTCAAGAAGAATGTTAATAAATAAATTACACAACCCTACCAAACTGTAATTGGTCAAGACTCCAAGGGAGAAAGAATTTGGTTAAGGTCACCTGCTGATACTGTTTAACCACCCACAGAAAAGGCATGTTTGTACAGTAAAAGGTCAGGAGCATATATTATCTCTGACACAGATCAGCTTTCATTGACTAAATATAAAGCATTGATCCACAGTGAAGAATTATTGTGTTTTTTTGTTTGTTTGTTTATTTTATTTTAATCACTATAAACCAAAAGTATGAAAATACAGCCAGAGCTAACAGCACTATTGTCATGAATGTATGACTGTTCTAAATGGGGAAGGCATTCTCATTTGCTGGCATTGTTATCCAGGTTAAATTCTTTTTTTTTTAAAACATTCTTTTATACTCCCTTTTGAAAGGATTATCCTTTTTATTGTGATAGACACAACAGCTACAATAAGACTTTGCTTTCCCAAAACTATCTGCTTTCAGCTCAGAGCACACCCAAACACAGGTATTCTTACCAGGAAGCATGGTGGCTAAGTGGTATATAGCTCCCCATAGCAATGGCGTGCGCCAACTGAGGTTGCTGCACCTTCTCCAGCTTGTGCCAGCTGACTGTAAGAGTGTGCTGTCCTACATTTCCATTTATTTTTGTTCATTTTCTGTAAACAAATTCAACCTCTGTGAATTATCCAGGATTTTTTCACTGGTGATTATATCATTGTTTAGTATCAATCCGATGCCACAATTATATTCAGTTATGTTATATATCATTTATTTGCATTCACATAGCATGTCTATTGTTAAGCACTATATTTCAACTGATGTTTATTTTTCACACACATGGGAGATAAGTGCAAACCCCTATCTTGAAATAAGAAGCAATCTCTTTTTAAAGAGTTGCTCTTTTAAAAAAAAAAAAAAAGATGCTTTATATATTTAGGAAACCACTTTATTTTTAAATTAAACATCTTTTTTTAAATAAGAAGCCATCTTTTTAAATCAATTGCTATCTTTTTAAAAAAGTTGTTTATATATTTAGAAAACCATTGTTTTTTTAAATAAAACATCTTTTTTTAATAAGACACAATCGTTTTAAATAGGCTACTGTCTTTTTATTTAAAAAATGTGTTATCAATTTAGGAAGCCATTGTCTTGTTAAATAAAGCTCCTCTATTTCAAAATACGTCTTTATTTCAAAATACATCTTCACAATTTCAAAATACGTCTTCTTTTTAGAGGCAATATGCTACGGGCTAAAGCTAGCCTTTGCGCATGCGCAAAACACTGTGGGTCAAGCTGTCATGATAGGATTGCCAGTATAACTAATGCATATCTAAACGTATGTCTTCGTGGTCTGTTCATAGAGTCACAGATTCGTAGACGTGGACTATATTAGCCTACAATAGTTGTCAAAATTTCAGTTTTTTAATTACATAAGTAATTACACATAATTACAAAATGAGCAGGAATTCTTTACACGTTCATAGGCTACCAACTCGTAGCCTACGTTTAAAAGTAGCCTATGCAATTGTAGCCTACTGGTGTTAGCCTACTCGTAGCTGGGGAAAAATAGCTTCCTTATCCAGGAGATCAGCTTGACTGATAATGTATGTGTGATCCACCGTTATAGAATTAGATGCACATATGACATAGCTACTACTGGTTGGTAAGAAAAGCAAAAAAAGCCACGTGGAATAGGCTAGGCTACTTGCAAACTTTCTCTAAGAATTCCAGCTCATTTTGTAATGATAGCTACTTAAAGCTGGGCTATATTTCTGTAGAATGCGATGTCCTGGAATAAGGAAAATATGGGTTTGTGTTCATTATTTGGCTACCCCTTGTCAATTACGCTTACCCGATGCATGGTGGCGCCCTAGTGGTAGTCGTTTACGTGCCAGTTATAGTAGCCTACTTTTTTTACTTTTAAGCCATGTTTCCTGTTGGGATAGCACAGAGCTCGGCTCTTTTCTATCCATAAAAAAACAAATAAAAGATTTGTTAGATTTATAGTAGCCTATTCAACTCCTGTATGCTATATAGAGTACTCGAGTGAGTACGTCAGATGTGGGCGGAGTCTGGTTTAAGAAGTAAATTCCCTATGACAGATAGAACGGGCTTCGGAGACTATCGACTACTTCTTGAAATCTGATTTATAGAATGAGCTGAAATGTTCCTGGATTAGCCTTTGTGGTATAAGGATATAGACCATATATCGCATGTTCCAATTTAAATTTTTTAAAGTAATGGATTAATAATTGTAGTTCAACTTGTAGTCCACTTTAACGGACTACATATCCAGTACTGCAATGCACGGTGGTGGTTCTCGACCAATAAGATATCATCTCGTCTGTCTGGACATTTTTGGCAAATGGGAGAATTGCCGCTGAAGACGAGCTAACGTTAGCTTGCTAAATTGAGATGCCCGCCCGACAAGGTCAGAAACTCTGCTACGGTTAACCACATAAAGCAATTCTAGCTTTTAGTCCTTCAAGCTAGCTAGCTAAAAGTGTTTAAAAATGGAGCTGTGTGCTACTGCTGGCTAACGTTATATGACAACGTTTGGAGACAACGTTGCTCGTCTGGAGGGAATTATGGGACGTCGAGTTTTTAAACAGTGCCAGCGCTGGTATATTCACAAAAAAATACTAAAACGTAAAATATAGCCTACTCGAAGCTGGTCCAGAAAAACGACATAGTTTGCGAACGGGCTTTATATTGAACAATCCAGGAAATTGACGGTAAGACATAATCACTAGAAATGGTTTAAAAGTAAGTTTTAGTGAATGTCTACACTCTAAATGAATGGGGAATTTACTTCCGAAACCAGTGCGACGTAATCACTTGAGTACTCTATAGGCCACATCTATACGACTCTGATGAACAGACCACAAAGACATATGTTTAGCTATGCATTAGTTACACTGGCAATCCGATCACCGTGCAGGGTAAGCGTAATTGACAAGGGGTAATATTGAACACAGACGCATATTATCCTTATTCCAGGACATCGCATTCTGCAGAAATATAGCCCAGCTATAAGTATAATTACAAAATCAGCTGGAATTCTTAGAGCAAGTTGCAAGTATTCCACGTGGCTTTTTTTATATGTTTAGATACCTTCTCTTTTCTTACCAACTCGTAGTATGCGCATCTAATTCTATAACGGTGAATCACACATACATTCTCAGTCAAGCTGATCTCCTGGATAAGGAAGCTATTTTCCCCAGCTATGAGTATGCTAACACCAGTACAATTGCATACTTTTAAACGTAGGCTACAAGTTTCAAAGAAAAGCGAAGGTATCTAAACGTATAAAGAATTCCAGCTAATTTTGTAATTATATGTAATTACTTTTAAAAACCGACATTTTGACAACTCCTGTAGGCTATGATATACACTGCCTGGCCAAAAAAAAAGTAGCTGTTGCACCCGTCATGCATAGTGCCCACTGTACAAGCCTCTAGAGGCAGTGTTATGATCTGGAGTTGCTTCAATTGGTCTGGTCTAGGCTCTCTTATGTTATGCAGCAATAAAATGAAGTCAGCTGAGTACCTGAATGTACTGAATGACCAGGTTATCCCATCAATGGGCATATTCCAGGACGACAATGCCAAGATTCATCGGGCTCAAATTGTGAAAGAGTGGTTCAGAGAGCATGAGGAATCATTTTCACACATGAATTGGCCATCAGAGTCCAGACCTTAACCCCGTCTTTGGGATGTGCTGGACTCTCCCGTCGTCAATACAAGATCTTGGCCAAAGATTGATGCAACTCTGGATGGAAATAAATGTTGTGACATTGCATAAGGTTGTTGAAACAATGACACGACGAATGCATGCCGTAATCAAAGCTAAAGGCAGTTCAACGAAATATTAGAGTGTGCGACTTATTTTTTGGCCAGGCAGTGTAGTCCACATCTACGAATCCGTGACTCTACAAACAGACCACGAAGACATAGGTTTAGCTATGCATTAGTTACACTGGCAATCCGATCATGACAGCTTGACCTACAGTGCTTTGCGCATGCGCAAAGCATTTTCCCTCTAAAAAGAAGACGTATTTTGAAATTGTGAAGACGTATTTTGAAATAAAGAAGACATATTTTGAAATAGAGAAGCTTTATTTAAAAAGACAGTGGCTTCCTAAATCGATAACGCATGTTTTTTAAAAAGACAGTAGCTCATTTAAAACGATTCTGTCTTATTAAAAAAAGAGATGTTTCATTTTAAATAAACAGTGGTTTTCTCAATATATAAATAACTTTTTTTGAAAAGATAGCAAGTGATTTAAAAAGATAGCTTCTTATTAAAAAAAGATGTTTTATTTAAAAATAAAGTGGTTTCCTAAATATATGAGGCAACTTTTTTAACTCCTTTAAAAAAAGATTGCTTCTTATTTCGAGATAGGGGTTTGCACTTCAGGATCACCGGAGGAGACACACATGAGTGTGTATTTGTGTGTATGTGTGCTTTATACTGTATATTTAAATATTATAAAAGTGTGCTGGTTATTTATGAAAAACACTGAAAGAATATGGATAATGTTCATGTGATTCTTCAGTGAATAGCTAATGAAGAGCTAGAGTGAAGGAAGGCTTTTTTTCAGCTCTGTTGTTGTTGTTATTCCTCTGGCCAGTGATGCAGAGAGAGGAACTGAGGGGTTCAGTTTGATGCATTCATCAGTCTTACTGACACTTTAATGCACAGCTGCTAAAACAAACCCCCCCCCCCCCCCCCCCCTACACACACACGCACACACTCACACTTTAACACTGGGCCTCTTTGCCATTTTAGTGACTGAGTCATTGCTCTGAGGCCGATGTCTGAAGTTAGTCATTAAATGCAGACTGAGACACGAGGGAACAGTCATCTCTGGCTTCTGAGTGACTGGACTTGCATTTTTCTGTTGTGTTCTGTTCATTCTCTACCAACTGTAAATAAATGTTGTTCAATAGAACATTTTGAGTGTGTGAGGAGAGAACAGGGTTATTAAGGGTGCGGTGTGCATAAGGGAAAATACATTCTAGAACCATGTCCAGATCCGTTTATGATTATATTGATTGTCACAATTGTCCGAGCCTTCAGTTGTGTGTCTGTATGGGATTGTTGAAAGTGGTGAGCTGGTAGAGTAGATCCACGGTCTCCTGCCTGATGGGAAAGGATGTGAAAACGGAGACCGGCTGCAGACAGACCGCAAATCAGACACTGATCCTACTAATCTTTATTTAGCCTCACAGCCACGTGAACTACATCCAGACTATCAGTGACTGTGGTTAGGCTATAGGGTTATGCTATAAATCCTATGACTGTTGAGATCTGGAATATTTGAACACAACCTTAATGTAATCTATAATATATGTGGATTTGTAATCACAATTGTATCATTGTGTATCAGTTATAGATTATAATCTGTCACTCCAATTTATATTACATTTAGGCTTAAATTATAGAATTCTAGAAATGCTAGAATGAAATTTTCAGCTCAAACACAGTTTTGTCTGGGTAATAGTCAGTGCATTGCATTGTGGGTCCACACCAGATTCACAGTAAATGCGCAATGCAAGACATTACAGGGTGGTTCCATGAGTTCATCCACAAGTACCACTGGGTTTTATCCCTAGCCCTGTCTGTCTGTGTTGTCTGTAATGCAGCTTTCTGGCCTCACAGAGCCATTGTGTGAACTGTGTGAGAGAGAAAAGAAATAATGCACTTCTCCTGCACATGCTCAGTTGAAAAATTTATGTTGAGCTTGTGTGGAAAAAAATAAAATTCAGAGCCTCAAAGGATAGCAAGCTAGCTAGCAAATTACATAACAAGAATTAATTATGTGGATTATTTGTTGCTCTGTGTGTTTTAGTCAAGATTTAAAGATCACAATTTTAACATCGATCAAGTTGGGACTTATTGTAAGCCATGTTTAAAATGTTAAAATAATGTGTCCCCCACTATGATTTGCATGCAAAACGCCATGTAGAAATTAAAAAGTTGACCAATCATGTAAGCAGGTAGAAAATATATTCAGTGTATGTTAAACAAAGCCACTCCCCACACAACAAATAAATCATTCCAAAACAGTGACACACTCTATTATTAGCAATAACACCTTTGGTTGCTCCATTTCACAGAGTGTTTGAATGTCTTTGTGGTGACAGTTGTGATGTCACTGCATTATACAAAAGGCAGGCTCCATAGACTCCTGCAGGAGACTATGAATGGGATCTCCATTGTAGTGGGTTTTCCTCTCAAAACTGTTACCCTCTGGCCATTCCCAACAATTTCCCCTCCAACTTGTTTCCGCAAGTACCTGAAAAAACAGTGACATTATCAAAAGAAAGCTGAGCAGACAGACTAATGACTCAAACAGACAGCTAAATGACTCATTTCAGAGCACATGCCTTTGTGTTTTATGATGGTAGTTACGTGGTGTAGGGTGGGATTATCTTGTAATTAATGGTTGTCTATATTTTCTTTACCTTATGATTCAGGGTTTGTCATCCTTTGTTGCTGTGTCTTTACAGTTTGCTATGTGTGTTATGTGACTGAGGTTATGTGTTCCTTAACGGTCTATTCAACCCAGTGTTTTAGAGGACAAAATCCTGTAGTGTTTTCTGAAATCAGTTGAAAGGGGGACTTTAGGTAAAACTGGGTTCACTCTGTGTTACTGCCTCTGGAACACCATGTAGTTTCTAAGATTTGTGATTTCTACTCTCTCCCTTCCTCGCGCACTACTCTCTCCCTTCCTCACTTCAGTGTGTGTGTGTGTGTGTGTGTGTGTGTGTGTGTGTGTGTGTGTGTGTGTGTGTGTGTGCATACGTGTATGTGTGTGTGTTCCTGTATTCTGTTGCTTAAGACATTCCATCAATGTGTGTGGAATGAAAAACAGATCATAAACAGTCACCAAGGGCCTGCTCAGACCCAAAACCCACGGTACAGTGAGTTCAAGTTCAAACAGGAAGTGTGAGAAACTCATAATAATGTGGCACACCTCCAACACTCTTTGCTCCGGGCGGATAAGGGGAAGGGCGGGAGGGCTCTCAACAGTCAGGGGGAATGAAGTTACACTAGTAGGCAGGAAGCCTGACAAACCCATGACTCTTGCCTCAAAAACAGGCCCAGATGGACAATGACTTCTCGGAAAATGATTATTTCTGCTGTTATATCATTATTGTTTATGCAAGCCAACAGGGAGAAGATGATTAATGAGCTTCGAAGAGTGAGTTAACTCAATACACTAAGAGCAGGGAGCAGATAAAAAAGGACTTGTAGTAGTCTAAACATCCTAATTCAGCTAATTATAGGTGTCTTGGGCTCGCCCAAAGGAAACAGCACACTCCTAATCACTAGGTCTGGACCCCTATGAGTTAGCGTCATGTAATCCTCAAGACAGTTTTTTTCCCCCAAACATACAATAATGCTCTATTTAAATTGTTAGATATAATACAAAAGAAGAGACCTAGATGTGTAGAACTGCCAACTGTGTTGTTATTACATGCGGCCTTTGCCTTTGAAAAGATGGATGTGGGCGAGTCCCAGGGAGGGAAGAAGCATCGTAAACATAGTGGGGCTCAATCCCATGATACATATATTTAAGAAACATAAACGCCGCTGAACCCATGTTCGTCCCACCCACGATCATCCTGGAAAGTCCCGAGGCACTAGTGTGGGAGTATTTCAGCATCAACAGTGTATGACTCGCCGAGGTCAAAGGGCAAACACTGTTCCCACTATCTTTAGCAAGTGCACTGATGATGCACCACACTGACCTGTGCTTTTCTTTGACAACCCCTGATTCTTGCCTCTGGCTTCACAGGAGTCCAGCAAGTCTTCAACACATCTACAGTAAAAATGTTTCTTTCTTGGAAGAGGCTTGAAAACATTAGGAAACAGACCATCCATGGGTAAAATAAATAAATAAAACAAAACAAAAGAATAAACAAACAAAAAACAGAGGCTTAAATATTCTCCCGCAACATGCGTCACAATAGCATTACAGAACTCCGACCAAGCTGGGAAATGCTCATTACGGCCAAGTGGCTCTCTGCCAAAGTGTTGCTCGATCTGTATTTACCTAAAGGTCTGGCATAGCATGATGGGGCGTATGCCCCAAAACCAAACAAAGGCTGATTGTGTGACTCGTTGACCCTTTTTTGGAATGTTCTAGGGCTTCAAGCAAAACATCCTGTTTGTCTTCCCTGCAGAACTGGGTAAATTACTTTCCTAGAAATTACAGAACTACACCCTTTCCATTCAGCATTCTTTATTCTGTACTGTATATATCAGTCAATCCTGTATTGTATTCTGAAAGACAGTGACTAGTCTTTATTCTAAAGAATTGACAAGCGATTGACTGAAGGTTTGACAGAAAGGTGCACAGCATAATATAGGAAAGGTCGTATTTCCTGTTGCGATATGAAGCCTTCCATAAGCATTTGCATGTTTATTGTGTGCTCCCCCACCCACCCGTAACAGGAGGTGGGTCTTTGTACACTTTGTGCACTCCTTTTCCAGACTGCACATGTCCTTTGATGGAGGTGTTCAGCGCAGTGACTCTGTGTCGTTGGCAGTCTCCATGGGAAGTCCATGTTTGTAGCTTTAGTCATTGTTTAAGTGGCGGGCCTCCAAATGTGAGCCATATCCGGGAGGCCCTCTCACACAGGGTGAGGACCACTGTTTGCATTGTGTTCCTGATAAAGATGGAGGGCGCAGGGTGGGAAGTGGGGGGGGGGGGGGGGGAGGCTTGTGGGGTGGCTTATCGGTGCATATATATGTGGGCCATTGTTCATTACTGGACTGTTTTCTGTAAAAACATGTCGCAGAGGAATTTGGTAGTTGTTGCTCAGAAATAATATTATAACACTGAAAAACATCTGGCATCATGAGGGATCAGCATTTCTAAATTGGAAACAGATTTGGCCCCTGTTGGCCTGTGGGGTACACCAAGTATTTTGAATATGGGGACTCACCGGCTCTCTGATCTAAAGGAAAAAAAAAAAAAAAAAGCTTTCCTTTGATCATTACCATGCATTACTCTTGCTATGGAAGATATTTCATAAGAATGAATATGAATTCCTGCTTAAATGTTGATTAGCTTTCCAGGAGGTGCAATAATTATGCACTTATTATTTAAATTATGTTAGGGCATGTACAATGTACCATTGTGTTGTTGTCATGTGTTGATATCCATCGCTGTACCTGTTATCTGAACTGCAGTTGTTAGAATGGTTCAACTGAAAACAAAGATAAGTAACCAACTGGTAACTAATATACTAACATACTTGCTGCACAACCTAGCTATTAATACACACAAAGGAGAAGCTCCTACCGTTTTCATGGAAACAGTTGCTTAGACACTGTCCTGCAGTTCCCCACTCCAGGCCCCTTTCTGCAGAGTCATCGCGGCTCCTCCCACTGTAGTGTCTGCATTCCATAGCATTCCCCCGGCCCCCCATTCATCCCAGCTATAATCACACAACGTCACAAATCCAGCCGTCCTTCACACTGAGTTCCTGCCCCCCACAGGCACCGTGGCAACAAGATCAATGTGTCTCAGTAATATTAGGAGACTAAAGCCTGCAGCAAGTGGAGAGGACACTATTCTTAAAAAATGTGCTTGGTCAGTGCTTTGTCCCCGACGTTTCATTTCTTAAACATGGTAGATGAGGATGTGTGTGTGTCTAATGCATGAGTGCGTCTGCATGTTCGTGTGTGCATGTGTGTGTACATATGTTATATGTTCATATGGACTACTAGTTTAACTGGAACTTTCGATGATTTCTTATTCCAGTCACAAAAATGCAAGTCTCCTGACATTCCCCCTGCACCCCTACCAAGCAACCCCAACCCCCTTTCTCCCCACCACACCCCAAGCTGGCTAAAAACCTGTTCAAACTGCTGCAGCCTACCGAGATGCTTTTTTATGTTTCCTTTATGTAACTTTTAAAAAACCTTTAACTTTTTTTCTTTTGTCTTTGTCAGGCCAGGTCTTGTGCATCCCCACTGTGTGAAAAAACAGGAAGACCTAGCTGAGCTTTGCAGTAAGGGCTTACTGTGTCTCAATCTTCTTTCAGCAGACCACACATCAAGCATGCCACTGACCTGGGATCAGTTTATGCATAATCAAGTCTGAAGTGGATGTAGTTTATTCATCAAGTACGGTAATCGACTTGTTTAAATTGTAAGCATGTGTTTGTGTTAAGCTGGTAAAGTTTACAGCTGAATTAATTTTTCTAGTTTATGTATTTACTTTATTCACTTGTCACTGCAAGTATAAACAGACAGTTTAGCTGTAAACCAAGAAAGCAGTTATGAAATATATACAGCAGATGTATGAAGTCTAACCTCTCCAAAGGAGGCAGCAGGACTCTGATGTACTCCACTGAAGAGAAATAACAAATTAGACATAGTAGGCTACTCATTCAACTAGAAATAATTCCTCCTCTTCCTGATTAGGTTGTGTTTGATCAGAAATGACAGTGTGGAACTCTGCTGCTATGGGAGTTGTAGGAATGTGGAATGATATTTTAATTCATAATGCTTTCTCCTGTCTACCAGCTGGTGGGTTTTCAGGAAGCCGCACCTGGATTATATCAACTTTTGTCCTTAACTTTGATTTGCAAGTAAGTGTAAGCCTTGTTATTTCCATATGAATAAGCTAGTTTTTCCATTAAATTGGTGGTTTTCAGTCTGTGTTGAGAAAAGGTAGTAAGCCCTGTGAGAGAAAAGGTAGTATGCCCATTAGACTGCTTGAATCCAGGTGCTGGTGTATTGCAGTCCCTGAATGGTCTGCTCATCAACAGTGGCTTGCCATGTGTGGCCTTCTCAGATGTGGAGATAAACATCACACAGATTTGTGAAATCTGTACCCTGCATGTTGAATTGTCACGTCACTGGTCCAAGAAAACCTTCATGTTTCTCGCTGTCTATTTGCCTTTCTTCTCTCACTCATTTAGAAAAAAAAATGTTTGTGAGGAAAAGAAGCAAAGTTTCTCTAGCAATTACGGCTTGTTGGCCAGGCAAGAGTTAGTGGGAGGTCATGATGGTTGTCATGACAGCAGTTATAACTCACAATCAGGCAGCGGAATGTCCTCCCACACGCCAGGCGGGAGAGGAGGAGGAGGAGGCGGGGCTTGCATTCTGCACATGCTCCGTCCATCAACAAGCAGGCAGTATCACATCACCGCTCAGTTCAGGGGCGGTCCGGCCAGGGCTGGGCTTTAACTCCAGGGCCAGGGGGGTCATGGAGATGGGGGGGTGGAGGGGGCATTAGAGTCAGTGTGGAGAGAGAGAGGCAGCAGGGACATGAACAGAGAGAATGTAGGGAGGAGGAGAGAAAAAAGTCAGCATGAGCGAGCCAATCAGAGAGCAAAGCAGCGCATATTTCAGCCCTCACATGTTTCTGATAAGACTCTCAAGGGGAACAAGCAGACAGTTTTGTTCTCTAACACAGGAAAGCGTTGCAGATGTTCCCGAAGCAGGGCCTCCCGTTTCCCCGAGCCCCGCCCCCTCTCCTCATGCCCACGTAAGCCCCTGTTGTCCCGCCAGCGCCCCGGCTCAATACCGCCGCTTTGTTTATCCTGAAACTCGGGTCATCCGCGGGCCAGCTCCAGACGAGAAATACTTTGGCTCCCTGCTCTGGCAGCCGGTCAAATCCACCCTTTTTTCAAAAGATTACTGTGCCACGGTCTCCAAACAAATGTGAACCCGCAAGCACTGCCAGATCTGCTGAGTAGCGCGGAATGCCACAGCAGGGTCCCAGGCCCATTTCGTTTGACGTTTTCACACACACGCACACACACACACACACACACACACACACGCGCACACACACATGCACACACACGCACAGACACACGCACGCACGCACGCACGCATGCACACACACACACACACACACACACACACACGCACAGACACACATGCACACACCCCTTCCCTGGCCGCCCCTGCCTCCTCAAACATTTTAATGTCACTGTTCAGACAGGCGTTTTTTTTTTGCTGCCAAAATAAAAGCCCCACAACAAGATTTTTCCCTTCAGAAAGAAAACCTGACAGCGAAAGTCCAGTTCAGCTTTCCATCAGCCTCACCATTTGTTTTCCTTTCATTTCCCTGGGCCTTGCAATGAAAGATCAATTCATCCAACCTACGAAACATAGAGGCTGTTGGGGGGACGCAGTGTACTTCAGCAAAGTGGCTTTACCCTCCACGGCACTGACTTTGAGGTCTATAGCTCGAGCGCTAAAAATTATTGTCGGGCAGCATATGAGAGCTCCTATCATGAGATACCTTTATTGTTATTGTGTGAATCAGCATGGGGCTCTCTCTCCTATGCTCTCATTGTTTGCTAATTAATTATGTCCTGTTAAACCGAAAGCACTGCTGATTATAGTGTGTAGAAAGGCTTAATTGCATTTTTTTCTGAACTCCATTATATTGATACACATTACTGATACTGAGTACGTGTTTTCTGTACTCGTCTTGTTAAAGGGAGGTTTTTATAACTCCATTATATTGATACACATTAATGATACTGAGTACGTGTTTTCTGTACTCGTCTTGTTAAAGGGAGGTTTTTATAACTCCATTATATTGATACACATTAATGATACTGAGTACATGATTTCTGTACTCGTCTTGTTAAAGGGAGGTTTTTATAACTCCATTATATTGATACACATTACTGATACTGAGTACGTGATTTCTGTACTCGTCTTGTTAAAGGGAGGTTTTTAAAACTCCATTATATTGATACACATTAATGATACTGAGTACGTGTTTTCTGTACTCGTCTTGTTAAAGGGAGGTTTTTATAACTCCATTATATTGATACACATTAATGATACTGAGTACATGATTTCTGTACTCGTCTTGTTAAAGGGAGGTTTTTATAACTCCATTATATTGATACACATTACTGATACTGAGTACGTGATTTCTGTACTCGTCTTGTTAAAGGGAGGTTTTTATAACTCCATTATATTGATACACATTAATGATACTGAGTACGTGATTTCTGTACTCGTCTTGTTAAAGGGAGGTTTTTATAACTCCATTATATTGATACACATTACTGATACTGAGTACGTGATTTCTGTACTCGTCTTGTTAAAGGGAGGTTTTTATAACTCCATTATATTGATACACATTAATGATACTGAGTACGTGTTTTCTGTACTCGTCTTGTTAAAGGGAGGTTTTTATAACTCCATTATATTGATACACATTAATGATACTGAGTACGTGATTTCTGTACTCGTCTTGTTAAAGGGAGGTTTTTATAACTCCATTATATTGATACACATTAATGATACTGAGTACATGATTTCTGTACCCGTCGTGTTAAAGGGAGGTTTTTATAACTCCATTATATTGATACACATTAATGATACTGAGTACGTGATTTCTGTACTCGTCTTGTTAAAGGGAGGTTTTTATAACTCCATTATATTGATACACATTAATGATACTGAGTACGTGTTTTCTGTACTCGTCTTGTTAAAGGGAGGTTTTTATAACTCCATTATATTGATACACATTAATGATACTGAGTACGTGATTTCTGTACTCGTCTTGTTAAAGGGAGGTTTTTATAACTCCATTATATTGATACACATTAATGATACTGAGTACGTGATTTCTGTACTCGTCTTGTTAAAGGGAGGTTTTTATAACTCCATTATATTGATACACATTACTGAGTACGTGTTTTCTGTACTCGTCTTGTTAAAGGGAGGTTTTTATAACTCCATTATATTGATACACATTACTGATACTGAGTACGTGTTTTCTGTACTCGTCTTGTTAAAGGGAGGTTTTTTATAACTCCATTATATTGATACACATTACTGATACTGAGTACGTGTTTTCTGTACTCGTCTTGTTAAAGGGAGGTTTTTATAACTCCATTATATTGATACACATTACTGATACTGAGTACGTGTTTTCTGTACTCGTCTTGTTAAAGGGAGGTTTTTATAACTCCATTATATTGATACACATTACTGATACTGAGTACGTGATTTCTGTACTCGTCTTGTTAAAGGGAGGTTTTTATAACTCCATTATATTGATACACATTAATGATACTGAGTACATGATTTCTGTACCCGTCGTGTTAAAGGGAGGTTTTTATAACTCCATTATATTGATACACATTAATGATACTGAGTACGTGATTTCTGTACTCGTCTTGTTAAAGGGAGGTTTTTATAACTCCATTATATTGATACACATTAATGATACTGAGTACGTGTTTTCTGTACTCGTCTTGTTAAAGGGAGGTTTTTATAACTCCATTATATTGATACACATTAATGATACTGAGTACGTGATTTCTGTACTCGTCTTGTTAAAGGGAGGTTTTTATAACTCCATTATATTGATACACATTAATGATACTGAGTACGTGATTTCTGTACTCGTCTTGTTAAAGGGAGGTTTTTATAACTCCATTATATTGATACACATTACTGAGTACGTGTTTTCTGTACTCGTCTTGTTAAAGGGAGGTTTTTATAACTCCATTATATTGATACACATTACTGATACTGAGTACGTGATTTCTGTACTCGTCTTGTTAAAGGGAGGTTTTTATAACTCCATTATATTGATACACATTACTGATACTGAGTACGTGATTTCTGTACTCGTCTTGTTAAAGGGAGGTTTTTATAACTCCATTATATTGATACACATTAATGATACTGAGTACGTGATTTCTGTACTCGTCTTGTTAAAGGGAGGTTTTTGAAATGATCATTTATAATTTGTGCTTCTCATAAGTAATCAAACTGCATGTCTATGCTGTGAAAATAAAATCACACCAGCAGCATTGACGTTTCGCTATTGCTGTGTCCTGCTTTGTTCTGCTGCATAACCATCAATGAGAAAAAGGCCATTTCACCTCCTAATACTGTACCCCCATTTGCAAGTGGAACGTGAATCCAGAAAGACACGCTGGAAAATGACCCAGGATGCTGTGCTCTGGGCGGCTGACTTTCACAGCTGCGCTGGGCTCTTAAAGAGGGGGCTGCGTTTGGATGTAGGACAGACGATAGCCTCAGGATAGTTCTGCCTGCACCATTTAAAGGGCCCGTGTGGCTCTCGGCACAGCCCGCACAGCCTCTGGCACATGGCCCAGTGTGCACGTGTGTATGCGCAAGTTGGGCAAGCAGGGGCGGAGGTTAGGTGATTGAAAGTACCATTCATTTTTCCCATCATTGTAGCAATTTTTCTTAATTCACATAAAACCATCTGAAGTCAGATACCCAGAGCTCCAGACTGCACCCTGTGGTACGGTTATTCTCAGCAGGGTCATAGTGTCCCCAAATAAGAACAACAGCACTTCAAAGAGCCTGCATCATCTCAGTACCTGTTCCTGAATCCAGATCCCATTCATTATATGAACAAAAGCTGGGACTGACCCAAGGACAGTGCTCTGGAGTTGCATTTACACTTAGGGGGGGAACAACAGCGCAGCTGCCATCACGGATCTGCGTGAGTTCCCTGCGTCACTCTGAGTGAAAACAGTTTAACAACCTCCGGCAAGTGGCACCACGAGGAGACCTCATGTCCCACAAAACCTCATCACTGCTGGCCCTGCTCAGCCTGGTGTGTCACTATTAAAACACTGCGGCTCTATATGTTAACGGACATCTGTTCACAATTTCAGGGGTCATTAGGAGTGTATATATGGGTCTCACCCTGTGCTGAGAAAATATAAAACAAACAGGTTAATGCATAATGATATCAGGACAAACAGGGACCAAACACAGAACCCTCACCATGTAAAACCAAGCCTCTCTTGCATCACGTGATTTACATGGTTAATGGGGAACTCGTTAATACCATATTAGCAATCTCCCACATCATGCTAATTAGAGTAATACCCCATTACACCACTGATTCTGCACTAGAAAATGTGAAGTGAAGCAGCACGTTTACTCAATGGTTACAGGGATAAAAGCCCTGAGAATGTGAGTCCACAATCTTCAGGGCTGAAGCCCAGTGCCATTTATTAATTATGAGGAAAAATATCGCTTCACATAAACTGAGCACTGTGGCTACAGACACACCCACCAAGGTGACTGAGGGACAGATGATAGGCAGCATGAAACAGTGCTCATGTGTAGAGTCTGCAGTGAGGAGTTGGACACTGCAGATTGTTGTTAAAGGCCGGGTTCTCAGGAGGCTGTGTAAACCTGCACTCCTGCAGGGGTCTACTGCTTAGTAACACAGGCCCTGTCACAGATTAGCCTCTGTGCTCTGATTGGAGGGGGCTAGGGTGGAGGGTCAGAACCCCCTGGGGGAGCCTCCAGCAGTAATTGGGCAGAAGCAACATGCGGCACGGAGAAGCAGGGTTGCGTAACGGGCCTGTGCACCTCACTCTCTTTCCCTCTTCTCTGTCTTGCTCTCTGGCTTTCCAGCTGAGAGGCCCACTTCCCTGAGGGAAGGGCATGATGGAGAAATCTAAACTGTAGTACTACTGACGAAACCTCTCTCAATGAAAAGGGAGTAAAAATAGACGCAAACGTCTGTGAGGAGAGGGGGACGAGGAGAGAGGGGTAACTGGGGTGATTGGATGATAAGAAGATAAGTTAAAAGGGAAAAAAACAAGTGTGCCTGTGTGTGGAAAGCCTTGGCTGGGAGACAGCGCGACAGTGCTCTGCGCTGTTCCCACGAGGCCTCACAATGCTCCTCTTTGGAGACCATAACAAAGAGCCCAGTATGGCTCAGCACCACGCTGTGGAGCGGGGGGCCCGCCCCTCTGCACTATGATACAGGCAGCTGTGAGCTCTGACCTGGCTTTGAGGTACTGGCCCATCACCAAGGATGTAGTCACACTGTACCCCTCCCACCATCCGCACTATGCCCCCCCCCCCCCCAACACACACACACACACACACACACACACACATGCATGCATTCATTCTGAAAATACCCAGGCATGCATTATGAGAATTCAATCAATTGGTTTAAAGCTTAGAAAGTGGAGGTCGCTGGTGCACGATGTGTCGCTGTCATCCCGGCCAACTGAAGACCTCCCTTGCCTGGGCCATGTTAGGGCCAATTGTGCATCACCCTGCGAGATGGCCAGCTGCAGTTGGTAATTGTACAGTCCAAATTTGCTAGCAGACCGTGGGGTCCATCCATGCAGTAGAACAGCGCCTTAACAGGATGAGCAACCGAGCAGCCCCAAGTATACTGTTATTTATCTCTAAAAATGTATTTGTCTTGCATTGAAAACAAAAAATTTTGTGTTTTTGTGGAGCACTTCCTTTTTTGAAGAGAGAGTTCACCGCATGCAAAACTGATGATGACTGCATAATTGTTTTGAAAGAGCTTAGCTTTCTGGGTGAAATGACGACATGACCAAAAATAGACCAGTTTCCCAAAAACCCAACATAGTTGGGGGAGTCTTGTCTGTACAGACACTAGTTTCATAATCAAATCAGGGAAGACTAACCTTGTCTCTTCCATTACTACCATTCTTCTACTCTAATTCTATTCAGCGACATTAATATATTTAACCCTCAGTCAACGTAAGCTGTCTGAACATTTTATTACAGCTCCATTCTTGTCCTTTCTTATTTGTTCTAAAGGAGTTGCGTCATTTGTTGGCCTTGTGAAAAAGTTAATAATCACATTAGTGTAACTGAAACAGTTATGTAACAATTGGAGATCTTTTTTTTAGACAACACCCTTAAACAGTTGTCTCAGGAAAACAGAGCATCTTAGTGGCATGTGTGCATGCATGTGTTTGTGTGTGTCTATCCTCAGAGTATTCGCATCCCTTCAACCAGTGATACTTTTAATAAGCTGTTTTCTGTGACCACTCTTGGTTTTCATGAATTTGCACAGACAAAGCATGACGTCCACAGCATGTTGTAAATCTAAATCAAAGACTACATATGAGTAATATGTGGCTAAATTCTTGACAAGAAAATTTTTGGTCCAGTTTACAGCTGGTCATCATCAAGAAGCAAACAGCTTGGCAGAGTGTTCAACACAGTGTACAGTGTAACTGTAATGTAACAAGCTGTATCAGCTACCATTGCACAGACTGGGATGCATGTGTTTCTGCAGTGCAGACTGAGGCTTCAGCGCACTGAAGCTGCATGGGAAAACTGGGCCAGGGAGAAAGTCCCCACTTGGCTTTGCACACTCTTGCCTTTGACGAGCACTCCAGCGTTGCACTGCCACTTGTGTTAATGCATGAGCATGTCCATTTTCAAAGCTGTTTGACATTAAAGGACTTACCTGGGTCTCGACTTCCTCACCATTGTACTAAGAACTAAACCTCCTCCACTGGGGTGTTTCACTAAAATATGAAAGACTGTGATGGGGGGGGGGGGGGGGGGGGGCAGAGGAGACCCAGGACAAAAAGTTCTTTCAGTTTTTTTCTTGTTTGCTGGATATCCTCCAATGGAGACAGGGTGGGGGAGGGCGGCTCCAAAGTAGTCTGGATTCATTTTACACCCGTCCCGTCTCTGGGATTTCACATCACCCACACCCTTCAGATGCGTCCAGAGTCCAAGTGAACAAAACAAGCAGTTGAACACATCCATTCCTGGAGTACTTTACCATGGTATAGCAGGCCTAACTGTACATGCTGTGACAGCTTGTGTAAAATGAATGATCATATTTCAGATTCAAGCAAATGGCTTTTTCACTGTGAAGGACCATACCGGAGCCAGTTATCATGCTAGCGTCATAATTATCATGGAGTCAATAAATTTTACTTATCTGCTGACCCCACGTAACAATCTCCATCATCAGAACATGTTGAATATGTATGCCTCCCCCTCCCCAAACTGATTATAGCATTACTACCAACATGCCGTTTTTACTGGCTGTAAGTGAAAGCCTCTTATTATCTGCTGCATGTTAACAGAGGGCAACACCCACACAAGCGCATGCACATACACACACACACACACACACACACACACACACACACACACACACACACACACACAAATTTACAAATGGACGACAAAGAGGGTCTACTCTTTGATAAACTGAAATTTGAAAGTACCATGAAATTTGAAAGTAAAATGAAGTTTTCGTATTGGCACATCTGAATACTGGCCCTGAACCAGGACTTTGCCACTTCCAGTCAAGCAGACATGGCTTCAGGAGGCCTGTCAGGAAGACTGCTCAGATTCTGACAACATTCGTCATGGGGTTCCGGCTCCCGCACTGAGCGGAGAATTGATTCCTCTCATGATCAATGTGTTTTTACCGTGTCGACGCAGAGCCAGCGGGTGAAGAACGAAGCAGATTATCTGGGCAACCTTCTATCAAACATGCAGAGAGGTCAGATGGGAACTCGCTCGGTTAGGAGGAGATTTTACGCCAGCAGGGTGGGATCAATGCAGGAACAGAAACATACTGTATGACTCTGGGTGCAAATGGAATTAGACAGCTCGTCAATTTCTGTGAAACTGTGGTTGGAAGAAAAGGAATGCACAGAACGCCTCCAATTAGAGATCACAATCATTTGTCAGATTTGAGTGAACACTGAAAGACCTGAAAAACTCCCTGAGCCCAAACTAAAAGCAGGTTAACAGAACTGGTTTTATGTACAGTACTGTACAGTACAGTAGACATGGACGATCAGGGAAGACTAGTCTTGATGCATTGTGTGATCATGCAGAGACCTGATGCGTGGGAGATTCGAATGCAATTTTTTTTTTTATTTCAATATTGTCGACCGGTAAAATAATTTGCCTAATCAAAGTGCAGCCAATAGATCAGTACAGTGGTGAATTTATTGATACAAAATGCACTCTTGAAATAACATACAGGACCTATCAGAAGTCTTTTTTTCTTTCTGTAAGAAAGTAAATACAAAACTCAGTTAATTAGGTAATTCTGCTTAGCTCAGACAGGGTTATTACAATTCACTGGAACCAGCCGCTGGTCAGTAAAAGTTTGCATGTGTGAGACAGATTATGCTTGGAATCTGGGCTCAGAACAGGCTCCCACTGCCTTCTACTGAAGCCTATTCAGAATCAGGTTTAGTTACTGACTATGGAAGGTAAGGCCTAGGAGCAGGGGGTCCACCCCCATCCCAATCACCCTCTACCCCCCTGATAAATGAAGACCAAGATTGAGTCGCTTGACCGACATATTTATTACTTTGCATGCAATTATGCCATTTGTATAGTACATATGTATACTGTATATGTCCACGTGCATACATTTGCGCATGCACCCGTGTGAACGTGCATGCGCATGTGAATGCAAATGTATGCGATTGTAAGCTGCGTTGAATAACTTTTTTTTTTTTAAAGCCACGATCAGGAAATTATTCCCTTTGTAATCTACAGGCATTTCGGTTTTCAGTCTATTCCCTTCAGACACTTTTTTTTTTTTTACATTTCTGGTTTAATCTAAACCATAAGAGTCTCGTATCAACTCCCGACTTCCCTTGGGAGAGATTGTTGCTGTTTTTGTTACACAATGTGTGAGTTGATAATTTAGATTTCATTTCCTGTGGGTTTCAGAATGTTATTCTCTTTCTTGGATTAATGTGCATTACAGTGCTATGGGGTATTACTGTAGGCTATAGCAATAATGAAAATTGCCTGAATAAGTGCATATTGCCCTACTGTTACTACCACTGAAATAGTTACACTGGGATTTGTTAACTTTTCAAAACAAACAATACTTTACTTTATCTTAATAAACACATTTTTTTTTCTTTTGATAGCTGTTCAAAATCTGCATGATTAATGATGCTCCGTGATCAGCTTTGCACGATATGCTACGTACCTCCATTTGCCCAGGGCATATGGTTCGATTGAAATTCTGGAACTGTAACTGAAAATTTATCTTTTAAATTTCAGTAGGCTACATAACTTTGATATAGTTTGAAGAATATTTTTAATAATCATTCATTGTAACAATGTTTGCTGCCATTGCACCAGGGCAATTGGCACAACTGTAGTTACAGTGTGCAACCCAGCTACTGATGCTTTATAAGCAGTTATGCTGCAGTGCTGGAGCATCATCTGTTCTTCTAAACTGCTTTATTAATGTGTTTTCTTCCCTTCCTTTCCTACAGATTTTGGTTGGCTGCAAGACACAGGAACTGTTAGGGAACTTCAGTGTATCACGAATGATGTGTATCAACCTGAATCGCGTTAGTAGGCTATCCAGCTGTACACAAAGATAACATAAAATGTACGCACAACATAAACTGAGCCAAGCACACAAATAATGAAATATAACCTAATTTGGAAATGCGTGTCTGTCAACTTGATAAATAAGTTACGGTTAAACTTGTTGCAAACAGTTATGAAACTCCTAAGAGTGAGAATATGAATAAGCATCGAAAGAAAAGGAGATCTGTGAATGAAGAGTGTTTTTCCAAAACACACACATTCCAGTTTTGATAAACCATATTTTTCAAAGTGGGTATTATTTTTCTGATAAATGGTCATATATTTGCAGGTTTGCTTTTACACTATTATTCTTGGGGATTTAAGTGTTAAAAATAGATTTTTCATGCAAAACAACTTGCCAATTTAAAGTAAACAAAAATGTTGATTTTGTTAAAATTGGTGAAAGTGGACTGAGTGAGTTTTGTGAAAAGGCTCTTCTGTTGTAACGTGTATTTTAGTGTACTTTATTTACTTTCCCAAGTGCATGTAGCTGAATGCTGAATCCATTTGACAAAACACAACATCTAAATGAATAGACTGTATGTATGCAGCTTTCGAGGTGAAAATCATGATGGTATTTTTTATTGTAACAATATCCATGTTTTCTTGTGTGTATATTGTTATTGTGCTTGCAGATTTGAACAGGAACAGTCTGGAATAGCATATTTGGCTGTGTTTTGAGAAGAGAATGTGTGTGTGTGTGTGTGTGTGTGTGTGTGTGTGTGTGTGTGTGTGTGTGTGTGTGTGTGTGTGTGTGTGTGTGTGTGTGTGTGTGTGTGTGTGTGTGTGTGTGTGTGTGTGTGTGTGTTTTGTACTCTTTCTACGCTTCCTTTTTGAATGCTGCAGAACAAATACATGGAATGCTCTGTACCTGATGTGGTAGAGCACTGTTTATTGTAACCTGCTGAGAGGGATGTGCTCACTCGAATGCCGCCCTTGTGTCCCTGACAATGTGAGCAAAATGTATGCATGCATGTATGTAGCAAGAGGCTGTCATGAATGGATCTTTTAGTCATACCATTTCTGGCCTGGGTTTACCGACACCTTGAGTATCTTCCTCGGCTCCTCACTGTCTTAAATTATTTCTTCAATAAGTAGCAGAGTGTGTTGAAGGCTGAGTGGCACATTGGAGCCTATACTGTTGGTGGTTGTGGAGGGGGAGGGGGGGGGTTGTTGAGTGCTGGGGGTGGTGGTGCTGGTGGGGAAGGGGGGGGGGGGGGGGGTGCAGGAGTTGGGGCAGATTGGAGGCGTGAAGAAGGAAAGCCTTGTCTTTTGACCCAAGGGAGTCTGCATGTCACTCTACACTCCTGAAATCCAACGCTTTCAGGGTGAACCAGGAGACATGTGTTGTTGAGACCCCCTCCCCCCCCCCCTCCCCATTGAAGCTGGAAGCCCAGACAAGGGGCTGCTTTGTGCAGGGGAGCTTTAGCTTAGGGCTGCTGCTTGTGGCTCAGGTCCAGGGGGATATCTGATGACTAAGGTCTGCATGCTCCACTGTACAGGAGGCTTTGATTAATGAATACAGCATCACTGCAGATTGGCTCTCCCCTGAGTCCAGGGCCTATCACCACCCCAACCTGCCAGTCCTCTGGTGAGTCTGAAAGTAACTCCCCCACAGCATACCTTTTTCTGGTGTGTCAGCAATAAAACAAAGCTTGGGTTCATACAGCATATGTGTGTGTGTGCTTGTGGTTGTAACCGTGTGTGCCTGTGCATGTATGGTGTGTGGCCTGAGACCACTGTTGTGCTTTGATTTCCAAACAGTCAGCACGGGGACTGGGCTCCTAATAGGCCCTGTTCCTGCATACTGTCTTTGCAGGCCTTGCTCTGCTGCTGGAAAGCGATCCTGGGAGCAACCTGAACTCAGCCCGATCCAATTAAACAGCGTAAATAATTTAGCTGGTGGGACAGTGGGTAGAGGGGGGCGGTGACATCATCCTTCACAGGGAACAGAACACCAGAGGCCAGGGGCCTTACAGCCTGTTTTCCCTCAGAGTCAGTCAGCCATGTCCATCTACCTCCTGAAAGGATACAACACCGCCCAAGATAAAATTAAATAAAAATGAAACGGAAACGTATTAGAGGTTATACAACTGACCCGAAACAGGAGGTTCGTTCTGGGACGAGACCTGGAACCCTCCTGTCGTATCTTCACAAAAAGGAAACCTCTGAGAGGCTGAATTTTGTAAAAACTAAAATCTAAAAGGCTGAAATGACTTGACCCAAAAGAAAACCGCAGATATTTTGGCAACAGTTAGGGATGATTTACAGGATACATTGTATGTACTATGAATACACCCATTGAATCATTCTAATATATCGGTGCAATAGCTAGCTCTAATCTGTGAGACTGGACAGTCTTACAAAATGGCCATCTGCAATTTGCTATCTTAGTTTCTATATAATTCTTGTCACAAGGCCACCACTAGTGAAGAGGTAGAATATTAGATGACAGGGGATTAATCTGAAGCCTGAAGTTTGTGGGAGATATCATGGAATTCGACTCACATACACCCCCTCTGGTCTTCATCACCCTCTCTCTCCCTCTGTACGCCACCAGGTAATTGGGGCTCCCTGAACATAATGTAGCCCAATCAGTCCATCAACAGAGGGGGTGCGACACAGGCTATTGATGGTGTGGTTGTGTAGAGTAATAGGTAGCAGTAAAGGGAAATTTAGTGGGTCAAACCCTCCCCTCCCTATTCACCTTGTCTGAGCTGCCTCCATTTGTTAACAATCACCTCCAAACGTGCCCAAAATGAAAAAGTACACTGTCGGCTTTTGATCAATTTTGTTAAATGAGCAAATTTTAAAGCGACTGTGAATCCC
The DNA here is from genome assembly GCA_029718625.1 of Synaphobranchus kaupii. Classification (NCBI taxonomy): domain Eukaryota; kingdom Metazoa; phylum Chordata; class Actinopteri; order Anguilliformes; family Synaphobranchidae; genus Synaphobranchus; species Synaphobranchus kaupii. Next base: position 59,578,057 of record CM056380.1, read on the forward strand.
CTGGGCTCTGCACCTCTCTGTGAAAGATGATATTTGGCATTCATTGCGTGAGTGAATGTGGTTAACAAGATGAGGTCGAGTAAAGTTTCCCTTTCCCAGATGATGCCGGGCTGACACATAACTGGACACATGTACCCTTCATTATTTACTGTATGTGTGGTACAGAAAAATGAGAAAGTGGGAGATGACAGCCAAGAGGCAGCTGTTGAGAATAAATCCAGTTTATGGCATGTAGACCGGGAGCTTCAAAGGGGTCAATGGGTTTGTTTGTGGAATTGGGGGGCTGGGCAGTTTGCCATGTTTCGATGTTACGCTGTAACTCGATGCAGAGATGGTGAGAAGCAATTCACTTAATTGCAGTCTGCTCAGGAAAAGTGAAACATCCATCACTTTTTGAGGTTTTTATGTAGAATCGAGACACAGTTGGAAAGCTTTCAAAAATGTTGAGATTGGGAAAATTCTAAGCAGAAAGACACTGAGACAAAACTGCAGACTATCAGCACGACACAGCTGGTGAAAGTTATTTCCGAAGGGAAATAAAGTATATTTCTGCTGCAGTTCAGTCCTGCCTGGCTTCAGAGACAATATGTAATCTGCCCACTGCCACTAGCAGCGTTAACAGTAGCATCACTGCCATAAGGAGACATTTAGACACGTGTTGTCAGTCGCAGGACATGCGGCTTGAAGACAGGAAACGCCTCTCTTTCTCAGGCCGAGAACCCACCGTAACTCCGCCTCTGTGATGCTCAATAACCATTAACATCTGCCGGAGCTTAACATGTGCCATGAAACATTAGCACTGTCGACCAGGAGGATATTTTTAGCAAGGTATTCATTAACACAGAAAGAACATTTCCCATGGCAGTTGACTTTGCTGAGAGGCAGAGTGCTTGGGAGGTGGGACACGGGGAGGGGGGGTTAAGGATTGGCCCACTGGAGCATGAGAAGTCTTCATTGAAAGCACTCCCCCAGTGAGTGGTGTTGGGGCGGGACGAGGCAGGGGGGTTAAAGTGATATCTGCACCATGTGACATTCCAGGCCGGACCAAGTTCAAAGAGAAAAGAACAATCTGTTTCCCTTTTTTTTTCCTTGTCGGGAGGACAGTAGCGGCCTGCACCCATCAGAGAGCTGGGATAGTTGTTGCAATGAAAAGGCAACTCATTCACAGCAGCCTTTGTTCTGGATCAGGGGGGTTGGGTCACGGGCCTGAGAGGGTGTGGTGAACTACTTGGATTAATATATCAGAATTCATGCTTTTGGGGGATGTAGACATGTAACAGGATGGGCACAGCTACTTACAGTGAGAAGGCCCATTGCCTTTGGCCTGTGTGTTTACCCTGCTCACTTCTTTGGCAGGATACTGGATACAATACTGCACTTTACACTCTAATAAGATGCATGTGGAGACAGTACAATATTGACTGCTATAGACAACAGCCACAGTGATCATCTGGATTTGGTCGATTGTTTCGGAGACAAAAACATATCAAATAAACATAGTGCTCAATATTTCCATTTTTCACATCAAGGCCATATTTAATCTTGTGAAGGTTACTTGCCTGGCAATAATAAGACTTTCTGACAGCTTACAATAAACTAATTAAAGCACCGCAAGAGGGGGGAAATAACCTAGTGTGATGTATTTCTCTCTCCCTCACACCAATAGAGGTGAAATGAGACGTTATGCAGTGTTGCATTCAGAGAACAAAACAGACGAAAGATTTCCCTGCAGGAACATTCATTAAAGCCGTTCCTCATTTCCACAGCCTGGAACAACAGTGCCACCTGGGGGCACACCCCCCAAATAATTGTTTGTCCAAATCCATCTTCGTAGGAGGATGGATTTCGGCGAACATTATTAAAACTACTGAGATTTGACATCTGCATATAACGAGGAAGTATTCAGCCATCATCCCGCTGAGCTTGTGTCAATCCTTGGTGTACACTGTTATTATTGTACAATTTCTCTTGCACTGTCAGTTCCCGTAGACACACACGCTCTGAGGCGCATCCTCCCTGCACAATTTGTCTTTTGTTTGAAGTGTTTTGCTTTTTTCCCTGAGTCTGGCACTGCCACAGATGCACAACTCCAACAGAACACTGGGGAGGTCACAGATGGGGAAAGACAGGCTGAAAAATGGAGAGTAGAGGTGGCTATGTTCATTCCATTTTCAGCTGTCCACCAAGAATATTTGCTGAGTCATTAGCTCCTCACTTGTTAAAAACAGAACATTACCAATTGACCCATTGCATTTTCTATACATACATTTTGTGACAATGCTCTTGATGTTATGTTTGTTTAAAAAAACAAAAACTAGTTATCAACAACATACAGTAACCCACTGATTTTGACTGATTAAAACAGTCATGTCCCTATCCTGAATCACTGAGTGGCTCCCTCAGTGTTGAATGGCAGTAGAACAGAACCTCATTCTGCCTCTAGATACAAAAACTTCCAGCAAACTCGCAGCCTTTGAACCGAGCCAGAATAAAAACATTGCATTGAACCACCTGCACCATCCCTTAAACTCATCACCATATGACAATTTGTGAATAAGAATATGACATATATGGGCTCTCTCAGCCTTCTCTGACTTTTTAATCACTTTAATGAAATTTCTAATGAAATAATATCCAAATTAAATAAAATTAAATCTGGGCCAACCGTCAGTGTTTCATTCTGGTTTCTTGGGTAAATTGTCAGTGGTAGCAGAGGTAGAGAAGGTGCCCGTAATGTGAGTCTCATCTAATTTCAGAAGCCAAATTCCTGCAGTTATAGATACCATCTGCAATTTCAGATGGCGCATGCGTAACTTGTAGCAACACTTTTGTTTTACATTGAATATCTTAGTTACATCAACAGTGAGCTAATTAGTTTGTCATATTTTTTTGCAATATTTATTCAATTTCACAAATGTCCATGAAGTATGTTGTATGTAAGTGTGTTGTTAGGCTATGTTGGCTCCCATTTCTTCACATAGGTGCTCAATTGAATGAAAACAACTTTGCTACGGTTTTGCTATGACAATATAGCTGCAGTTTTGAAGCAAATTGAATAGATTGCTATGTAGCTATTCATGATAGAAAGCATTAGATTTTAATACTAAAATCATATAACCATGCACTGTGTTGTGGATTTTAACTTACTGAGGTAACATTTTATATTTTTTCTGCATTTTTGTAATATTTCATAAAGTACTAGTAGCCACTATTCTATAAAGTTATTGTACTTGGATCCACTCCAAGAAAATCATCAGCCAATCTGACCACAAAATCCAATCACAGGTGATCTTGCCACACTATGACACACTATCCAGCCAATGAGTCGACCTTGTTAACCACCCAGCCAATCACAATAAACCTTGTGACCTGCTCTCTTTTCTAAAATTGAACAGGTGCCATCTGCAGATGGTCTGAAACTGCTGCTCATCTAGAACTGCAGGCATTTCAGTGCTGCAATTGGATGATATTGGGCAATGTGCTCAGTGGAGATTGTATATCGGTAGAAGATCTGTTGAAGAGGAAAACTTGTTTGCGCAGTATAGAGGGGGCGGAATTATAAGGAGTGGGAGTTTTGCTGGGATTGATTGACCTGGTGAGAACATTTGGAACGACCTAACGCCTAATGTTCCACCACTGATGATTTGTGGTGTTCCAGAAAAACAGGATGACATCACCCACACACAGACATGACAAGCTCTGGAGAACAGGTGATTGAGGATGTCTTCTTTTAGTATCAGACAAAAACAAGAGCTTCTAATTGCCTTTGTAGCGCTTGAAGGGATTAAAGTTTTGTCAACTTCAAGTTGAATTTATAGAACTTATTTTTATAGTAGAAAAATAGGCCACTTGCAAAAGCAGAGTATCAAGAATGGTAAAACTAATAATTTGGAGTGGTAATAGACAAAACTTTAATCAAATTAACCTCAACCTTATGTTCTACCAACATCCAAATGTGAAAGGAACATGATGGAAATAAACAAATCAGAAATCACAAAAAGAAACAAGCAATATTTATTTGAATAATGGTTGACTCCTGCCAATTTATGTTTTAAATGTGTATGGTTAAATTATGTATAACAGTTCTCAAGACAGACAGGCACATAAACAAACAATGAATGTCGTACCTACTTACATACAAGACAATATATGATGACACATTATAGAAAAATGCATCTAACCTTTAAAATACTGTAGTATATTGTAAGGTCTGCTTATACAAGTGGACATAATAACAGCTTGGGTCAATTACGGCTGAATCCATGTCTACTGTAGTGGACATGGATTCAAACAGATCTGCTGATGTCTTCCCAATTACTTGTCTGCTCTCACTCACTCAGTTAGTCCCTGCCCAGGGGATTGTGAGATCTGGGTTACTGAATGTCAGCTCCATATGCCATGCTGAATAAAATGCACCTCTTCTTTGTGCAGGAAGCTAGGATTTCTCTCTGAAAATCAGAGGCCATTCACCATTCATGCTCCATACTTTACATACCTCCAGGGTTTCATTTTCAAAAGTACTTTCAACTGGCCAAACTTCTACTTATAAATCCATCTACATTCACATCCATATACATTTTTTTCCATCCATTTTTTACAATCATATTCATTTCTTTTTCCTGGATGTTAACAAATTGTCCTGTGTCAAATTAACAAACACGGAATCAAAATTTATTAAGAATTCAAATCTTGTTTGCTATATAAATAGTTTCTATAAACCTACTTTTTCTAAACCTGCTAGAGTACTTACAGCAGAATGTATGAAACAGATGTGGGTATGTTGCTTTTGTTTGTTGGAGTTCTGATAAAATTAGCAAAGACAGACTTAATCCTTGTGCGAAAAGATGTAGGGTATGTGTCATGTGCAGGGATGGGCTACTGAGTGCTTATAATTTGTATATATCAGTGCAGATAAATAACCAACAAGGTCAAAACGCTGTTGAGTTAACGTCAACAAAGACTGGACCCCTGGCATTTGATGGGCATGATTTCACTGCGGCTCGGTAATTAAAGTGAGGTTGCAGCAGGGCCAGTGGTGACACTCTGGAGCCATTAATTTTCTCAGACAGCAATTTGGTCCCCTGAAGCCCCCCCTCCCCGCAACCACCCCCATGGGTGTCACAACCCCGCTCTTCACACGCCGCCTCTGTGGGGTGTATTGATTGTGCCAAGCCGTCCATGCAGGAGAAAAATAATTGTTCCATTAGCATTCATGCAGGCGTGGCCTGACACGATTAATTCTTCCGGTCTTAAAAGGGAAATATAATCGCCAGCAGACCATGTGAATGACGCTGGAGATGACTGGAAACTTAAGGCCAGTGAGTAGGAGAGGCAGGGGTCTGGCTATGGGGGACACTGATACCTTCAATACTACAGGGACACTGCTAAAATAATAATAATACAGGACCTGCCATTCCTCAATACCAACATAAAACATCACAACTGCTTCAAGAATACTGTAATCTCGACAACTCTGACAGCCTGGTGGAAAACTAACAAGCTAACTAACTCCACCTCAGCACCCTGCAAACACACCCCAATATGGCACAACCCTGACTTTCAACTTAATAAATCACCCTTACACTTCCCGGTATGGAAACAAAAAGGCATCACCCATCTTAACCACATCTTTACAAACAACACCTTCACCACCTTTCAAGATCTCACAGAAAAATACGGCATTGGAAGAGACCAATTTCTTCAATTTCTCCAATTAAAATCGGTTATAAAATCTAAAATCAATATTATACACAATGAACTCCAACCACCCCCCATCATATCAGCTATGAACGAAATAACATCTCAGAAGAAATTACTTTCAAAAATATACAAAATACTAGCAAGCACAGATTCTACAATACACCTCCCGATCTCAAGATGGGAAGCGGACCTGGCTTTCTCTCCCAGCGCCGTATTTTGGCAACAAATCTGCAACAACACATTCACGATGACTAACAATACTAATCTGCAATTAATCCAATTCAAAGTAATACACAGAGTACATATCACTCAGCACAAGATGTTTAAAATGGGATTTGCAAGCACAAACATATGTTCACACTGCACCCTCAACACCACAGACGATTATTTTCACGCAATCTGGCTTTGCTCACCCCTTCAACACTTCTGGAACTCAATCACCAATACACTATCCCGCATCCTGGGCTGCAGCATTCCACTCTCTCCCTCTCTCTGCCTACTCGGGGATTTATCTGCTATCAACCCAACTATCCAGAACACTAAACCCTTGCTTGTTGCCCTAGCTGTCGCCAAGAAAACCATCCTTTTAAACTGGAAGACCAGAAAGACCGTGAATACTAGGCAATGGTCAAACCTTCTATCAGATCACATATCACAGGAAAATATTTCTGCCTCCAATCGCAGCGAAAGCCCCCAATTCAATAGCATCTGGAAATCATTCATGGATAATCTAAATATCAAATCACCTGAAATGAGCCTGTGAATCACCCCCCCCAATTCCCCAACCCCCCTCATCTTCCCTCTATACAATCCCCCAAGCCCCTCTTCCCCTCACCCCCTGTGCATTTCTCTTCCCTCTATAGAACCCCTACTACACCCCCACTTCCCCTGTCACGTACCCCTGTCTGTCGGTCTCTCTGTCCCTCTGTGTGCCTGTCTGTATATCAGTCCCATTCTTCGTCTGACTGTATGTCTATCTAGCTGTATGTCCATTTCTGTTTTATTTTCTTCTCCTTTCTTTCTTCTGTTCTTTTTGGTTTCTTTTGTGTTATTGTTGGTTTGTCTTGGTGTTCCTTCCCTCCCTCAGAGAGGAAATGACTATTGTTTTTACCACTGTAAATAATGTTACTGTTCATCACTAAAAAGAAATGTAATTAAAAATAAAGTTGTCCTCCGGTGAGGGGGGGTGGAAGGTGGGCAAAAAAAAAAAAAAAAAAAAAAAAAAAAAAAAAAAAAAAAAAAAAAAATAAAATAATAATAATAAAAATTCACATTGTAGTCACTGGGGGCTTCTACATCACCCCCAGGAGCACCAAGCAACTTTATCAATCTCTACACAATTGCTTAGCTTGGTGTGATTACTGTCAAATATCTTCACGAGTCTATGGAGCTAAGCAAGGTGTTTTAATGCAATATTAGATGAGGCCTTAAAACTCCTTGCCTTATTGACATTCACCAGACATTTACTGAAATGTTGAAGGACCATTTTTGAACATTTCTCATTTAACCTGAGCTTTCATTAAATTTGCATGCGTCCCTTTATGAGCCATGGGGACCAAATATTAAATATTCAACACCAAATTGCAGGGGAGGCAGCACACACGCACACACACACACACACACACATACACACACACACACACACACACACACACACACACACACACACACACACACACACACACACACACACACACACATACCTTCTCACTGTGATTTGTGCCTTATCACTTCAGGGTCCAGAGTGCGGAGAGAGTGATGTCAGAGGTGGGTGTTGTCGAAGAAGCACTGTGGATAAATAATTTAGCCTTCAGGCTCACCTTTCTTGCAGGCTTTACTTCTGTCTCTAGGGCTACCATCAATTGTTCAGGCAGAATGGCTCACAATGGGCACTCAGGATCAGAGGTCAAAGGACAGGTCATCAGGAGAGCTGGTGGTGTGATCAGCAGGCACAGTCGACACCCTGTCTCCAGCAGACTTATCAAGAATGCACGCACTCACATGCAATCTCTCAATGCTTCTCTCAAACTCTCTGAGTGCGAGTGAAATTTGTGTTCCGATGGGGAAATAGGCCTTAAAAGATGAATACGTTTTTACTCCATTCGGTCTGAAGAAAGACAGATACTGTAAATATAAAAAGCAGAAAAATACAAACCAAAAAAAAAAAAAGCGATCATATTTGACGTGTGCCATGGTCCATTTGGCCAGCCGCAGTTGTCCAGTAGAAATGGGAGGCCTGGGAGTGACTCATTCAGAAAGCAGCCCTCCATGTCCTGCAGCACTTGCACAGACACCAAAACAGTTTTTTTTGGTCGTGAATTGATATGTGTTCGTCACGGTCAGCCACAAGAAATGCAGGCCAAGTCCTTTGCTTCCTGACTCAGAGGCCCGCTGATTGCGTTGTCAAACGGCCTGACGGATGAGCACAAACTGTGATTCGGGGCCAGCAGCACGGAGGGCATGGGGCGTGATGAAAGCACTTCTCCAGACATGAAAGAGTGTCTCTTTCCCTCTCTCTGTCTCTCCAGACAATAGCAAAGAGAAGGAAGCCATCCGAATTTGTCCTGAGGGGCTACAATGATCCCCGTCCAAATCGCGCATCTGTGCTGTGAGGAATTACGCCAGGAAGTTACAAGCAAAAGAGACTCTTTTTTATTTTTGGGTTCATTTCAGTCCAGAAGCATCACGCCGCACTCACTTGTCATAGTCATATTGCAGATGCACTCAATTTTAATGGTCAAAGAGTGGTAGACCAAGGTAATTAAAGGATAAAGCTGTACTATGTAAAAGTTTAGTGTGTTGTTTGTGCACTGTATCCTTGGAAGCTTAAGAAATGTGATACAAGGCCAAGATCCAGAACTCAAAACATTTCTGTGTATTTCTGCCTCACAAAGGTCACAGCCTACGTGGTCGCATCGCCCAAGGAAAGCCTTGCACCATACCATTTTCATTAAACAAAATATCAAAATATCTCCCTGCTGCATCCCATCTCCCTGTAATTACACAGCATAGCAGATCCGGGAAGGGGGGCATAATGCTGTTTAGCAGCAAATTAACCCCACATCCCCTGGGGAGCCCTGCTGAGTGTGCCCGGCTAGTAAATTTGGCGAACACAGCTCACCTGCGCGAGTCGCTGCACCTGAGAAAGAATCAGACGAGCGCCATCCATTATAACCGCCCTCCCCACTCCTCACCCGGCTCCCCGCTCACTCAGTCACTCTCACCAAATCAAACCGTCCACCACACAATATGCTCTCATTGTGTTCTAATCACTCTCCTGAGCTGAGGTGCAAGTCAAACGAGAGAAAACTCATTGTCTCTGTTCAGGAGCAGGAAAGTCAGAGGGCAAACACTTGTGCACAACATTTGTGCTTCATGAATTTGGGTGTTGTGGATACTGCTGTGGTGGGTACTGGGGTTAGTATGGGGCGCTGGGTGGGGAGATGAGGAGGTGGGTACTGGGGTTGGTATGGGGCGTTGGGTGGGGAGATGAGGAGGTGGGTACTGGGGTTGGTATGGGGCGTTGGGTGGGGAAATTGGGTGGTGGGTAATGGGGTTGGTATGGGGCGCTGGGTGGGGAGAAGAGGAGGTGGGTACTGGGGTTGGTATGGGGCGTTGGGTGGGGAGATGAGGAGGTGGGTAATGGGGTTGGTATGGGGCGCTGGGTGGGGAGAAGAGGAGGTGGGTACTGGGGTTGGTATGGGGCGCTGGGTGGGGAGATGAGGAGGTGGGTACTGGGGTTCATATGGGGCGCTGGGTGGGGAAATTGGGTGGTGGGTAATGGGGTTGGTATGGGGCACTGGGTGGGGAAATTGGGTGGTGGGTAATGGGGTTGGTATGGGGCGCTGGGTGGGGAGATGGGGTGGTGGGTAATGGGGTTGGTATGGGGCGCTGGGTGGGGAGATGGGGTGGTGGGTACTGGGGTTCATATGGGGCGCTGGGTGGGGAAATTGGGTGGTGGGTAATGGGGTTGGTATGGGGCACTGGGTGGGGAAATTGGGTGGTGGGTACTGGGGTTGCTATGGGGCGCTGGGTGGGGAGATGGGGTGGTGGGTAATGGGGTTGGTATGGGGCGCTGGGTGAGGAGATGGGGTGGTGGGTAATGGGGTTGCTATGGGGCGCTGGGTGGGGAGATGGGGTGGTGGGTAATGGGGTTGGTATGGGGCGCTGGGTGGGGAGATGGGGTGGTGGGTAATGGGGTTGGTATGGGGCGCTGGGTGGGGAGATGGGGTGGTGGGTAATGGGGTTGCTATGGGGCGCTGGGTGGGGAGATGGGGTGGTGGGTAATGGGGTTGGTATGGGGCGCTGGGTGGGGAGATGGGGTGGTGGGTAATGGGGTTGGTATGGGGCGCTGGGTGGGGAAATTGGGTGGTGGGTAATGGGGTTGGTATGGGGCGCTGGGTGGGGAGATGGGGTGGTGGGTAATGGGGTTGGTATGGGGCGCTGGGTGGGGAGATGAGGAGATTGTGGGTTACAATGACAGTCCCTGGATCGTGAAGACTCACATTCCTGTATGTAAGGAAGGAAAGCCTTTGCTGTTCACTGGAGAGAACAGAAAAGCATGTTTTCCACCCGCACCCCCATTTCAGTGGAAAGTAGAGAGGTCCTGAAATCAGAGAGACATCTTGAGAAACACAATTAGATAAGTTTCAGAAGACAACTGCCCAGGGGCACCCAAGTCTTTTCTACCATGGCGAAATGTGCCCGTGAGGTACGCACTTGCATTCTGCTTAATTCTGACTGATTCTGTTAAAGCCCTGAGACTGTGTTCCGGCTTTAGAGATGCTGTACAGCACACTCTAAGTTCAGATTTGGGACACAAGAGGAGGGTGAGCTATAATATATTTATTTTAATTTTTTACTCCATATTTGACTGTATGTTCCACTACACTATATTCATCTAGCTTGGCCACAGAATAAAATCATGCACTCATTAAGTGGGTGTTTGGGAGTCTTGCTGTAATGGGCCAGGACTGGGACCCACTGGGGGATGCTGGAGGATGAAGATCTGCACGTCTCAGAGGGGCCAACCATGGAAAATTATAAGAAATTATAAAACCCGTTTTCATGACAGGTTTTAGATTACTTTGTCTAATCCTCATGTTGTTTAACTTGTGAGTTGCCTGTTAAAATCCTTGTTTTATTATTTCACGATTATAATTTTTATGCTGTAGACACTTCAGGCTAGTGATCTCAGGCTAGTGAATAAAAGCTGCTTTATGAATAAAAGCTAGCAGTGTAGTTATTTGTGTGCCAATAATTTATCGTCAACAAGTTCAGGTGTTAGATTATTGTCAAATCCTGGAATCCAGTAGCAGAGTTGTCTGGTTTTATTGTCAAGCCTGCCTGAAACATGTTCTTTTGCACTGCTTAGAAACACCATGCAGTGCAACTTTCTGATTGGACAATGCTTGAAAATTATTTAGACTACTCCCATAAACTTGTCCACTTTTTGGAAATTGCTAGCCAAAATGCCATGTACGAGTGTCACATTGTGAGCATTACATGCTAAACAAAGTGCATCTGGCATCAAGGCTTTGAGGGTTTCATTGCGTGCTTTCAACATGTAACATGCATTAACCAAAACAAATGCAATTAACAACCTCAGAGGTCAATAGGCATTGTTTGATGAGCTGTAACTTATAGCATCTAGTTGCACAGTGGCCAAAATAATAACTTTTAAATCTGATGCGATTGATATTCCTTAAACAAATGAAACGTAAATTATAACTGTCTGTGCTGTCTGTTGACTCATCTGTGACAATCTTTTCTTATACGTATGTGAATCAGCAGCCTGCAGCATGTACTTAATAGTTTTTGGGGAATATCCCCGCCACGTTACCTGCTTATTTAAAAATGCACGTAATTTAGGTTTACCTGCAATGTTTGCTTTAATCATCTCAAATCAAATCTCAGATGACATCTGTATTCTGCCCAATTGTTTGTTTATTTTCTCCACTAATAGCTAGAGCATCCCCCCTTTGTATTTATTTCAAACGCAATTGATGTTTTTTTTCTGTACATGTCAGTCTATCATTGGGTTTTGTGCCTGTATTGTAAGCTGTGTAAAATAAACAAATAATATCAATATGAAATGTAGGTGAACAAGAGGATACGTTTTCACCTGCTCACTCAAATACTTTTTTGTGTTCGACATTCTGTCCATCTCATTCAATCCTCTAACCTGGTGTCTTATGTCAAGTAATTGCTTTTATGAAGGTCACAATTGATCACAATTGTATAAATAGTCAGGTGGTTGCGACAGTGCCTACAGGGACTTAGATGAGAATGCAAGTTGAAACCATTTTGGATCACGGCCCCTAGATAAACAGTTGTCCCTACTCACAATTAACTATTCAGTCACATCCAGAACTGGATTTGATAATGAGGATCAGAGTAAGATGAAGCTTCACTTGATGTGCAAAATGGTTTGAAACCAGCTCAAATCTTGGAGATTCTCACCTTTTAAAAAATGCTTTTTTTGCATTGAATAGATTTTTCCCAGCTGTTAAGAACCCCCTAGTGGTCGAAATCCACATGAGCATATGACAGTATCCAGGATAGGCAATGAGGTCATTGCCAAGTATCTTGTATCATTATTACATGCTCGGCAGCAGGTTCTATGAGGCCAGAGTAGTAAGGAAGCCATTAAAGGTAATTCCTATTGGGAGCTGACTTTGTAATGACACATGTGACCACTGTTTTATAGTACAGATACCCAAACTGACTTTCACCTGGACATTCACAATCCCTATAACGGGTGTAGTTCAGTTCTACCATGTGCCGTTAAAGAGATTTCATGCTGCTTTTACTGCTGGTTAAATAGGCTGCATCAAATGTTGCATTCTGGGAATGTGAACACAGTGCTAACTGTATTTACTTCAATGGCGGCAAGGAAGCAGATTTGCCTGTCCGTGGGCCTGCTGTACCCAGGGAGTAGTATGGTGTAGCGTGATTGGACAGTGATGCCATGAGGCCTGAGGTGATGATGGGTCAGGGACGGGGGGGACATCAACAAGAGCCCATGACGGCTAGTCTCAGTGCCCCCCATTAATCATTGCACAGGCCGCCCCTGGAGATACCGCTCGCGCCCCACTCCATCACGGAGGCGCCATTCTGGGGCTCATCCCGGGACACTGTCAGCTCACATCCAGAAAGTCGGCCCTGAGGAAGCACTGCCGTTAGATAATCGCTTCTTCTGGGCTCACAGTGAGCCTGTGGAAGCTCTCAGCCCCTCCTTTTCCAGTCTTTCAAAAAACCCCATGGACTCAGCCAGACATTTTTCCAACTACCAGAAGTGCGGTGCTGCCTGTCAGCTCATGCTTAGGCTATGTTTACACAAGGCTTTTTAATGCAACATGAGTTCCATAGATTTGTACATCCCAACAAGGTCATGAAACAGTTTTTTGTCAATTGCTTAAAAGAAGAAATTTTAAAGTGTTTTTCACGTGTGGGCTTCAGACATATACCTGACCAATGCAGGCCATTCTATAGGGTGTGAAAGGTGTGTCAGGGCAGCTGGGTTTCTCATTTAAACAGTGATCCTGGAGGATGGAAAGATGCTTGAGATAATTCCCCCTATAAAGCAAGCGGCTCCAACAAAATACTGTCTTCCTGATAATGCCTAAATAAGCCAGTTGTTGGTTGCGGACTTTTAGCAGGGGAAGTGCCATGGTGTGTCATTATGAATATCGCTTCATTCTAAAATCAGTTATCTTGGCTTGTTTTTCATTTTGTGTGTCAAAAAATAGAACAGAAAACATCATATGGAAAAAAGCTTTCATGATATGAGTTTTTAAAAAGAAAAAAAAATCTTTGTAAACAACGCCTCCTTTTTTGGATGTGAGCGCTGCTGATCACCAGGGAAGTCGGGCCAGAGTTTAATGAGTGTGGATGCAGTTCCTGGGTTGAAATCCTACATAAAGTCCTGTGGTTTTCTGAAATGTTCGGTCTGTCATCTGTTCCGCATGACCTTCGCCTGCAATGGAAAACAACTGCTCCTCTGTTGCCTTTGCCATGTGTACATCTCTTTTGGGAATGGAAGGCTTTTCACTTTAAGTGATTTCATATTTCAAGATTGCAGCAGATGGTGGGAAGAGAGCTACAGTTTGGACTGAGACTCTGGGCCAAAACCGCAGTCACACAAGGAGTGAGAACTAAAACAATAACAAGGGAAAATATTCAATCACAAGGGTAACTGTAGAAATGTGCTCGGATAACAATAGTAGTCACTGGAGTACGGCTTTCATATGTTTCTCATACTGTATGTAGCACAGGGAGAAAACGTGTAACATCTGTAACTGATTACTTGAGATTAAATTTAAAAAACTACATTATTTAAAACTGTGATTTTTCTACTGCAAATGTGCAAGGGTTTAAATAAATACCTTATTTAAAACTATACGCATTTGAAATTACCAAATTCCTCTCTTTGAAAAAGTTCAACAGTGGCATCCACAGTGCCAACTCAGTTTTGCAATGTTCACCTATTAAAATGTTCTCTTTTTTCAGCCAATGACCTTCTTCATGTGATGCCGATAAAGACGCAGAAGCATAACATATAAACAATACAATACAGGAAATAATTAATTGACAGAATAACATCTTGAAATTTAGAAAAAAAATTAACAATTCTGGGAAATCGCAATATCTAAACATGTTATTGCCCAAAAGGCCATGGAAGGATAACTTTTCTTTCTGGACTTGATGCAGTGATGCTGGCTGTGGCCCACTTATTTGCTGAGCTACCTCCATTTGCTGCTCCATCTGGGACAGGCCACCACGTTGTCATGGTGATTCCATCAGCAGGCCTGAATGGCAGCTGTGCTTGACATGCCTTTGTGATAGGCAGGAATACCCCCCAAGGTACAATGAAGAGTGGATAGAGAGCACATCTGGGATAGCGGGAAATGCACACGCCGGTACCTGCATCCTGTTGAGGCAAAGTGCTTTTCACACCATTTTCAGGCCCAAGTGAAAATACCCAGCAGTGTGTGCGCATCAGCGGAGACCAAGCAATGCACCTCTCTTACAGTAACTGCAATCCATTGTAACTGAAATCCATATTCATTGTGTGTGTGTGTGTGTGTGTGTGTGTGTGTGTGTGTATACCTCAAAACTATCGTATCTTGGTATACAAAAGGCTGTGGGAAACATGGTGGTACAGTACCTTTTTTTCAGGTCAGTAGGTCAGAAATACCGTAGTATGGTGGTCTTCACTTGCCAGACCTGAGGTCTATTTGGTCTAAATAACAGCTGTATTTTACCATACAGACAGACAGAAACACGTCGCTTTCCAAAACGTAATCCTTCATCCTTATTGGCAGCCCTCAATTTCCCCTCCATTCCCTGGAGAGGATTCTGGGACCGCAGTCACCTGCTGAGAGCAGCATGGTGTCATCTTCATGGCCTTACATTTTGGCAGGCCCATGGGTGCTCAGAGACAGTTGGCCATCTCAGAACCTTTTGTCATCTTCCAAGGTTCACCACTGCTTCTGCACTGCTTAAACCACAGACATGCATATTTATCTAGACAGAGAAGCACACCCTCGGCCAGGCTAAGCTGTGAAGCTCCGGAAGTAAGACTGTACTCACTGTGCATGTTGAGTGCAAAACATTGGAGCTCCCATGATAGTGAACGGGGAATATCAGATCTTTGAAGGTGAAATTAAACTTCCCGATGGTATTTTAAAACTTGTTTAACGATTGTTGCATTTCACATGAAAAGAAGATTGTGAAAATATGTTGAATTTTTCGGTAAATCTACAGTTTTAATAAATATTTTCCCAGAACTTCTGGACCAAAACAATCATTGTTTCACAAGCTGCTACACATAATGAAATGTATGATCACAAAAAATTGACCGATGAGGTTTTCTTTGGTCACCTTGGTTTTCTACATAGAATTCAATGGGTAGCAAGCTCGTTTGCACTCAACATGCGCAGTAGAGGCCTTTTCCCATAACTTCCTTGGCTTCACCGCCTGGCCCCTCCTACCCTCTCCAGTTCCTATGTACGCTGTATGCTCTAAACCATCCCCTAAACCTTCCCCATAGTCATACACATGCGGGCATTGAAATGTGAGACTGCAATATTTGAGGACATTCCAGACCTAGGTGGTACAATATCAGTCCAGGCTTTAGTATAAATAGTGCAATAAATAATAGTAGAGATATTCACATTTGGTGAGCATGCAACTCTGCAGACGTAGAAATGAAGTGATACCCTAAGATTATGTTCTTTTGTGTGTTGTGCTTGCATGCGGGTGACAGAAAAAAAAAAAGAGCGAGGGCAGCTTAAACAATGCTGCAATAGCAGTGAGCGAGGGCAGCTTAAACAATGCTGCAATAGCAGTGAGCGAGGGCAGCTTAAACAATGCTGCAATAGCAGTGAGCGAGGGCAGCTTAAACAATGCTGCAATAGCAGTGAGCGAGGGCAGCTTAAACAATGCTGCAATAGCAGTGAGCGAGGGCAGCTTAAACAATGCTGCAATAGCAGTGAGCGAGGGCAGCTTAAACAATGCTGCAATAGCAGTGAGCGAGGGCAGCTTAAACAATGCTGCAATAGCAGTGAGCGAGGGCAGCTTAAACAATGCTGCAATAGCAGTGAGCGAGGGCAGCTTAAACAATGCTGCAATAGCAGTGGCTGGGTGCATGTCTACGCTCAGATGTAGCAACACAGGAGAGTGCTGAACTGAACCGCTGGTCAGTGGGTAAGTATGGACGGCTCAAAGCTTGTGCTCTTTTCTATCCATCTGTGTCGAATGAGGAGCAAGCATTACCAAAGTGGGAGGAGACAAGAGAGTAACACAAGGCTTCTTTTGGTTATATGTCAGGCACATTGGGTTCCTTTCACCATTTTACATACAGTGAGCACCATAATTCATTGGACAGTGACACATTTTTTTGTTATTTTGGTTCTGTACTCTAGCACTGAGTTTGAAAGGATACATTGACAATTACAATGACAATTGACAATTTTTTTTAAATTCCCGCCACCACCTCCCCCTCTTGGGAGGTCAACTTTATTTTTATTTATGATTTGCAAAATTATGTAATGAAGCCTCTCAGAGGAAAGAGTATAAGAAACAAACAAAAAAAAATAAAATAAATAAAATAGTTTTAATTACAAATAGTGAAGTCGCCCCCCTCCCACCCACCCACCTTAATCATTTTTAATATTTGGTCGCATATCCTTTACATGCCATGACTTCCTGATGTACAGGTATGTGACCCAACAACATCAAAAGACTCTTGATATCTTATATTCTGGTACTCCTACAAGCGATACTGGGTCACATACATCAGGAAGTCATGGCATGCAAAGGATATGTGACCAAATATTAAAAATGATTACTTTATTCTATATAATGTTAAACTGTCCAATATTTTTTGATGCCTGAAAATGGGGGAGGCTATGTACAAAAGGTTCTATAATTTCTAAACGGTTCATCCGATATGGATGAAAATACCCTCAAATTAAAGCTGACAGTCTGCACTTCAAGCTCATTGTATCCTTTCAAACTCAAACTGCTAGAGTACAGAACCAAAATAACAAAAAAATGTGTCACTGTCCAATGAAATATGGTACTTACTGTATATTCTGATCCTTCCTCTTCCTTTTGAGTGGTCCTCATTTTATTTCAGTTGTTTGGTTTTAGGGCAGAATTTAGAGTCCAGTTTGGAACTCGGTGATAGTGCAGCAGTATAAATGGCTGAATCGTATATTGTTATGTGCGTAAAGTTTCATTTGATAACGGCATTTGCTTATCAAATAATCTAATGCAGCAAGAGTCCGCTGTGTAACAAAGTGAGCCATTAAGACTGTAAAAATAACCTGAAGCATGAGAAAATAACCTGAACGCCCCCCCCACCACCCCCCCCCCCCCCCCCCCCCGCCCACACACACACACACACACACACACACCAGACGTTGTGCAAACGTCATCGCATCGATTTTAGTCTCAGGCGCCAGACAAAACAGCCAGTTCTCCTCTCTTTATCTCCCTCACTGAACAATGGGGATCAATAAAGCTGTCTAGAGTAGCACACACTCTGCAAACTGCCACTCCATCGATCCCTATTACTGACAAAGCCAGGGGAGGGTGGCCTAGGGGGTGCAGGGGGAGGAATTCGCTCACGCTTCTCAACCAAACACACCCAGTCAGCCAGCATGAAAGCATACAATATCAATACATACGGTACAAAATGCAAAATCCACGCAATATCAGTTTTACAGTTTGTGGTATCGCCATGTTTAAGATGTCCATCAAACATAAGGAACTGAATGATAACAAGGCTTGTTGATGAAAAACTTCAAGAGCCTGTCAATATTGTAACTGGCCAATTGTGTATTGCCCCACAGGACTCCCAACCTAACTCATAGTGAAGTGTTATGATCAGGATTTGATTCCAGACCATGGAGTGGATCAGTGCACCAAGAGCCAGTGTTTGGCTGCTTTCTCATATGGTTATATGATGCGGCACCAGTAATAAGACAGAGATCAGTGTCTGATTGTCACATGTAACCCCTCCCACAGTGGAGTTGAGATGAGAGTGTTGACATGGCGATGATGAAATGGAGCAGGGGGTTCTTCAGGGCACTGTCAGGAGGAGGGGTGTCAGGGGGTTGAGAGAGGTAGTGAGAATGGAGTCTGAGACAGAATGAGGTCACAGTGTCAGTCTCAACGCCGTCATTAATATATCAAAATTATATCTTTACCATTCACTGAGCGAGCTCTGTCCTTCCTTCCAGCGTCCTTCATCTCCGTCCACGAAACGAGACCAGGCGCTCTGACGTCTGACAATCCGTCCTTTGTTCCGAGCTGTTTTTTGATTTCATCTCAAGAAATAGTTAAAATAGACACGCCTCATCCATTTGCTTCTCGATCATTAGAAGCCACGCCCCGTGGGATGTAGATCATTGGAAGCCACGCCCCGTGGCATGTAGATCACGGAAGCCACGCCCCGTGGCATGTAGATCACGGAAGCCACTCCTCCATCTGGCACTGCCTTTCGCAGCCCCTTTCCCCGCCTTTCTGAAAACAGAAAATAAGCCAAGTGCTCGTCCAATAAAGCATGGGAAGGCATCAAACACCTCCATACGCAAATCCTGTGTGGCACTCAGCTGATTGCACTGAGAAACAGGCTGTCAGTAGGCCCTGCCCGGGCACTCATGGGGTTGTCAGCCGAGCCAAACTGGACAGACATCATCTGGCACACGAGCCAAAGAAGTGGAGCAGGAAGCAGATAAAATGGATCCTCAAAAGCACTTTGGCAGCTGAGAGAAAAGACCAAAGGGCTGTCTGTCATGCCTGATATCTGTAGCCTGAGCCTTCATCTGTTCTCTCTCTGTACGAATCTCTCTCTCTCTCTCTCAACCAGGCTTTTCATCTCCCAGCCTCTCTCTCTCTCTCTGTCTCTCTCTCTCTCTCTCTCTCTCTCTCTCTCTCACTTTCTCTATTGTTTTTGAATGATTGAAATGTTAATGTTGCTGTTGTTAGTGTTTTCTGTGGTTTGCATAGTATTAGCAGAGGCTACATTAGGGCTCTGCTGACTGCATGGTGTGCCCATGGAGGCCAGCCATGTCCGCAGTGTATGGGGCAGTCCAGAGAGTCTGTTTTGAGGAAAAAAGGGCTATTTCAATGACTGACCTCAAATCCACCTCAAAGGTCTCCACATGGATACAGTCACAGAATTGGTCATCGTGGGACTTCCAGTGGTTTTTGGGGTGGAGCAAACACAAATTACTAGCTTGGAGGATTTTTTGTCTTTTTTTTTAAAACCACATACTGAAATACTGAAATGCTGTCTTTTACAGAAATGGTCATATCTTTAACTTTAAGGTTCACAAACCACAAAAACACAGGAAACCTCAGCAGTGCAATGAAAATGGCATTCCACAGCACATGTAAAGCGGGCCTGGTGGTGGTGCTTTGATGTCTGACATTATATAATGTGATCAGAATAAAAAAAAGTTTACAACTCACAGTACAAAAACTGCGTCTAAACACAGAGACAGGTTTGCCTTAAGGAAACCTTCTGCTTCTGGATCACTGGGTTAAAATGACCAGCTTTCTGACTGGAGTGCAATACGTCTGCAAATTCCCTCCACTATATAAATCTTTTGTGAGCTTCTGGTCTAGTTGATTGAGTTTCTGTCCCTCCTGCAGTTCATACACATCCATGGACACCTGGGCAGACATGCTCAAAGGCCTATGTCCTTTGTTCTGTATAACACTCATCAGCATATCAGCTAGCTTGCTTTCTGTAAAACAAAGGTTAGCATACTCATTTGTATAAACCTTTGAGGTTTTGACCAGTGATTGATCATACGACTTTGTTGCACGTATCTGTGAAAACTCACAGCTTTTTAAAAATTAGTCACTTAATTGATATGCAATGGATTCCTGCTTATGTAGTTATTTTAAACCAGCTCTTGCTCATTTCAAATGTGGGGCAGCGTTGATCCCCAACCCCCCCCCACCCCCCACCCCCCCCCCCCCCCCCCCCCTCCCCCCGTTGTGCATATTAAAATTGTCGTTTTATCTCTAGCACTCATCCCTGTAGTCAAATTGAAAAAAGGACTCTCACAAGATGTGATATCTATCCCAGATGGAAGGTTAAGGACTTTAAAGTTGGGCTTTAGTGGAGTTCCCTGTGGAATAAGTGTGTGTGTGTGTGTGTGTGTGTGTGGTGGGGAATTAACTTTCGTCTTGTCACAGTTTTAAACTACGTTTGTATTTTACAGCTTTTTATATGTGCCATCCTCTTGAAAATCCTTTCTATGGCTTCAATTAACTTGAAAATACACTAGAATATGTAGTTTAGTCATAAACCATAGGTTTGTCTAAATACACACTGAGCCATAGCAACCACAATGAGCGAACACTCTCCACAGGGTGGAGAATGGTATCATGCCATCCCATTTAACCCCATTTCAGGCCAAATAAACAAACACATTACACTTTATAAAAAATAATAAAAAGAAAAACAGTTCTGTGGCTTGTGGACCACATTTGAACGGTTTTGTAGATTTCAGATGAGCCAGAAAGAAAGAAAAAAAAAATCTCTTAATCTGCGCTGCCTGCTTCACTGTTTCCGAGTGACTGCTCAAGATACTTTGAGAACAAGGAGAGATTTCCCTGCAGAGATGACTTTGAGAAAAGCAAGAGAGGAAAAGGCCATTTGATCTATTCAGCCTGACATTTTGAATTGAAGTGCGTTGGAGCTGACCGTCACACCCAGCCGACTCAGGGCCTCGGCGAGAGAGACAAAGACCTGTCTGATGCCTGATGGAGAGTGGCAGTCCACCCCGTTTATTTTTGCAATGCATCATGGGACAGGTCAGGATTTCTGTCACTATGGGCAATGGTAATGAGACATGCTTTCTGATTGTTTGAGGAGGAGACAGCATTTGGCTTCAGACTAAAAGACAAAGAGAATAGCCTGGTGTACTGAATAAAATGGACACAACATACGTTCTCATGCTGAGGAGATGCCCTGAGCCAATGACCTCATATCTTTTCATCCCATTACTTCATTAAGCAATTCCAGTTAACAGTTTGACTCAGAAATCAAAAAGCCGTGCCTCTCTCTGGATTCAAACCTGCAAGCTGTTGATTGCAAGTCGTGCATCCTCACCACTAAGCAATGATACAGTTCCTCAATACTGTCTGCACTCTACCTGCATGGATATGATACAGTTCCTCAATACTGTCTGCACTCTACCTGCATGGATATAATACAGTTCCTCAATACTGTCTGCACTCTATCTGCATGGATATAATACAGTTCCTCAATACTGTCTGCACTCTACCTGCATGGATATGATACAGTTCCTCAATACTGTCTGCACTCTATCTGCATGGATATAATACAGTTCCTCAATACTGTCTGCACTCTACCTGCGTGGATATGATACAGTTCCTCAATACTGTCTGCACTCTACCTGCATGGATATAATACAGTTCCTCAATACTGTCTGCACTCTATCTGCATGGATATGATACAGTTCCTCAATACTGTCTGCACTCTACCTGCGTGGATATGATACAGTTCCTCAATACTGTCTGCACTCTACCTGCATGGATATAATACAGTTCCTCAATACTGTCTGCACTCTATCTGCATGGATATGATACAGTTCCTCAATACTGTGTGCACTCTACCTGCATGGATATGATACAGTTCCTCAATACTGTCTGCACTCTACCTGCATGGATATGATACAGTTTCTCAATACTGTCTGCACTCTACCTGCATGGATATAATACAGTTCCTCAATACTATCTGCACTCTACCTGCGTGGATATAATACAGTTCCTCAATACTGTCTGCACTCTACCTGCATGGATATGATACAGTTCCTCAATACTGTCTGCACTCTATCTGCATGGATATAATACAGTTCCTCAATACTGTCTGCACTCTACCTGCATGGATATGATACAGTTCCTCAATACTGTCTGCACTCTACCTGCATGGATATAATACAGTTCCTCAATACTGTCTGCACTCTACCTGCATGGATATGATACAGTTCCTCAATACTGTCTGCACTCTACCTGCATGGATATAATACAGTTTCTCAATACTGTCTGCACTCTACCTGCATGGATATGATACAGTTCCTCAATACTGTCTGCACTCTACCTGCATGGATATGATACAGTTCCTCAATACTGTCTGCACTCTATCTGCATGGATATAATACAGTTTCTCAATACTGTCTGCACTCTACCTGCATGGATATGATACAGTTCCTCAATACTGTCTGCACTCTACCTGCATGGATATAATACAGTTCCTCAATACTGTCTGCACTCTACCTGCATGGATATAATACAGTTCCTCAATACTGTCTGCACTCTACCTGCATGGATATGATACAGTTCCTCAATACTGTCTGCACTCTACCTGCATGGATATGATACAGTTCCTCAATACTGTCTGCACTCTACCTGCATGGATATGATACAGTTTCTCAATACTGTCTGCACTTTACCTGCATGGATATAATACAGTTCCTCAATACTGTCTGCACTCTACCTGCGTGGATATAATACAGTTCCTCAATACTGTCTGCACTCTACCTGCATGGATATGATACAGTTCCTCAATACTGTCTGCACTCTATCTGCATGGATATAATACAGTTCCTCAATACTGTCTGCACTCTACCTGCATGGATATGATACAGTTCCTCAATACTGTCTGCACTCTACCTGCATGGATATAAAACAGTTCCTCAATACTGTCTGCACTCTACCTGCATGGATATGATATAGTTCCTCAATACTGTCTGCACTCTACCTGCATGGATATAATACAGTTCCTCAATACTGTCTGCACTCTATCTGCATGGATATAATACAGTTTCTCAATACTGTCTGCACTCTACCCGCATGGATATGATACAGTTCCTCAATACTGTCTGCACTCTACCTGCGCGGATATGATACAGTTCCTCAATACTGTCTGCACTCTACCTGCGTGGATATAATACAGTTCCTCAATACTGTCTGCACTCTACCTGCGTGGATATGATACAGTTCCTCAATACTGTCTGCACTCTATCTGCATGGATATAATACAGTTCCTCAATACTGTCTGCACTCTACTTGCATGGATATAATACAGTTCCTCAATACTGTCTGCACTCTACCTGCATGGATATGATACAGTTCCTCAATACTGTCTGCACTCTACCTGCATGGATATGATACAGTTCCTCAATACTGTCTGCACTCTACCTGCGTGGATATAATACAGTTCCTCAATACTGTCTGCACTCTACCTGTGTGGATATGATACAGTTCCTCAATACTGTCTGCACTCTACCTGCATGGATATGATACAGTTTCTCAATACTGTCTGCACTCTACCTGCATGGATATAATACAGTTCCTCAATACTGTCTGCACTCTACCTGCATGGATATAATACAGTTCCTCAATACTGTCTGCACTCTACCTGCATGGATATGATACAGTTCCTCAATACTGTCTGCACTCTACCTGCGTGGATATAATACAGTTCCTCAATACTGTCTGCACTCTACCTGCATGGATATAATACAGTTCCTCAATACTGTCTGCACTCTACCTGCATGGATATGATACAGTTCCTCAATACTGTCTGCACTCTACCTGCATGGATATAATACAGTTTCTCAATACTGTCTGCACTCTACCTGCATGGATATGATACAGTTCCTCAATACTGTCTGCACTCTACCTGCATGGATATGATACAGTTCCTCAATACTGTCTGCACTCTATCTGCATGGATATAATACAGTTTCTCAATACTGTCTGCACTCTACCTGCATGGATATGATACAGTTCCTCAATACTGTCTGCACTCTACCTGCATGGATATAATACAGTTCCTCAATACTGTCTGCACTCTACCTGCATGGATATAATACAGTTCCTCAATACTGTCTGCACTCTACCTGCATGGATATGATACAGTTCCTCAATACTGTCTGCACTCTACCTGCATGGATATGATACAGTTCCTCAATACTGTCTGCACTCTACCTGCATGGATATGATACAGTTTCTCAATACTGTCTGCACTCTACCTGCATGGATATAATACAGTTCCTCAATACTGTCTGCACTCTACCTGCGTGGATATAATACAGTTCCTCAATACTGTCTGCACTCTACCTGCATGGATATGATACAGTTCCTCAATACTGTCTGCACTCTATCTGCATGGATATAATACAGTTCCTCAATACTGTCTGCACTCTACCTGCATGGATATGATACAGTTCCTCAATACTGTCTGCACTCTACCTGCATGGATATAAAACAGTTCCTCAATACTGTCTGCACTCTACCTGCATGGATATGATATAGTTCCTCAATACTGTCTGCACTCTACCTGCATGGATATAATACAGTTCCTCAATACTGTCTGCACTCTATCTGCATGGATATAATACAGTTTCTCAATACTGTCTGCACTCTACCCGCATGGATATGATACAGTTCCTCAATACTGTCTGCACTCTACCTGCGCGGATATGATACAGTTCCTCAATACTGTCTGCACTCTACCTGCGTGGATATAATACAGTTCCTCAATACTGTCTGCACTCTACCTGCATGGATATGATACAGTTCCTCAATACTGTCTGCACTCTACCTGCATGGATATAATACAGTTCCTCAATACTGTCTGCACTCTACCTGCATGGATATAATACAGTTCCTCAATACTGTCTGCACTCTACCTGCATGGATATGATACAGTTCCTCAATACTGTCTGCACTCTACCTGCATGGATATGATACAGTTCCTCAATACTGTCTGCACTCTACCTGCATGGATATGATACAGTTTCTCAATACTGTCTGCACTCTACCTGCATGGATATAATACAGTTCCTCAATACTGTCTGCACTCTACCTGCGTGGATATAATACAGTTCCTCAATACTGTCTGCACTCTACCTGCATGGATATGATACAGTTCCTCAATACTGTCTGCACTCTATCTGCATGGATATAATACAGTTCCTCAATACTGTCTGCACTCTACCTGCATGGATATGATACAGTTCCTCAATACTGTCTGCACTCTACCTGCATGGATATAAAACAGTTCCTCAATACTGTCTGCACTCTACCTGCATGGATATGATATAGTTCCTCAATACTGTCTGCACTCTACCTGCGTGGATATAATACAGTTCCTCAATACTGTCTGCACTCTACCTGCATGGATATGATACAGTTCCTCAATACTGTCTGCACTCTATCTGCATGGATATAATACAGTTCCTCAATACTGTCTGCACTCTACCTGCATGGATATGATACAGTTCCTCAATACTGTCTGCACTCTACCTGCATGGATATAAAACAGTTCCTCAATACTGTCTGCACTCTACCTGCATGGATATGATATAGTTCCTCAATACTGTCTGCACTCTACCTGCATGGATATAATACAGTTCCTCAATACTGTCTGCACTCTATCTGCATGGATATAATACAGTTTCTCAATACTGTCTGCACTCTACCCGCATGGATATGATACAGTTCCTCAATACTGTCTGCACTCTACCTGCGCGGATATGATACAGTTCCTCAATACTGTCTGCACTCTACCTGCGTGGATATAATACAGTTTCTCAATACTGTCTGCACTCTACCTGCATGGATATGATACAGTTCCTCAATACTGTCTGCACTCTACCTGCATGGATATAATACAGTTCCTCAATACTGTCTGCACTCTACCTGCATGGATATAATACAGTTCCTCAATACTGTCTGCACTCTACCTGCATGGATATGATACAGTTCCTCAATACTGTCTGCACTCTACCTGCATGGATATGATACAGTTCCTCAATACTGTCTGCACTCTACCTGCATGGATATGATACAGTTTCTCAATACTGTCTGCACTCTACCTGCATGGATATAATACAGTTCCTCAATACTGTCTGCACTCTACCTGCGTGGATATAATACAGTTCCTCAATACTGTCTGCACTCTACCTGCATGGATATGATACAGTTCCTCAATACTGTCTGCACTCTATCTGCATGGATATAATACAGTTCCTCAATACTGTCTGCACTCTACCTGCATGGATATGATACAGTTCCTCAATACTGTCTGCACTCTACCTGCATGGATATAAAACAGTTCCTCAATACTGTCTGCACTCTACCTGCATGGATATGATATAGTTCCTCAATACTGTCTGCACTCTACCTGCATGGATATAATACAGTTCCTCAATACTGTCTGCACTCTATCTGCATGGATATAATACAGTTTCTCAATACTGTCTGCACTCTACCCGCATGGATATGATACAGTTCCTCAATACTGTCTGCACTCTACCTGCGCGGATATGATACAGTTCCTCAATACTGTCTGCACTCTACCTGCGTGGATATAATACAGTTCCTCAATACTGTCTGCACTCTACCTGCGTGGATATGATACAGTTCCTCAATACTGTCTGCACTCTATCTGCATGGATATAATACAGTTCCTCAATACTGTCTGCACTCTACTTGCATGGATATAATACAGTTCCTCAATACTGTCTGCACTCTACCTGCATGGATATGATACAGTTCCTCAATACTGTCTGCACTCTACCTGCATGGATATGATACAGTTCCTCAATACTGTCTGCACTCTACCTGCGTGGATATAATACAGTTCCTCAATACTGTCTGCACTCTACCTGTGTGGATATGATACAGTTCCTCAATACTGTCTGCACTCTACCTGCATGGATATGATACAGTTTCTCAATACTGTCTGCACTCTACCTGCATGGATATAATACAGTTCCTCAATACTGTCTGCACTCTACCTGCATGGATATAATACAGTTCCTCAATACTGTCTGCACTCTACCTGCATGGATATGATACAGTTTCTCAATACTGTCTGCACTCTACCTGCATGGATATAATACAGTTCCTCAATACTGTCTGCACTCTACCTGCGTGGATATAATACAGTTCCTCAATACTGTCTGCACTCTACCTGCATGGATATGATACAGTTCCTCAATACTGTCTGCACTCTATCTGCATGGATATAATACAGTTCCTCAATACTGTCTGCACTCTACCTGCATGGATATGATACAGTTCCTCAATACTGTCTGCACTCTACCTGCATGGATATGATACAGTTCCTCAATACTGTCTGCACTCTATCTGCATGGATATGATACAGTTCCTCAATACTGTCTGGACTCTACCTGCGTGGATATAATACAGTTCCTTAATACTGTCTGCACTCTACCTGCGTGGATATGATACAGTTCCTCAATACTGTCTGCACTCTATCTGCATGGATATAATACAGTTCCTCAATACTGTCTGCACTCTACCTGCATGGATATGATACAGTTCCTCAATACTGTCTGCACTCTACCTGCATGGATATGATACAGTTCCTCAATACTGTCTGCACTCTACCTGCGTGGATATAATACAGTTCCTCAATACTGTCTGCACTCTACCTGTGTGGATATGATACAGTTCCTCAATACTGTCTGCACTCTACCTGCATGGATATGATACAGTTTCTCAATACTGTCTGTACTCTACCTGCATGGATATAATACAGTTCCTCAATACTGTCTGCACTCTACCTGCATGGATATAATACAGTTCCTCAATACTGTCTGCACTCTACGTCCATGGATATAATACAGTTCCTCAATACTGTCTGCACTCTACCTGCCTGGATATGATACAGTTCCTCAATACTGTCTGCACTCTACCTGCATGGATATGATACAGTTCCTCAATACTGTCTGCACTCTATCTGCATGGATATAATACAGTTCCTCAATACTGTCTGCACTCTACCTGCCTGGATATGATACAGTTCCTCAATACTGTCTGCACTCTACCTGCATGGATATGATACAGTTCCTCAATACTGTCTGCACTCTACCTGCATGGATATGATACAGTTCCTCAATACTGTCTGCACTCTACCTGCGTGGATATGATACAGTTCCTCAATACTGTCTGCACTCTACCTGCGTGGATATAATACAGTTCCTCAATACTGTCTGCACTCTATCTGCATGGATATAATACAGTACCTCAATACTGTCTGCACTCTATCTGCATGGATATGGTGTAAAATAACAGCTGTACAATATTATATCACTGAGTTTGTGCTACAATGCTTTAGCTGGCTAATCATCATCACATATATGTCGTTTCTGTTCTTATTCACTGAAGATTGAAATTAGACATGGGGAGAGAGGAACATTGGTAAGGAGCTTCAAACATCACAAAAACCCTCTTTTTCCCATTTTTCTTCTGTGTATTTCTTCCCTTTACACGAATAGGACAGCAACTAGCATATTTGCAGTTCAAATGTTTGGTAGCAACCTAACTTCATGTTATACATAACTTCTGCTTACAATACTGTCCGAGTGAGGAAACTTGAGTGGGCATTAATAAATAAACATAAGCAAGGTACAAAGAAAAAAAAACTTCAGTATTTAGAAAAATATACTTTATATGATCTTAGAAAAAGTACAAAAAGTAAAGTGACAAGTGCAAAAGTGAGAAAGATCAAACGTTTCAGTCCATGGGACTTTCCTCAGTGCAAAAAGACAATGCAGTATAGGCAACACACCATTAAAGATACAGGACAGGTGATCACTATCACAATCAGGTTAAATGAGTACAATCACAACTGGCCAACATGGCAGCTGGAAGTCACATGATTTGCATCATTGCAGCAGAGTACTTACATTCTTTGAGCATTTTAAATGTTTCTGTTAACAAAGAGTTAATTAAAAAATTTAAACTTGACATTATCAAAAAACATGTATTTTATTTTAACATGTGACCATGAATCATAGTACAGAGGAGATGGACAGACTTGTGCATGTAGAGGGTCATCAATGTAATATAGTAAGGAGAAAGAATCAATGAACAATATAGTGCCATCACAGAAAACATGTCATATCCAGTTCCTCATTTAAACCACTAGGGTGCAATGTTTTGAGGTAAAATAGGTACATCTGGATTCACACTGCAGTAATGCTTGTTCCAGGTTACCTGCCCTACGATGGGGAAAAGCAACATCAATGCCACAGAACATAAAGTCCGAGTGCTGAGCATTAGAACCTACCTCTACCTTGCTTATGTTTGAACTGTTTACAGACCTACACACCTGGGTTAAGTAACTTCTCTGGACATTTAAATTAAAGGTGTGGCTCTCCTATTGCTCTTACATTAATAAATAAATAAATATGTAAATAATTCACTGCAAAAAACACTTATTTTCAATGGTCAGTAACAACTGTCAATTTCTACAAACTACATGACATAACTTATTTATGTATATATATATGTAATAAAAAAAATCAATTTATTTCAAAAACATAAAAATGTCTCAGTGATTCCAAACTTTTGAACGGTAGTGTATATATATACTGTAAATATGGGTAATTTTATATACAATCAATCAACATTGTGATTATTGGTGGTCAATTGGTGGTTGTAGAAAAAATTGAGCTGAACGAAATTTAGATTTTGGCTTGAGATTGTGAGAAGTGTTATGCATGTAAAATACTGTCGATCTGATTAAACTTTTTAACACTTCAATGTACCTTTGAGCCCTGGAAATTTCATGTGGCTAGCACCTTTAGTTATGAAGCTATGAGGGCTCAAAAATGACTGAAACTTGAATGCGAAATAAAAATAGCCAGAATTTGAGCTACCCCTAGGTATTTCAAGGGGCCATAACTTGCAAGATATTCATAGTATAAAGTTTACATTTTGCATAGCTTCTTTAAATAGATTATAGTTAATGTACAAAAATAAATCAGGTGATTCTGAGGGGGTCAGGTGGGAAACACTGATTAATTTTATATGGAATGACCCATATATAGAATCAAGCGTATTTGTGGCACCTGAGTTTCTTTTAAAGGGGAACACATCCACTTTTGAGCGCAGTGGGGCTTCCCCTTGTGAAGTCTGTTCACGGCTGCCTCCATGAACTGCTGAACTCCAGACAGAGGTAGTCTATTAG
Source organism: Synaphobranchus kaupii (assembly GCA_029718625.1). Lineage (NCBI taxonomy): Eukaryota > Metazoa > Chordata > Actinopteri > Anguilliformes > Synaphobranchidae > Synaphobranchus > Synaphobranchus kaupii. The sequence continues at coordinate 59,608,319 of CM056380.1, forward strand.
CTGATAATACTCAGGTTTACTTAGAGGATCATTTCTGTGCAGGAGCCCACAATCTTTGCAGAGGTGCCATCAAGGGTTTGAAGGATGAAATAGGAACATTCATTGTCAAGGGCGAGGTTATCACAGATAGCTTGTATAGCAGTGTAGTATAATGGTTAAGGAACTGGCCTTGTAACTGAAAGGTTGCAGGTTCGATTCCTTTGAGCAAGGTACTTAACCTGAATCGCTTCAGTATATATCCAGCTGTATAAATGGATAATAGGTAAAAAATAAAAATGCTAAAAAGTTGTGTAAATCACTCTGGATAAGAGTGTCTGCTAAATACCTGTAATGTACTGTAATGTAATGAAATAAAAGTTGCAGCTGCAGTGGGTGTGCTGCTGGAAAATATGAAGGCGGAGCTGTCAAGGCAATATCGTCTGCAGCAAATTGCCGGCCCACACAATTCAAGCAATATTCACCAGAAAGGAGCTGTCAACACAGAACACAAAAAGTCTGTTTTTCATATTTGTTGTCACTTGCCCATTACTTCTGAATTAAAGTAAGGGAGCCCCATTTGACACTTTTGCAAAAGAAAATGTCACTTAGAGAAGGAGTCTGTCAGTTATTAGCATGGACTCTCTGTTTTGCTGTTTTTGATTTCTGGTAAATAGTGCCTTCGGAAGAGTAGAAGTGAGAATAAAGCAGACCTTAACAAGTCTGACTTTCTTAGGAACTGTGACTGTCTAGTAAAAATGAAAGATAAGCCAGTCAGCCACTTTATACTATAGTAACAAGCCTAGTTGTTAACAACTGATAAATACTGTAAAAATACAAGGTTTAATTTAATTTTCAGGGTGATGCTTTGCCTCAGGATGATGTGCAGATATGTATCACTTAACATAATGTACCAGGCTGGCTCATTATAAGCATTGTAGAGCGATGGGCTGGTTTATGTAAACAAGCACTGCTTGTACTGACCCAACTACAAAATGAGCTACATTTCCAGGCCAGCCAGATGTGGCCAAAAGCTTGAGAAAATCTGTGCCATGGAAGTGTGAGCCTTTGGCATGGCTTGTTTGCTTGTCCACTGTTGGGCCCTTCACACATAATCCCTCCATCATGTTAGCATCATGCTGCTCCTATTGAAAGAAGGATGATAACATCCAAATTTTGAAAACAAGCTATCTGTGATAACCCCGCCCTTGACAATGAATGTTCCTGTGTAACCCAGCTGGCCCAATGAGGCCCAAGGAGATCAAAAGGTCCAAAAGCACTGACTTCAGGCACAGAGAAGGTACATATGAAGCACCACCGAAACCAGGAACCAAGGAATCCACATGCACTCTCAATGAAAGCTAAAATCCACAGCTCAAAGTTACCTTCCATTCATCTTGCAAGCCAAGTACTCTTCTCTGAAAACTATTTTTTCCTTCAAATATTTTCAGCATTTTTCATAAAACAACACTGGCCCACTGAGAAGTATGGATTCAAAGTAATACACATAAAATATGTGAAGGAATCTTAAGATTTTAAGGCTCTACAACGTCATGCTTAAAACATGTTTTTACACCCCCTGCAGTTGTTTCCCTGAGCTGAGTTACAACTTCATATACCCAAACAATTAATCCATAAAGTATCCACTGAATGAAGTGCTAATTTATTAAAATATAGAAATGTAAATGATAAACTACCCCATGCATTGGAATAAATATAAAAATTTTCTCTCATGAGTCTGGGGGGAACTGAAATTTATTAAAATTCAAAATTGCTCCTGCTGCTCAGATTTGGACTGAACTTTTCCACCACAATTTTCAAAAATCTTTTAGCGCTTTCAGTACTCACTCTTTACTGTCTTCAGAGCAATGCAAATTTATAGTATAAATATTTAAAATATATCTCTTTCTTTTTTCCTCAAACAGTGCGATTAATAAAACTATAAAGAAAGCTTTCAATGTTGATTGGTTTAATTACTGCCTGGTAGTAATTACATGTATGGCTGGTCTAATTAGTTTTTGGTTTTAGCTGCTTTTTTGCTTATTTAATTGAGTACTAAGTGCAGTAAAAGGAATTTCACATAAAAAAAGAAAATGTGGCATCAGACTGGCCCTTAACGAGAGTCCTGGGTTTATTTGAGCTGAACAGAAGCCAGAAAGAGGGTTAATTACAATCCCCAACAAAAGCCTGGCTTTCCATTCAGGGCTTGAGTCTGCTCAATAGTTCATAAACACTCAGCCATAAACAGCCAGTCTGTAAACAGAGGCAGGCTTTTCCTGTGCTTGTGTTTGTGGGACTGAATGAACAGCCAGGGTGTGAATCAGAAATACCCATCTTGCATGAGTTTGGGACCATAATCTTTGTCAGAATTCTCTCCTTCTAGTGTATTTTCCCATTGTTGTATTCGAAAGGGGCCAAACCCCGTAAAAAAACAAAAAAAAACAACAATAGCCTCATTTTGCTTTTTGAAAATATTTTCCACTCTAAGAGAGGCTCGTCCTAGAAAAAAGGACTGAGTACGGCTGTTTAAAGTGAAAGACAATACTGCCTGGCAGCTCCTCATTGCATCCGGGAGTTTTGTTTTATAAGCATAGCATAGTCAGGCTGACTCTCTCAAGGGTGTTTCTTACCTGGGCTGGAGCTGTAATTTCTCTAGTCGATTCTATTTGCAGGCCTTATTGATCGTGTTGGTTGGTTACTTATTACCTTTACTGCCTTTGCAGGTGGCCCTTGAGCCACACCTGAAATAGAAGTAATTTTGGTGGAGCGTGCGTGTGCCATTCCAGGCTACCTCTGATGAATGCAGAGGCTAGCAGGAGATGGAGGACCTTTCTCACAGGCACACTTACAGTACAATAAACAGATACACACCTTTCAGCTTCTAAACTCTCAACATTTCAAAGTAGAATGAACCCGTTAAATGACTCGCTGGCACATAGTGATTGGCATTCCCAGTCTTTTTGAGGAGCTGGATCTTTTCGCTCTGTGCACAAAAAAGAGTCATTGGTTTGGCTTCTCCTCCCTTGTGGTTGAAATTAGCATTGGTAGGCGTGAAGACTTCCTGGGTTTGGGCGTGTAGACACTGAACATCTCCTCCAGACATTCTGTGCAGTGTTGCTAACTTAGCGATTTTGTAACCAAATAAAGGGATATTTATAGTGACCAAGTGACATTTATGTACAGAAATCCCTAGATATAAATTTTTCTCCACAAATTTATCAAATACATCAACATGCAACTGATATGTATTTCGATAACAGACCAGAATTACATAAACATGCAAGAAAGCACCAGAATTCTCATCTAGACGACACACACTTTTTGTTTGGTACAAAAAGTGTGACATCCCTCTAACTAGTCACCTAAAAAGTGACCCATTAGGAAGTTTTATTTCTATAAAATATCAGTTGGATATTTTTGGCATTCTGAACCACCTTACTCAAGTGCACAGTGGTAGGGCCGCACACACTTGGAATTCAAAGCTGCATCCCTCAGCATACCAGGCTAACGTCCTTAACCACAGCACGACATGCACTGTCTCACTACATTAGACTGAACTCCATTTGCAGCCCCACACTTCTGTGGCTATTAAACCCATGACACTTTTAAGGGTGTTAATCCCAGAGTATTGGTCAAGATCCCAAAAAGTTTTCTCTCTGCATCTGTCCAAGTAATCATTCCCCCAACATCTGAGTAGCTACAAAATACCTTGAGTTCTCCACTGTAATTCCCCAAGCATTCATTGCAAAAGCGAAGCAACACTGGATTTTCAGTTGGCTTTCCTGGTTAAATAAATTTAAATAAAAAATAAAATGAACACATTTAAACTCACTGAAGCAACATGACTGTCCCTCAGCAAAGCCAATACTAGCTCTCAGAGCCAGCTGGACCTCCTGCATACATACTGTCTGGTTTTTCCCGAAGCAGTCAAGGCCTGCAGTCTACACCGTGGACTAACAGGGAGAACAGGTCCGGGCTCACCTCTTCAATAAACATGAAGCTAAAGAAATCAAAATTTTGGCATACAGTCACTATGTCTCCTCCAATGAACGAGTGGCTCTGTTGGTGATCTCTTCATATACCCATCTATGAAACCACTCCACAGGAGTACAAAGCAATCACAAGAGCTTCTATTCTCGGCACTGACATTTAAACTGTGTTTTTGACCCTGGCAGCAAATCCCAAAAGAAAGGGAAATCAATATAAGATTAAATTTGGAGGAATAGTGCTTTTAAAGTCTGGAAGGTAATTGAAAAAAAGGTGTGTGTGAATCAAAGTATGAAGTCATTCTGCACGAGATCCACAGTACAAACTTTTAAACTGTGGATAAGAACATGAGACTCCCGTGCTGGCCTGGAGGAAGCGGTGGCTGTCTGTTCTCTCCCAAGGTGAGCCTGGAGGACGCAGCGGGGGATGCTGCTGTCACACCCGCCTTGTTGAGTCAGTCAGAGGTGTGTTTTCTGGACCGGTCGGCCTGACAGGTATGAAAAATCTGGCGGCTGGTAGGAGCCTCAAGGGTTGGGGAGAGTCACTGCAGGTTTTTCACAAGAACAGAAGAAGTGGGTTGACCAGAGCAGGAGTTCTGTAAGGTTTCGCTGTGTGGTAGTCATGTCAATGGCCATTTCACTGTTTTACAACCAGGAAAAGGTGTCAATTATAACTTCTGTAGGACAATGTCAATATATGTGATGGTTTAAAGGGTAATTCCACCGAAAAACAACATTGAGCTTAATTAACAGATCAAGGCGCAACTGATTAAGTCTCTCTTTGTCACTTGCCAAAACAATCGGTGAGCCGAAATATTGACAGCTAAATTTACAAATTGTGAAGTATACCTCTACCCTTCCTCATTTTTGAAAAACTACAGTGGGTGGGTGGGTAATTCATGCTGAAGGAGACTGAACTCACAGAGAGGGAGAGAAAGGCTGTGTCCGAGAGCCCTATCTACCTGCGTTCTGTGTAGCCACAAACCACAAACTCGCATATTGTATAGCTACAGCTCACTGTTTTGTCGTGCACTTAACAGCTTTTTAAAAAAGTATACTCAATAGTAGGCAATTGCGCTGATTCGGCCAGAGAGGCGGGCAACCTGTTGTTACAACTGTAAACAGTATTAGCTTGCAAGATAGCTCAAAGAGTTCTTAGCCAAGTTACCAATTATCCCAGTACAATCGCTTCCAACGATTTTGTGGACCATGCACTGGATGACAACACCTTCCGGGAAATTTTTCTTAAATCGGAGGTGGAAGGCTACCGTTTTGGGCCCAAATATACAGCTGAGGAAATTAGCTGAAGGCGTCAGCCAAAGCTGCTGCTAAGCTACGTACAGCCAACACGGGAGTGCCTCGGCTAAACTATGACTGGTGGTGGACCGGGAGGAGAAATGAGTAATGAGTAAGTGTCGCAGACTTCTGGCTAGGCAAGCTAATATGTTTTCACTATACCTAATGTAGATACATGAAGGGTTGTTTTCCTAAATAAAACTTAATGAAGGGGAATTCACCTTCCTTAGTCTCTATTTAATGCAATCACTGGCATAGTTTCTTGAGAGGGAGAAACAATGTGATATGCATGTGATTGTTCCCTGAAGAACAAAAACAATTTGGCAACGCAGACAATCTGAACCAACAAAAAACTCCTGTTAGATGCAATATCCTGATTGAAACACAGCCTGGTTCTGCTTGTTCCCCGTAACTACGGTGACATGATTTCATCTCCAGCTCGGCCCATGTGACTGCTCTATCTCCCTTTGTTGAAGCCCTCATTTCAAGCAGAGACCTACCTAGACCACAATGTAAAACATGCCGGTGGAACAGCCAATTTCAAAATGACCACGCCCCTCTCAATTTGAAAGGCATTACATACGTATAGCCTATATGTGGTTCTGAATGGCATTGATTCTGTGAATGAGAGAAAGATCTAGTAGTGTTTAAAAGCTTTTTTCTCTGAAGAGAAGAGTAATATGATTTTACAGGAATCTTGCTCTTGCACATTAAGTCCAATACAAATATTTGATTAGCATTACTTGTTTGCAGGTGAGATGTAAACATTAGCAATTCACTAGAATCGTGATTAAATGTCACAGTCCTCAGGTTTGAATCTACCTGCTGAGCCGTGTGGTGAATAACATTTTCCCTCCCAACAATGTAGGCTATCCTGCTGGCTTTTTTGCAGCCCAATTTCCACTACGGCCTGAGAGCGCCCCCTGGCAAAAACAGCAATTATGAACCATGCTGATAAGAGTGGGAAACTATGCATGTACAATCTCTCTGAATATCCAGTCAATTTATACTTATTGTAAAATCTATGTCACATAAATGTAATGTCATTACAATGTCAACATTCACTAATTAATTACTGAAACAAAACACATTAAAATGCAATACAATGGTCCTTAATGTAGGTAAAAAGCCTAATAAATACTACTACATAATTACATGTATACTGTGAACACTAGCCATGGTATCTTGGATAAGTGCATCCACATGGCTCGACCTAATGAGTTCATTTCACAAAACGTAACCTAAAAAATAAAATGGCCAGCACAGACTATATATTTCCAGTGGAGGGATAGCACCCTCCTGTGGTGAATACATACTGATACTGCTTTTTGAAAGAGCCTACTTCCAGGGTCTATATATGGGCAATGAAAAACAGTTCTTGAGAGGATTCAATTTATTTATGTTTTACTTATTCAACAAATACATGTTAAGAAAATTAAATCAAATCCAAGCCCAATTTTATCCCATATTTTACATCATAAAAATTAAAACATAATGTTCCTATGGTATTCTCATCTTTTATATACATAAACAGAGCAGCAACAAGCCATATTAAAGGAATACCTATTTAATGATATTTCTCTTTGCCCAGCAAAGCACATCAAGATACAAGTATCATAATTGTAGATTAGCTACACATATGAATATTCATGTACTCCAAATGTAAAAAAATGGTCAATCATTTTTGGAATATTTCATTGTGATATTATTCTTGACTTCGTATGACTGACACCAATGTGGTTAATTCACAGCGAAACTGACAAGAAATTACTTCACAGATGTGCTTGACACCCTCTGCAGGATTTGACCCCTTGCTTAAGAATCGCTGTTCTTATGTAAGCAATTAGGCTTAAGCAGGCTATGACACATCCACATGCATAATTACTGTTGATAATCTATGCAGACACTTCCGTCCCCCTCGCCCCTTGTGTTGCTAATTCTTCTGAGTGATTCGGAGTGTGAATTGCAATTTCATGATCAGCTGGCACCGACTACAGGTGTCCAATCAGGAGAGGTTGACTTCCATGATGAGACATCCCTGCCAATTAAAACTCTCCTTCCCTGGGACAATCTGATTCAACACAAAATCACTGAGAATGTGACTACGCTGTAACCAATTATTGTATAGAAGTACAAACTACTTGACAGCTCCAAAATATGTTTTTCAGCAATTCTTTTTTATAAGCATACACCTGCTCTGTATTTATAATTAAAATTATTTGCACATGCAAATGTAGGTAATGCAAAATATTTCCTGTTTAAAACGATACAAACCCAAGCCCCCATGCAAAAGCAGTTAAAGAGCCCTGGTTTACCGTGTGGTTTTCATTCATCTCGCTGAACATGAATAGGTCATAACAACAGAAGGAAACTGAGAGATATGTGAGGTCTTTAGAAAGGCTGTTAGGGCTTTAGTAATTCTCAAACAGTCCTCTCTTTCAGCTCTTCGGTCTGGTTTCCCAGGAGGATGTTGAGGTGCTTGTCAATGTCTTTAGTCCCTGGTCTCTTTTCTGGAACTTTAGAGAGCATCTTTCTGATGAGCCCATGCTGAAATAAATGAACAGATATACATCATGTATTCCGCACAGTAAATCCTTCTCTCCTTCACACTAAACAACATGCGACTGGTGAATGAGGCTAGGCTGTCTAGGTAGCCTGCCCACGCCCCTTCAGCTTTTGTTTTGGTTTCACAGGCAGACAGTCGCGTCCTGGCCCGTTTTCACGTACGCCGCTTACGTGTGCCGTATCAAATTATCTCATGAATTAAATTCAGGCTTTCACGAACATGAATTATGATTTGATTTGTCAATGCTCCATTGAATCATCTCGGATAACAGAGAGCACCCACTCTGCTATAAAGGGGAGATGAATCACACGCGAAAAACAGGATCATAGTCCGTATATAGCCACAAAGTGAGGTGAGGCTGCCACAAAACACATTGAAATTGATAAAAGCATTATTTATCAAATTCTCATAATGTAACCTATGTTGTCTTTATTTTATTTTGGGGTTGTAGATCACTCACTAAATTGTGTCAACAGTAGAGAGGGTGTATTTGTTCATGCCTTAAGAGCAAGAACTCATCATTGAGGGTTATGAAAAAGAGAAAACAGTAGGGGGTCCCTGGCCAGACTAGATGGGCAATGACTATATGTAGATTTGGGAAAATGTTTCAAAATATGATGGTGGTCCCCTGGATGCCTTTAAGCCTGGGGGGGGTCCTTGAATCATAAATGTTGAAAACCCATGCCCAAGATGGAAAAAAAAGGGCCAAGTTGCATTAAATAATTTAGGAAAGTTTGGATAGCATTGCTTTGGAATAGAGCTAGTTTATTTAGTGTGAGCTACGACAGGCAATATTGTTAGTTGTAACTTGGCCACATTTTGATATCAACACTTTTAAAGGCAGGCCTAGTTTTTGCAAGTTGGAATTAAAGACTTACAGACAGTGCTTTGTAGGCTATGCGTGAGTAACTTGCCATTTTTTACGTTGAAAACGTGTTTTTGTTGAGATTCAGTTTTACAAAGGGACATGCAAGTGTTATTCTTCATATTTTTCTGGTGCTACTTAATTTCAAAACCTCAAAAGAGAACAGAAAGGGCTTGATAATGTGGATTTTTGTGGGCATGAATCATTTTTAAAACTAATATGAACAGCAATACATTATGAGGTTTCAACAATGCTCACCTCAGGTTTGTACTGCACACAGAACTCACTTGGAAGCTTTCCATCCCTCAGATCCCTCCAAAGCTGTGGGTTTAAGTACATTGCATACTTTAGAAAATAATACTGCTAGTTTACTAAAGAATCATTGAGATGAAGTCCGGAATTGTGTGAAGTCTGAACAACTGTCTACTCACTCACCATCACTCGTTCCATTCCAGTTTTAATCCTCCAAAGGAGTTCGAAAAAGATCAGGCCCAAGGCGAAAATATCCACTTTTTCTTCATATGTGCTCAGGTTTTCCTGTCAACATAAATGCAATCACTTTCCAAACAGCAGTTAATTAATCTATCAGAGAGCATAAAAACTATCCAAATAATCCACAGATTGGTCCTTGTTGGACCAATTGGCCCCACTTTTAATTGTTTGAAGAAGGAACCCACTTTTTCACATCAACCACTCAGGACACAATCCTCCCAGTACATGTAACCAGTTGGCCCAATGTAACATTAGCCTTATGTGTAAATAAAATAATTATTTATTCATTAATGACCTGTTCAGGGCTCATGTAAGTCGGTGTTCCAGTTCGCTTGGTCCTTTCAACAGGAGCGCCATTCTCGTTCTTTATTGTTGTCACAAGTCCAAAGTCTCCAATCTTAACTGTACCATCACTCCCAAACAGTATGTTATCTGGCTGCAGCAAAGCAAAGACAATAGACAATGTGCAACATCACTTTTCAAATAACATACGACTAGTTTCCATGTTGCATGTAATTTGTATTCTTAAATGCTCTCAGATTCACATTTGACTGGGTTCAAAAGATTCTGTTCTGTTCAAATACCTACCTTCAAGTCTCTGTGAATGCGTCCCTGTGAATGAATGTAGTCCACCCCGTCCACTATTTTCTGAAATATGACCAGCGGCTCCTTTTTGCTCCTCTCCCCAGCATTCATCTCATTAATCCTCTTGGTGAGTGTTCCCCCATCACAGAACTCCATTTGAATGTAGAGGTACTTATTGGGAGTACTGCTGGGAGAACACATTGGTAAGCCATGAAAAGACAGGCACATACTGTATCAGAAATAAAATGCAATATAAGAACGAACGGCAGCTGCAAAAGACACTTATGATCATTATCAAAAATCATAATGAATGAAAGAAGTTGAACTGCTGGTTAGAGTTTGTGAGGGTATAGGGGGTACATGTAGACTTTACTTTGATTTGATGTGTACAGTTGATGACTCTGATTCGTCCTCTTCGTCTGTTACCCTGTAAGACAGTGTTGACCATTGTTAAAAATTGAATAATTTAATGTTTATATGAAAATACATCACACATAAACTGAGAAAAAAATGATCTCAACTCATTTCAGACAAAGTGTTTGGTTAGCAAATTTCATACAATGTCAATATGAAAATTGATTGACTGTGCATTTATTTACACAAAACAGATTAGACTTAATAAGCAAAAAATGAGCTGATAAGAACGGATCAGTACTCTAAGTGAACATCTCACTCTCTGGGTTGTGGGGGACTTGGCTCGCTCCAAGCTGTGAAGTAGCGCACAATGTTGGGATGCTGAAAATGTGCCAAAGCTTCAACTTCACGTAATGCATACCTGAGAAAGAGAGGGGGCATGCAATTAAAAAAATACAATCAGCATTTAGACACACTATTTTGAGTGGGGGAAGCCTAACAAGCAAGAGTAATATAGACAACATTCATATTAATATAACATATTCCAGTTTTTAGAATAATTTAAAATCACTTACTCTTCATAGTCTACCACCTTAATTGCATAATATTTCTTATCAAGCTTTTGTCTTGCTTTATAAATATCTCCAAAGGCACCTCCATCAAGCCTCTCTACAGAACTGTAGTCCTCAAAAAACCTAAAAACACACAAAATAAATTTATTTGATATGTTGTATAACACACAGATTGTCTTCTAAAGCACATTATGCTGGTAATGTCTCCTTCTGGCAACAAATACAGCAGCCATGCCAAACTCTCCTGCCTGGATCCACAGTCAACATCTGCTTTATTCTGGTGTTAGAAACATGCACAATTATCTTTATGTGTCTACTACAATTGCCGCTAGTGTTGATAAGCCACACTTGGTAAATAACATGCATTTATATGGATACTCTCCTCCCAAATGGTTGTAGTCTCACATCAGAACTCAGAGCCCAACTACAAATATGTTAAGGGTCTTTGTTGTATGTATTATATTACTACCCAACAAATGTTTAGTAAATAAGGTTACTAAGTACATTACTAAAGGGCTGTAAAATGTTTATAAACACTAAATGTTTGGTGCAGTGCATGAACTAAACACTTGTGCAGGTATACAGGTGAAGCTAAAAGCTGATATGCTCCAGCAGTGTACAGTGGTGTCACCTACCTTGAGACGCTTGTACGAGATGTCAGTGCTGCATTGCTATTGCTGTCATCGATTCGCCCTGTTATTGAATCATTTCGGGCTTCACTGCTGACAAAATAATTATTTTTTTTAAAAAGGGGATGAAATCTTGAAACACACACATGAACAAAACAGACATTCTCACTCACGCATTGCGAACCTACAGAAAAGTTTGAATGTTTATATCACCCATACCTTCCTTCTTTCTTAGTATTTTTGCTTCGGTCTTCATCAGTGCACTTCCAGAGGTTGGTACCATTTCTAGACAAGCTCATTTTTTCTACCTCTCCTCTTTCAAGCATGTCATACAGTTGGGCGTTAACAGCTTTGCTCGGTTGGTTCAAATCCCTGGCAAGTTTCTTGGCTGTAACTCCTTCACCCCCAGTGTGTGACCTAAGAATTTTATTTATTTCATGTTTTGAAGGCGTAACAGTGAGGCTGGGTGCTTCATCCACCTCAGCTGACCCACGATCCCCCACTAGGGACCACAGCGGTGGGTTGTCCCCTACTTTCTGTAGACGATGTGCCTTCTCTAAGTCATAGAGGGCTTTGTTAACATCTTTGGCTTTTGTCAGTCCCACACCTTTAGCAATCTCTAAGGCCTTTAACGTGGATCCACCTCCCTTTGTCCTTAAAAAAATATATATTTTCTCCTCTAAGTTCTCCACTGCCCCATCTCTGGTACTCTCACCCAAAGACATCTGTACTTTGTGCTCTGTCACTTTCTGCCAAAGACTTGGTTATTCGTAATCTTCTGTGATTTATTTTATATAAATGTTTTGGTCAGTGTCTTCTTTCAGATAAACGGAGTCACTGAAATCATTTGAAAATGATCACCTGCAAAAGAAGCATGCACAGAAAGAAAATGTAAATAAATTGTTTTGTTTTTAGTTTAAGAAATGTTCAGTATCATACATGATATTGTTTAAACAGAAACACATGCCCACAGACCCATACAAGGGAGCGTAACACACAGAGCCAATAATAGGACATACATAGCCTACATAAATAAATACACAAACAAAAGATATAAATTGATAGATCAAAGATATAGTAGATAGCCTACAGTGCAACAATACCAAACGTCAAAATACATTTAGCTTGATTCCTTCTTGTAAGATATTGAAGACTTGTCAGGTTTTACACCGACTAGAAGAGCTCCATGAAGTTGGCACCCCATGTGATCATAACATGAATTAAAATGTGTCCTTCGTTTGTGCTGATTTGTGCCGGTATGGTTTTTGATATATTTAGGATTATATTTTATAAAATGTGACGTCACTCTCCACCCCAACGAAATCATTTTGCAGTGATTCGGAGTTACTTAGTTTGGAGTGACGTCATTCGCAAAAAAAGTAATGTCTTATATCTAGAATAAACATAGCAAACGTGATTCTTTAAACGGCACAATATTTCAATTCGTGAAATAGGGTGCCAACTTCACGGAGCTAGGTTGGGTCGAGAACATTTCAGAATGATCATTCAAGAGAACGGGAGCAGTAGCTACATTGTCACATAGCCTACCAAGAACAACCCAGCTAGCACAAAAAAAACTCTACAGAATTTAATATGTAGCTAGCTAGTTACAACCATTACTGCTGTGTTGCTATATTTCCTTATAAGCGTATCATTATTCAACAGAGAACGTATAAGAATGTAAAGTGGGGCAACTAGTTCCATACACTGAAGACGGAGTCAAGTTGATTTCTGCATCGAATTTCATGTAATGCTATGTATTACCAGTTTAGCAGATGGACGTTGAACTAATAGCTTTATGGTATAATAACATGTCTTACCCTTCTGGATCAGTTTTGGATATTCTGGATCAGTTTTGGATTTTCCGTTTGGTTCTTCCGGTCGATAGCTCACAATGAATACAGCTACAGCGTATCTAAGGTGCAATATTTTTGTTTCGTTTTCGAGTAAACGGAACCGCATTTCCCTTGGATAAAGCAACCCACTGCACTAGACGTCAAATAGACGTTCGGTTTCTATTTCAACCTCTTTTAGACCGTCTACATCCGGTCTAAATCTAGACTAGGTTATTTAATCCATACATTCCATAAATATAAATTAAAAAAAACAACTGCAAGATGCACAACTGAACTACTTATATTGGGGGAAAATAATTGTACTTGCAAATTATCAATTTACAGTAACGTCTATAGATAGATCAATTTTAGCCGGTTTTAGCCCGAACAGCTCGTCACCATTTAGACGTCTTTTAAACGTCTAATAGACTAAAACATGCTAACAGCTTAGACGTCTATTAGACGTCATTTCAACGTCTAGATTTAAACATCTAGACGTTGAAAAGACGTCTAGGTGACGTTTAGACGTCAAAAAAACTTTCACTTTTCAACCAAATTTAGACCGGTTTTAGCCTAGACGTCTAGTCACTATTTAGACGTCTTTTAAACGTCTAATAGACGTCAAAATGCTCAGTGGGAAATGAGTCATCGGTCGGCATTAAAGTGGCGATAGCCTCCCTTACTAAAAAAGTAGTAAATAAAATGTTACTTTTTAAAAGTATACTTAATTGGAATATCGAATACTGCATATAGTTTTTTAATTAAAATAAAAGACGTGGCTAATTTGCATGTCCAACCTTCCGATTTCATGGTGAAATGTGGGCGCTTTCAAAAAGTGTCTCCAACGCATTTCACAGTTCGCAGAATTGTAGGATACTTGAGTCTAGTTTACATATTGGGCAAATATGGGATTCGACATCCAATAACTCAATCTAGGAATCAGAAAGGAATTGTGCCCTTGTACAAACTAGGTTTCGTGATTTTGGCAGTTTTACTTCCAATTTCTCTTTTCAAGTGTAAGCAGATTTACAGGGTCTTGGAAAGTGGTCAGAATATATAACAAAGAGAAACTGTATAGACAATATCCCAACATTTATTATGCATGGCAACGATATAAAAATCAAGGCAATAATAACAATGTTAAAACCCAATCAACAAAATTTTAGTTTAAACCCATCAGCAATGTTATAGGCAAACAATTCATGTTGTCTCCCAAATTCTTAAATCATAGTTATGTAAATCATATAAAGCATGAGTAAATAATATTCATTCACATATTACGTACTTGACATAACATGAAATGACAATCAAAAAAAACATGACCCTGCATTTGCAGAAAACAGTAAGAATTATATTTTTTAACATGGTATCCATCCATTTATATACTGGGGCAATTAGAGCGAGGCACCTTGCGCGAGGGTGCAGCTGCAGTGTCCTACCTGGGAATTGAGCCTGCAACCTTTTGCTTACAAGCCCAGTTCCTTAACCATTATACTATACTATGCCCATTAACAATACCAGCAAACATGATTTTACATAATTTAAGTCAGGTTAGACATCGGTTTTACAGCATTGGACATTTAAACAACTTTGCTTTCACCAAAGTTACTAATTGGTAAACAAATCATTACTAAAAATGCATAATACAACAGAATCTTAAAGGTGCAATTGCTTATCCATTACCATTACCGGTCTACAGGTATGACAGGTGCATCGCAATTGAATTACAGCAGCACGGGAAAGGGCTCACATGATCTTATCACAATGTTACATGGATCGTTCCACAGAAGTGTTTTTGGATGGAGGTAAAAGTACAGCTTCTCGGCGGTGCTCTTACAAAGTGCTCTGGCAAAGAGAAACACTGGTAGCAAGACAAAGCTCACCGACAGGGACAGACATTTACCGTTATGTTTGGGGTCAATTTGACCCTATTCAGTGTTTGACTTCTCTTAAAAACCACTTAACATTATTTTTTTCATCTTGACACTATATAACTTTTCCAAATTTGTTTGGATTAAAACACGCAATAAACATAATACGTTTTCAAAAGTCCTGTAGCAACTTTGTATACAAAGGTGTTGTATACTGTATAAAATGTAAGAAAATATACCTTTATTTTTTATCTTAGATTTTTTTGTGGGTGATTCTGGTGGCACTTACCACATACAGGTTTTGAACTCTAAAATGAGATGTTTCATCACAGATTATTAATATTTAGGGATAAAAGGCTAGACACACAAAAGCACCCTTCTATACTATTGAGTATGCTTGTTGAGTACACTAGATGAGAAAGTAGTAAGCAAAATCTCCAAATCTCCAAATGTAGTATACTTAAAACCCCCAGATGGTGTATTTACGTCTGGGGTATCGGTGAGAAGGGGTTCATTACAACCACTTATTTTATCCAGGGCTGTGTCCGAATCAGAGCCCTATCTACTGTGTCTTGTGTACTAGCAGACTGTGTGCTGTATACCTTTTAGTAGTATGAAAAAAAATATCCGCCATACTATTTTCCAACCGTACTGTGGAAGTGTTGTATGACATCCCACCCATGCAGGGGTTTTTTATATGTTTCTACTTACCCGGAGTGCTATCTATCCATCCAGGTAGTTTCACTGAGAACACACTAGTTTTATAGATATCCACTGCAACTCACCTTGACATCACCCCGATATAACGTACATCAACGGGTCCAAACTTTGTGGCGGTCAAAGCACCAAAAATGTACATTTGAAAAAATCGACAACAACGGCTGTTGGTTACTCGACATGGTTACTCACAAAAAATGTTTTTGGGTCAACTGTTTTCTATGCTATTCATAACATCAACCTTAGCTCTAGACCAGGGGTGCCCAAACTTTATTTTTTAACTTATCAAATTAAAGACTGAGAAAAATCATTAAGCTCCTAATTAGGTTGTTGAACACAAGTTCTTTCATCACATTCTTAAACGTATTAACACAATGCAGGTTTGGCTCATTGTCATTTGCTCTGTCTTTGAATTCTTCATTACCTCCCTAATGGTTAGTTTTTGTGGTCATGTGTCCACCTTTTCACCAGGAGCCTATTGATTCACCTTGGTCTTTTAAGCACAATCCAAACATGGGACTTTTATTCTTCATGGCATGCACAGCTATTTCTCACATAATGTGGCTTAAGAGGGTAAATAATCCGTCAAAACATGAAAAGCACCTAATTAAGAAAAATTAACATCTTGTTAAAATTCTGGGATTGCAGTTGTGGTTGGAATGAAAACCAGCATACACAGGGGGCCCCCAGACCGGGTTTGGGCACCCCTGCTCTAGACTATGAGAAAATGAAACAAGCAGTCTATACTAAGTTACTTGCAGTTTGCATTATTTTAAAGGATAGGCTAATAGGTAGCACAGGATTAATTACTCCTCGTAATTTTGCTTGCAAACTTGATCGTTGTTAAATTCTACCCTAGACAAATTCAGGAAAGCTGCATCTAAATGCTATAGACCCAAATAAAGTGTATGGTAATGTGTTAACTTTCGCATTCGATTCTCACAAATACCTCGCAAATCAACGTTAAGCCGCATATTCAGGTAAAGGCGAGTGTGCATGCACAACTTTGAGAAATTGTGAAGAACAATTTGCACACAATTCACACACTGCCTGTATCCAAGGATGAGATACATGACCTAGTGTAAGGAGCATAATGTTAAAGGCACAGATTTTTCCCTCCAGTAACCTTAAATTGTTTTCATCTCTTGAAGTGCATGCTGATCTTTTTTAATGTTAGTGAATTTATCCAGCTCTGAGGCGATCGCTGGGGCATCTGGTCTGTCTTCTGGTTTTTCAGACAGCATTCGCTCAATCAGTTTATGCTGAAACACACACATCAATAACACATTGGCTATATCAAGGTATTTCGTCAAATCTGAACTAAATATTGTTTTAAATATTGTTTGTTAAAACTATCTATTATTTACAAAATAATTAAAACATAAATCAGGAAGCAGCTATGACTAAAACATAATGAAATATAATTTAAGCAACAAAATATTTGAATACACAAATACAAATTCCAAGAAGAAACAAAAAAACTATAAATTACTGTTAATATATTATCATCTATACATTTAAATATTTATTGAGCTGTTATAATTATGGCTGGATGTTTGTCACAGAAGTCACAGGTGTCATGGGTTCTGTGGGTTTTGCCATTTTATTATTATTTATGGGTTAATATTAATATACAGTGCCCTCCACTATAATTGGCACCCTTGGTAAAGATGAGTAAAAAGGGTTATAAAAAATTCACCATTTGGTGAATTAGCTTAATCTCACATTGAAAAAATGAGAAAAATTCAACCTTTAATTGAAGTAAATTTATTATGAGAAAACAAAATCCCTAATCAAGAAATAATTATTTTTAACAAAACCACGTGTGCCACAATTATTGGCACGCCAGCATTTAATACTTTGTACAACCTCCCTTTGCCAATAAAACAGCACTGAGTCTTCTCCCGTAACATCTAATAAGGTTGGAGAATACAGAGCAAGGAATCTGAGACCATTCTTCTTTACAGAATCTCTCCAGATCATCCAGAGTCCTAGGTCCTCTCTTGTGCACTCTCTTCTTCAGCTCAGCCCACAGGTTTTCAATGGGGTTTAGGTCAGGGGACTGAGATGGCCATGGCAGAAGCTTGATTTTGTGTTCAGTTAACCATTTTTGTGTTGATTTGGACGTATGTTTTGGATCATTGTCCTGCTGGAAGATCCAACGACGGCCCAGTTTTAGTTTCCTGGAATTGGCAGCCAGATTCAGATAAAAAATTTCCTGGTATTTCATGGAGTTCATGATGCCATGTACCCTAACAAGGTTCCCAAGGCCTTTGGAGGAAAAACAGGCCCACAACATCACGGAACCTCCATCATACTTAACAGTGGGGATCAGGTTATTTTCGGTATAGCCATCCTTCTTTTTACGCCAAACCCACCTTGAGTGTTGGTTGCCGAAAAGCTCAATTTCATCCGACCATAGAACACGGTTCCAGTCAAAGTTCCAGTAGCGTTTAGCAAACTCTAGGCGCTTATGTTTGTGGTGAAATGACAGGAAAGGCTTTTTTCTGACATGCCTTCCAAATAATTTGTTGGCATGGAGGTGACGTCTAATGGTAGTTTTGATGACCCCAAATCTTGATGACCCCAAGATGCTACTTTCCTCTGTAATTCTCCAACAGTGATCCTTAGGGATTTTTTTGCCTCTCTTACCATCCTCCTCACTGTGCGTGGGTGCAAAATAAACTTTGGTCCTCTTCCAGGCAAGTTTGTAACAGTTCCAGTTGCTTTGAACTTTTTAAGTATTGCCCTAATGGTAGATATGGGCATTTTC
Source organism: Synaphobranchus kaupii (assembly GCA_029718625.1). NCBI lineage: Eukaryota > Metazoa > Chordata > Actinopteri > Anguilliformes > Synaphobranchidae > Synaphobranchus > Synaphobranchus kaupii. The sequence continues at coordinate 59,626,836 of CM056380.1, forward strand.
AGGTGAGTAGCTATTTTTTTTATAGCCATTCCCTGACTTATGAAGCTCAACACACTTTTCCCTCATTTGATTTGTGTGTTCTCTTATCTTTCCCATGTTGATGTATGAATAAGGGAATATGGCCTCTGTGTCACCTCATATTTATACCCCAGTGAAACAGGAAGTCATGGATTACTGCTTGAAAGACTCTAAACACTCTGCCTAAACACTCTGATCAACTTTAAAAAGTAAAATATAAATTGAAAAAATGCTACAGTTACATTTTGTTCATAAGAATTTCTAGGTGAATTTTTTATAACCCTTTTTACTCATCATTACCAGGGGTGCCAATAATTGTGGAGGGCACTGTATATATATATATATACAGTACCAGTCAAAAGTTTGGACACACCTACTCATAGAAGGTTTTTTTCCGTTATTTTTACTGTTTTCCACATTTTGGAATAGTAAAGACATCAAAACTATGAGATAACACAAATTAAATTATGCAAAAACCAAAAAAGGGTTAAACAAATAAAAAAAAAAGTCTTATATTTTAGATTCTTCAAAGTAGCCACCCTTTGCCTTGATAACAGCTTTGCACATTCGTGCCATTCTCTCAAACAACTTCTGTGGTAAACAGGTATTCCACAGGTAAAAAGGTGATGCCATCATGACTGTATAAAAGGATATCAAAAGACTCCTGATATCTTATTTCCAGGTAATCTTAGAAGCGATACTATAACCTCTGCATTTGAATGGATCTCTATGGGAATTGGGGGGTGGGACTAAATTTGGCATTAAATTACACTGGAACAGTGTGGAACACATGGTTGGCTAAATGGCTCTAAGTCATCAAGGGTCTGACGTATCAAACAAGCCTTAAACCATCACTCTGCTGCCAGATATACAGTAGATCAAGTGATCCATCCATATCTACTGCATATCTGGCAGCAGAGTGATGGTTTAAGGCTTGTTTGATACGTCAGACCCTTGATGACTTAGACTTTATTATGAATCATGTTTTTATAAATTACCGTTGTTACCATTATTGTTGCTCACCATTATCATTTATTAGTATCATTGTTGTTATTTATTTGCTGTTAATATTACTACCCTTGTTCATCATCATTATCTTATATTATCATTATTCATTATTGTTATTATTACTACTACTACTTGTTTAACTCCTTTGCGTAGAAGGTGATGCCGGCGGAAGCTTTTTGCTCAACTGAGACATTCGTTGCTACTGCAGCCGAACTATTATTGGAAATCACAAACTCTGTGTTTTAAATGTATTGGTAGACGGTTCGTGACGATTTCTGCCGAATACGTAGTTTCTAAGTGTCACTATTTCCCTGTAGCAAGTCCATTTATCAAGCAACCCCCCACCTAGTCTATACCTACCCATGCGTGACATAGTGGACAATAGCGTCTATGCTTGAGTTCATAAATATATTTATTCATCATATAAAATTAGAATAACGTCATAGCAACGAGATAAACCCAACAATAGCCTGATCGTATGCCAGAAAAGCCGTGAAAAGCCCTGCTCACTCAAATGCAAAATAAACTGTGAAAGTACTCATCTCATTCTACCATGTATTCTACCAGCAATATATGCTACTAAATATGAAATAAATATACACTCCTACCATTGGTTTTACACATCGAGATGTTCCTTTCAAAATTCAGTGGTCATTTATTGTCTGGTACAATCGGTTTGAGAAATACACAACACTTTATACCGCTATTACACTATCTGAAACGTCGCCGCGTAATACCCCCATGCCCTGTAAGCCTGTCTCATTTTTTACAGTTCATTCTGGTTTAATTGTCGGCTTTTTTATCCAATAGAGTACATTATAACCTTAGCAACGGTATATGCCAAGTCTTTTTGGGTGCTTTGAGCAATTTACTACAGCCCAGCGTAACGGCAGTTTTTGTTTTAACTGTCTAGTATTACGCAAGCTCTATAGAATACACATTATGGAGGGGAGTTTCCTTTTTGCGATATGTAAGTATTTTTGCGTCTAAAATACCGTTGGTTTCGCTGGCTACATATGTACAGTGCATCCGGAAAGTATTCACAGCGCTTCACTTTTTCCACATTTTGTTCTGTTACAGCCTTATTCCAAAATTGATTAAATTCATTTTTTCCCTCAAGATTCTACACACAACACCCCATAATGACAATGTGAAAAAAGTTTTTTTGAGATTTTTGCAAATTTATTAAAAATAAAAAAATAAAATTTCTCATTTACATAAGTATTCATACCCTTTGCTTTAACGTATTTTTAAAGTATCATATTTCATATTTGGTCGCATATCCTTTACATGCTGTTACTTCCTGAAGTCTGTGACCATCAACATCAAAAAAACTGTCGATATCTTATTTTCAGGTACTGTTACAAGCGATACTATAACCTCTCTGCATTTGAATGGATCTCTATGGAAATTGGGGGGTGAGACTAGATTCAGCTGTAAATTACACTGGTACAGTATGGAATACATGGCTGGCTAAATGGCTGTAAGTTATCAAGGGTCTTAGCTATCAAACGAGCCCCAAACCATCACTCTGTTGCCAGATATGGAGTAGATGTGGATGGATCACTTTAAGGGTTGTTTCTCCTGACTTTTTTCCCCATAGAGTTCTATAGGAAAATGAGTCCGGAGAAATAACCCTTGCAGTGATCCATCCACATCTACTGTAAAAAAAAAAAGAATTTAATCAATTTTGGAATAAGGCTGTAACAGAACAAAATGTGGAAAAAGTGAAGCGCTGTGAATACTTTCCGGATGCACTGTACGTTCGTGTTTCCACTCGAGCACTGTCTTTCCAATATGTTTGATAGCCCTATTGTAATTTTCGCATTTTGAGTGCATTTCACATACTCTAGTGCAATCGTTAAATGTATTTTTGAGGCTACCGATGTTCATTGAAGATAGAACATTTGGCAGCATTTTGCAGATGGTGGAATACTATTTTATGTTCATGTTATCGTACATAATATAGGCTATGGCGTATACTTGTCTCTTAGGGCATGACAAATGCTCATTCCAATTTACTGTACGCTGATATGTGGTAGATTAAGGTAAACATTTCCTTGGAGTTATTATGAATAGGAAAATTATTATTATTTTTTTAAATACAGATAAATGCAATCCCAGGACAAAAGTATACATACTGTAGAGTACAGGGACAAGTGATGTTTTATTGACGTACAAGAGTGAATGATTAGGCAACATATTTAGGTGTATGTAACACTGTGATATCAATGGTTTTTATCTTAAGCCATCAGAAAGAGCAAATGTATTTGTTTCGTAATGGACAAAACTAATTTATTAATTTTATGACATGTTTTGCATAGGGGTTTTGGACCCATAGATATCTACCCCCCTATACTGATGAAAATATAGTAATTCCCACTTGAAAATTATGCAAAAGTGAGTTTTATGAGCCAAAACTGTTGATTTTTCCCCCCAAAGTTTCTTTGTATTTGTGGCACTTTATTTTTTATGAAAATAAACAAATCTAAGTTTGTATTGTAAATGGTACACCTGTCTTGCTTCATTTAAGCCATTTACCAAGTTTATGTGATGCTCACACCTGGAGTTATAAAGCCTTAAACAGAGCACCCCCTAAATAGGTGAAATTTGCCATCTGCGCCAAGGGGTTAAATCATTTATTTACCTTTTCCTTCTAAGATTTGGTATCCCCTATGGAAAAAGAATATGCTGCAGAATATTGTAAATATATCAAAATTATCTTCACAATATATTTAAAATATACTGCAGTATATTACATTTCCATATGGGTTGTTATCATTATTACTATTTATTGACTCATGTCTAATATTATTATTACTAATATTATCATTATTAATACTTTACCAGCGAGGTTCACAATCTGACAACGGAAACAGGGTTAGGGTTAGGATTAGGGTCCCATACAGGCGGAGATGCTGAATGCTCCCAACTTTTCCGATGTTATATCTTCATCACAATTATTAGTATACATTGTAAGTTGTCACTACCATAAACTATATTTGCGAGCGTCAACATTTAATTTCAACATATTAATATTTAAATACTTTCAAATAATGTTTTGTGGGATCAATATTTTAATATTAAAACAAATATTTGCTTTTGTTGAGCATGTTTATTAATCTGCAAGAGTTGTTAATCAGAAATAAAATTTCAAATACAATTTTCTTTTTGCACTTTATGTACACCTGTTATTTCCCCCAATTTGTCATCCAGATACACTATACACATCCAGAGTAGAGCTGGCTAGATTAGCCCCAACCACAGACTACTTACACCTTTATATTATAAAACTATATCTTACCTCTGTGCTGTGCATCACATAGAACTCCTGTGGAAACCTTCGAGTTCTCACATCATTCCAAATCTGTGAATTTCATTGATTAATAACAAATGTCAGGCAAACACTTATTTTGGCAAATATTTTACAAGAAAAAGTTGCAAAGTTGCATGGAGGCTGCTGGTTATCAGATCCTGCTAAATGCAAGAAAATAACTATTGGAGGTCTGGCATGTAAAGGGCTTTTTTGTTTCAACCAGCTACCCTGGCAAAATAAGTTAATTGTACACACCACACTCGTTTACCCATATTAGTCCACAAGAAATGGGTTAGATACGGATTCAGCTGTCTTCAGTTGTCACTGATGATTTTCTGAAATGTGGCAGTTACAATACATGGTTTGGACAAAATAACAGAAACACCATATGAACAATGACTTTGAAGTAACTATGTAACAATTACAAGGAAGCCACACAGATGAGTCATGTTAAGTTGAATGCTAATCAGTATGCGTCAGTGTCAAAAGACGTCTGATAATCAGCATTTTGATATCTTTTTTTGAGTTTCCAAAGGAACATGAGGCAGTGAATAGTGCCAAAGAGGCAAAATAGTCAGTGCTACAACTATAGGTGCATTGGATGAAAGGGGAACCGTGCCAAAAATGATGACAACATAAGCCAAACATGAACAAACTGCACTGGTCAGGAAGAACAGTGGTCACAAGATGAAGCTCAACGACAGCAACAGACATTTTAACAGGATAGCTGCAAAACATCCCAAAACTATGGCCTCAAAAATTACCACAAAATTGAATGAACACCACTGCGACCCGTCTCAGTAAAAACTGTATGTTGTCAGCTTCACAAATCTGGTATATATGGCAAGGCCACCATTCAGAAACCACTTGGAGCCATGGCTAATACACAGGGACACATAACCTGGTGCAAGGAACATAAAACCTGGACCCCTGAGCAATGAAAAAGACTGTTGTGGTCTGATGAGTGATCTTTTATTATTTTTTCCTACATCTGGATGGATCTACATTTGGAGAAAGCCAAAGAAGCCTTCAATCCACAACGTCTGTTGTCAACTGTTAAACATGCCGGTGGATCTGTAATGGTATGGGCAATCATCTCATGGGTGTCTGATGACTGCTCGGCATGGTTCTATAATGAACAAGGAAATTTAAGAAATTTTGCAAGACCAAGCGCACCCTATAGGACCTCCACAATCACCAGATCTAAACATCATTGAACCTCCATAGGATGTTCTTGAGCGCAAAGTGCGCAGTAGCTTTCCACTTCCTTCTCGCATAGAAATGGAGGCATTCCTTCTTGAAGCATGGTCTAGCATCCCACTACACACAGTTCAAATCATGTATAACAACATCCCAAGAAGGATTGAAGCTGGGTGGCACTACTCCTTATTAGTTACTTGATATTGTTAGATGTTTCCATTATTTTGTCCAACCCCTGTATGTATTGGGATATTGGGATTATTAACTGATTAGCCCTCCACGTGCACCCCTAAATTATATTACCAAGGGTGGAGACAATGGTCAATCAGGCTATATGTACTTGTTGAAATTATGATGCGTGAACACTTATGGGCGATACGCACTGTTAATCTTTCACTTTGTGTCGTCAGCTTCCACAGAAGTTCAAAGGAAATCAATCCCAAAGCAAAAATATCCACTTCTTTGTCATATGTACACTGGTTCATCTGTCAAGATATGCAGGCACAATTATTGAAACACACACGCACGCACACACACACACACAAAGTGAAATAAAATTAATCCATTTTGAGTCCATTAATGTTAGTGATACAGGAAAAGCATATCCCCCATTGCATTACCTGTTCAGGGCTCATATAAGACTTTGTCCCTGTTCTTTTTGTCCTCTCAAGCAGGGCTTCATCGCTGTCGCTCTCTGCTGAAGTCACAAGCCCAAAGTCTCCAATCTTTACTCTCCCATCACTCGCAAACAGTATGTTTGCTGGCTAAGAAAGTAAAATATTGATGTTGTACATTTATATACATTGTTGCAAAATAAATAACTGTATATCTATTAACCTCAATTAATAGGAGCAAAAAGTGCAGGATCAAATTCAGTTTGTTTAGACAACTGAGAAAATGATATAGTTTAATTGTGATACCATTGATCAGAGGAAAAACAAATCTTTATTGCAAAATAATTTTTATTTTGAAGATGTGTGTCACAATTATTGGCATCCCTTTGTGCTTTGCCAAGATAACAGCGCCTATCCTGTAATATTTGATGAGGTTGGGACAGAGCAAGGGATTTCAGACCATTCCTCCATACTTCTCCAGGTCCTTGGTCCTCACTTGTGGACTCTCCTCTTCAGCTCACCCCACAGGTTTTCAATGTGGTTCAGGCCAGGGGACTGGGGTGGCCATTGCAAAACCTTGATTCTGAGGTCAGTGAACCATTTTTTGTAGACTTTGAGGTTATGATTTGGATCATTGCCCTGCTGGATGATCTAACTTTTAGCCTTCTGGGAGATGCAGCCATATTTTGGTCTTAAATAACCTAGCGTTTGATGTCATGTCATGCGTCCTAACAAGTTTCCCAGGGCCTTTGTAGGAAAAACAGCCCCACAACATCATCGGTCCACTACCATACTTCACAGTGGGGAAAAGGTTATTTTCTGCATAACTATGCCTCTTATTACGCCAACCCACCATTGGCAGTTATTGCCAAAAAGCTGAATTTTCATCACGTCTGACCATAGCACCCGGTTCCAATCTAAATCCGGGTAACATTTAACAAAATCCAGGTGCTTACGCTTGTTGTATGATGACAGCAGAGGCTTTCTTCTTGCAAGCCTTCTAAATAGCTTGTTGGCATAGATCTCTGTCTTTTACTTGTAGTACAAGACATAGGGCCTGATTTACTAAGACCTTTAACGTGTGCAAAACCTTTTAGCACACGCAAAACAAATAACATGACCAATGATTCGTCATGGTATTTGTTTTGCACCAATCATTGGTCCTGTTATTAGTTTTGTCTGTGCTCAAAGGTTTTGCACACTCTAAAGGTCTTAGTAAATCAGGCCCATAGAGCGTATATGCATGTCTATGGTACAAGAGCGGGACATATTACAAACTACTTCCTGACTAGTTTGGAAAGAGTTTTGCAGGATTTCTTTTGCACACTCCTACCAAAGTGAGGGGAGAGGGCACATAGTAGACAGGGTTCTGAGTGGACAGGGGACAGGGGGCAGGGAACAAGGATGATATGTGGGCTGTGACCAAATACAATCCCTGTTCCCTGCCCCCTGTCCACTCCGACCCCTGTCTAGTATGTGCCCTGTCCCCTCACTTTACAAGCAGTGTGTGAAATAAATCCTGTTCAATCGTTGTTTGTTAAATTATATTGATCGGATTCTATGGGAAATCCCCACACAGCAATAATTAACGGTCCTCCATGACAGAACTAGGAGTGGGGAAATACAATTTGAAAAGTGGAACAAGTTATAAGCCGGATCTTTAATCTGATTGGTTATTGCGCCACGTTTCCCATCTCGTCTGGTCGCCTCGCAAGCAATCCCAACATGCCTTGCAGACACGAGGAATCGCCTCTCATTGAAAATGAATGGAGGTGATGTAATCGCCTGAGAAATCCGCTCCACACCACTTTCTGTGGGGCTTCAGGGTCTGGGGTTTTGGCCTGTGTGTCACTTCATATTTATACCCCAGTGAAACAGGACGTTTGGAATGACCACATAATAGTTCCTAAAGACTTAGGTGTGCTTAAAAAAAGTAAAATATGAATGGGAATATACACTGCCTGGCCAAAAAAAAAGTCGCCGTTGCACCCGTCATGCATAATGCCCACTGTACAAGCCTCTGGAGGCAGTGTTATGATCTGGGGTTGCTTCAATTGGTCAGTTCTAGGCTCAGCAATGTTATGCAGCAATAAAATGAAGTCAGCTGAGTACCTGAATGTACTGAATGACCAGGTTATCCCATCAATGGGCATATTCCAGGAACGACAATGCCAAGATTCATCGGGCTAAAATTGTGAAAGAGTGGTTCAGGGAGCATGAGGAATCATTTTCACACATGAATTGGCCACCAGAGTCCTGATCTTAACCCCATTGAAAGTCTTTGGGATGTGCTGGAGAAGACTTTACGGAGTGGTTCGACTCTCCCGTCGTCAATACAAGATCTCGGCCAAAAATGAATGCAACTCTGGACGGAAATAAATGTTGTGATGTTGCATAAGGTTGTCGAAACAATGCCACGACGAATGCGCGCCGTAATCAAAGCTAAAGGCGGTCCAACGAAATATTAGAGTGTGCGACTTTATTTTTTGCCAGGCAGTGTACTTCAATTAGGTTTTGTTTGTAACTCGTTCTAGCGTTGCCAATAATTGTGACATGATTATTTGAGAAAAAGAATAACAAAAGCAAAATTTTCTTTGAATAATTTGACCTAAATTAAAGATTAGATGTTTCACATACATACAGTCAAGCCGGAAAGTCTGCACACCCCTTTCACCTTCTCCACGTTTTATTACGTTACACACTTATACTACAATAGAGTTGCTGCTAATTTTTTGCCTCAAACATCTACACACAATAGCCAATAATGACGAAGTGAAAACAGGTTTTTAGAAAATATGCAATTTTATTTTACTGACAAAAATAGGTTATTTAGGGGTTACATATCTGTACACACCCTTAGCCTAATACTTGGTTGCTGCACCTTTGGCAGCGATTACAGCTTCAAGGCGTCTTGGGAAAGAAGCTACGAGCTTGGCACACTTGTTTCTGGACATTTTTGCCCATTCCTCTTGGCATATCCTTGCAAGCTCCGTCAGGTTGGATGGGGAGCGTCGGTACACAGCCATTTTCAGCTCTTTCCTCAGATGTTCAATTGGATTCAGGTCTGGGCTCTGGCTGGGCCACTCAAGGACATGCACAGACTTTCTCCGAAGCCACTCCTTTGTTCTCTTGGCTGTGTGCTTCGGGTCGTTGTCATGTTGGAAGGTAAACTTTCGCCCCAGTCTGAGGTCCAGAGCGCTCTGGAGCAGGTTTTCTTCAAGGATCTCGGTGTACTTAGCTGCATTCATCTTTCCCTGTATCAGGACTAGTCGCCCCGTTCCCGCTGCTGAAAAACATCCCCACATCATGATGCTGCCACCGCCATGCTTCACTGTAGGGATGGTATTAGCCAGGTGATGAGCGGTGCCTGGTTTCCTCCAGACGTGACGCTTGGTATTCAGGCCAAAAAGTTCAATTTTGGTTTCATCAGACCAGAGAATCTTGATTCTCATAGTTTGAGAGTCCTCTAGGTGCCTTTTGGCAAACTCCAAGCGGGCTGTGATGTGCCTTTTACTAAGGAGGGGCTTCGTCTGGCCACTCTACCATAAAGGCCTGATGGGTGGAGTGCTGCCTGGATGGTTGATCTTCTGAAAGGTTCTCCCATCTCCACAAGGATATGCTGGAGCTCTTTCAGAGTGACCCTCGGGTTCCTGCTCACCTCCCTGGCCAAGGCCCGTCTTCCCCGATTGCTCAGTTTGGCCGGGCGGCCAGGTCTAGGAAGATTCTTGGTGGTTCCAAACTTCTTCCATTTACGAATGATGGTGGCCACTGTGCTCTTTGGGACCTGTAAAGCTGCAGAGATTTTTCCGTACCCTTCTCCAGATCTATGCCTTGACACAATCCTGTTTCTGAGGTCTGCAGATAATTCCTTTGACCCCATGGCTTGGAGTTTGCTCTGACATGCACTGTCAACTGTGGGACCTTATATAGGCAGGTGTTGGCAATCCCCAATCATGTCCAATCAATTGAATTTATCACAGGTGGACTCCAATTAAGTTGTAGAAACATCTCAAGCAGTATCAGTGGAAACAAAATGCACCTCAGCTCACTTTTGGTTGTCATATCAAAGGGTGTGCACACTTGTGTACATATGATATTTTACATTTAGATTTTTAATAAATTAGCACAAATGTCTAAAACCTGTTTTCACTTTGTCACTATTTTGTGTAGAATTTTGAGACAAAAAATGAACTCAATCTATGGTAGAATATGTCTGTAACGTAATAAAACATGGAGAAGGTGAAAGGGGTGTGCAGACTTTCCGGCTTGACTGTATATATAGATTGTAAGGTCATGTTGATGAATACATATACATTTATTTTTGCCTTTTTGCTCATATGTTCCAGGGTTGCCAATAATTCTGGGGTGCACTGTATATAATACAACAATAATACAAGAACAATAATAATAATAATAATAGCACAAATCTGGTATTCTTTTAGAGAGAATGACCAAAACGATTGATCTTAAGCATTTCAAATACAGGTTAATTATTTCAGATCACAGTACGAAATTACAGTACCGTACATTAGGGAGTTTGTACTCTATCTGGGGTTATGCTCTTACAACTTACAATCATCTCGAACCCAGTTCCCTCCCCACGACATTTTGATTGTGGCCACTGATATACCTTTAGGTCTCTGTGAATGAGCTTCTCTGAATGGATGTATCCTACTCCCTTGACCACCTGCTTCAGAATGTCCAGGGCTTTTTCATTCCTAATTTCTTGGTTGGTATTGTTTCTCTCACTGATCCAGGCCTTCAGTGTGTCTCTATCGCACAGTTCCATTTGGATATACATAAACTTTACAGGTGAATCGCTGTCAGAAGTGCTGTAATAACAGAAAAAAATGTTAAAATCACAACTTTGGTATATGAAAAAGGAGGAACATGGTGGACCATGTAATTAGTGTACCACTGTTGATTCCTAATGTGAGAATCAAGTCTAAGGCCATTTTCATTATAAGCCAAATATTTTAACTAAAGTGGACTAAATTATGCACTGCTCTAAATCATACAATAATAATATATTTCACTACAAATCAACTGTTTTGGATCATAAAACTCACTTTTGAGAATTCAAATTCAAATTCAAGTGGGAATTACTACCTTTTCATCAGTATAGGGGGGTTGATATCTTTGGGTCCAAAACATGTCTTAAAATGAATAAAATGAGTTTTGTCCATTATAAAGCATATACATTTGCCCCTTCTGATGGTTTAAGATGAAAATGTTGATATCACACTGTTACACACACCTAAATATGTAGACTAATCATTCACTTGTACCTCAATAAAACATCACTTTTTCCTGTACTCTACAGTATGTATTCTTTTGCCCTGGCTGGGATCGCTTTTTTCTGTAGTTTTAAATTTTTTCTAAATTTTTTTTAATGTTCCCATTCATAATGACACCAAAGAAAATTTTAACATTCATCTAGCACATATCAGCGCACAGTAAATTGTATTTTCCATGCCTTAAGTGACAAGTATAGCCCATGAAGATATGAAGCCTAAAGCCTATATTATGTACGATAATATTAGCATAAAATAATATTCCACCAACAGGAAAATGTGGCCAAATGTTCTAGCTTCAATGAAAGTTTGTACATCAAACATAAAACATGACTGAGGAATGAATGCTACTACAGTGTGTGAAATGCACTCAAAAATAACCATATCTAACATAGCCTACTGGACAAGACAGTGATCGAGTGGAAAAAACGAACGTACATATGTAGCCAGCGAGAAAAAACGCATATTACAAGCAGTACTTTTTTCATATCGAGGACGAAAAACTCCCGTCAGGGAATGCGTTTTCTGTAGCTGTTTGCGTCATAGTACATTGACTAGATTAAAAATGCTGTTATGTTGGGCTGTAAATTATCGTTCAAAGCATCCAAGAAAAAATTGCAAACACCGTTGAGAAGGATATACTGTCATCTATCGGCTAAACCCGTTGTGAATAAAACCGGAATGACATGAAATACTTCAGAGCTGCAGGTAGGGCATATGGGGTACTGCCCACCGAATTGTGTAATAATGTTCTATGCTGGTGTGTATTTCTCAAACAGATTGTCCAAGACAATAAATGATGACTGAATTTTGAAAGGAACATCTCTATGCGTAAAAACCAATGGTAAGATTGTATATTTATTTTATATTTAGTAGCAGATATTGATAGATAATGACTTGGTATATGACACAATAATTTCACATGTTTATTTTGCATTTGAGTGAGCAGGGCTTTTCTTTTTGGCATACAATCAATGAACTCACACATAGAGGCTATTGTCCACTATGTCATGCATGGATAGGTATAATTGCAGGCAAGACTGGGTGGGGGGTTGCTTGTTAAATGGACTTGCTAGGGAAAATAGTGACACTTAGAAACTCTGTATTCGCCAGAGTTGTCACGAATCGTCTACCAATAAAGTTAAAACACGGTGTTTGTGGCTTCCACTCATAGTTTGGCTGCAGGAGCAACAAAATGTCAGTTGAGCAAAATCTTGGCACCGGCGCCATTGGACACTAGGCATCTGCGCAAAGGGGTTAAGAAATCAAGTAAAACACATTAAGCTGCTCAGTTTTGATTTATGTAAGTACAAGCATATCATTCCTGAACCTGTCTTGAGGAAGTTATGCATGCTTATCCCAGGTCAGGACTGTGCTCACAGCCTAATGCTCAGAATGTAAAAATCCTTCTTCACTAAACCAGCCACCAATAACAAAAGCAATTGAATGTGCATTACTGTGAGCTGCTGGAGCTGTCAGAAGGTTCATCCTGGTATCTTGTGTCTTCAATCCAAGCGTGGTAATAGCGCACAATATTGGGATGTTGAAGGTCTGACAGTGCACTGACTTCTCGAAGAGCTTTCCTGAGAGATATTCAGTACATTTAGTGCAAATATTGTGTCCTTTCGTAGAACAGACCTCACACTGTGAACATCAGCAAAGAAACAAAACACAAATGTCCGCCCTTCTATGTTCGGCGCTACAACATGGACAAAATAGTAAAGTGATGTTACTATTCACTATTAAACATGGTTTAAATCATAAAAGTTTGGTTTCATCCTAAAATGTTAATTGTATTACATCATACTTTATTTACTGAGTGTATTGATTCTTGATTTTTTCCACATTCACATTTAAGTGGCTTTATTGGAAAAAAAACACTGAAAAGCATTCTGGGGGTTTGTTCACATCAGACTATTGGTGTTGTTCAATAATGACTGCATGACTAGCATGCACTGGCAGAGGACTCCTCCCATCAAATTACTCAACTAGTTGATTGCAAAGTGAAAACTTGTTCCTGGAAGTGTGACTGAGGAGTTGGGGTTTTCTCATTTTCACCCAGTTACGATTGGATATTACAGACTGGGGAGAAAATGAGGAAATGACAATTGCGCCAAGATACTTACTTTGTACTCTTTACTATTTTCACTGCAACATATTTGTCTTCAATTTTCTTTCTTGCCTTGTAAACATGGCCATAGCCTCCTTTTCCAATTGCCTTTATTGAGTCGTACTCTTTTAAAAACCTGAGCAGAACAGAAAGTTTTAACAGAGAGCTGTGCCAAGGAAATTTATTATATCATTATCCTTAGGTGCATCATTCAAACAACTAATCAGAATGATACAAGTTTATACTATTCATTAGATTCTATAAATTTTCTGAATCAGTATTCATGTCAAGCAAAGGTTCAAAAAAGGTTTGTCAGATAGATTTTCGATATCTTACAATGAGTCTGTAGGTTGGGTGGTCTTTTCTGGCAATTTTCTCTTTGTGTTGTTTTTCAACACATCACTTTCCTTGAAGAATATCACATTGGAAATTAGGGGAAATCACATGTGAATTAATGTTGGATATTTGTCTGCTAACTTCCATGACTATTGGTAGACTATTTCTATTTACAAACAATGAACCAGGTAATCAAAATTAAAGCTGGAGTAGGCAACCTTTCTTTGTAAAGATATCAGGGGATGGTCATGCTTAGTTGGCAGCAATCATAGAAAGAACTGTTGTGAGAGTAATCCAGCACCATACAATGCATTCTAAAACCAGGGATTCAGCCCAAATTCTTGTTTTCTAAACAAAGTGGTTCATGATGTAAACCAATGAGAGATAGGGCAGTTCATGTTGTGAACCAATCAACAATGAGATTGACCTTACGTGTTCACATAACAGTACAGCTGCATGCTGTTGAGAGTTTTACCCGCTCCTATACCTATATATATAATGGGACTAGAGCCCGGAATAAGTTTAGATACCTGGGGTCTTTATAAATAATTAGCTAGCTATACAATTCAGCCAGCCATCACTGTCAATTGTAGCGTTTGAATAAAACTGGCTCGCTGAAAGATTAGCTCCTTTATTTATCAGTTATGAAAACCAGAAAAATGGCCAGCAGAGTACCAAATTGGGGGTAGGTGTATCAGTTAACTAAGTCTGGGATAGAGGGTAGCCTTGTTCAACAATTTACATGTAGAAAAAAATATTTTGCTAACATTAGCTATACTGAACCATCAGGTAGAGCTAACTTTAGATGAGTGAAACCATTCATTAGCTACCGAACTCATGATTAAATGGAAATTGATTTATTGCTAAACTCTGCAACAACAAAAAAGATACTGTTGTTTTACCTGGGGGGTATTTCACAATGGAGGATTACTGAATTAACTGGATAACGGCACTGAATAAAACCCAGAACAGCTCTTTTTACTTCAGTCCGTGTCCAGATTCGGGAGTGTTCCGGGTTTTACTCAGTGCAGTTATCCAGCTAATTCAGTAATCGTGCTTCGAGAAATAGCCCTGCGGACTGTTGTAGCAGATATTTTAGCGCAGCTATGTCATCTATAATCCTGCAATCGTAGCTAGAAACGTTGATACGTGTTCACAAAGAAGTGTGGAGAAGCAGTGTGTGGGGGCTGTGTCTCTTTCATTGTGGGCAGGGCCAAGGGGTGTTATGACTTTCAAAATGTTCTCACAACATTGCACCCGTTGAGAAAGTTGACAACTGCAGCTTTAAGTCTGTGAAATACCTTGTTAGTATATCATACAAAATCAAAATGCCAGTGAATGAAACAGAACAATTAATGAGATAATCTGAGAACATCATTTTGGCTTCATTCCACTGTGTTATTTCAAAGAATCATGTTCTTCACTCATTTCATACAAACCACGATTTTCATCTGTTTATCAACAACATATTTATAATTTAAAAAAAATACCATAATATTATTGTTTCCCATGGAAAAATGTGGTGCCAATCTAAAAGTAAAGAGAAAAGGTAATCAAAATGACTTTTTTGGGATCCATGCTTGAATGTCACTTTTCAAAAACTGGAATCAAACATGTATTTCTATAAAGACAAAATATGAGGTATTACTATGGCCTAATAGGAAATATGAAAAGAATGTAGATATCACAGTCGTGTTTTCATCATATAGATTCAAAGAAATGTTACTTACTTTATCTTGGGTTTGATGTCTCCTGAGTTCCGGGCCTTTAAAAAATAGAAATCCATGGATTTCAATATACAGTACAACTGCAATAATCACAACATTCTTCTCTGTGACTGTAATGTACAGTGCAGTCCATAAATATTTGGACAGACACAATTTTTGTTGTTTTGGCTCTGTACTCCAGCACATGGGATTTTAAATTGAACAGAGACTATGAGGTTAAAGTGCATGCTTTCAGCTTTAATTTCAGGGATTTTACATCCATATCGGGTGAACCGTAATAAAGTCATCATATTTAATATTTGGTTTCCTGTGCATGCCATGATTTCCAGATGTCTGTGACCCAACAACATCAAAAGATTCTTGGGGGCAGATCTATGAACATTTTGCCCCAGCGCAAACCCTCTTTCAGCCTTAAAAGGCAACTGTGGAGATTTACTATGAAGGTGCAATGGGTCATTAGCGCATATGATAAGACCAAGTGGGGTGGGCGCTTCTCTCTGCGCATTGGCCTTATTGCATATGCATTTATAGGAGTTTCCCTTTCAAAGCGCAAAATATAGGGAGGAGATTATGGAAATAAACCACAAATGTGATTTACCAAGGCTGGCAGTAGTTAAGTTATTGGTGATTGCGCGTGTTATTTAACGCATGTGAAAAGCATATCTTAACCCATTTCGGCCCTGCAATGGCTGCGATCCTCATTGGAGGCCTGCTGGGCTCGTACCAGAGCACCCATGGACATTGCCAAACCTGATACGGCTCCACTTGCCACGAGTGCCTGTGTGTCACCTCTAATGTCCATCACAGAAGCAGACAGGAGACCAAGCTACTGACCAGGTTTGGCAATGCTTACATTACATTACATTACAGGCATTTAGCAGACGCTCTTATCCAGAGCGACTTACACAACCTTTTAGCATTTCTTTTTTTTACATATTATCCATTTATACAGCTGGATATATACTGAAGCGATTCAGGTTAAGTACCTTGCTCAAGGGTACAACGGCAGTGTACTACCTGGGAATCGAACCTGCAACCTTTTGGTTACAAGGCCAGTTCCTTAACCATTATACTACACTGCTTCTTTTAAAGAAGTGGTCTGAGTGCGTTTTTCATGGAGTAATTGCCAGTCGATATCAATGGGGGCCATCTGGGTCATTTGCTCCAGAGCGCGGGGTTGGTAGCCCATCAGTTGACCTGTGCGGAGCAATCGTAGCCAGAGGTCAGCGTAATCAGAGGCCCCGGTTCAGCACCTTGGACAGCGCACAAGGGTCCCGCTGATTAAAAACAATTACATTTATTATTAAGTCATATACATTATATTGATGCTGAACTTTTTAAATGTACTTTGTCATTTACACATTGTAGTCAATTACCTTGTAAAGAATGACAATTTTCCTCGACCACGGAGTCTAGCGAATCGATACCATACCGACCCCCGCAACTTGAACTTTGTTTATCGACAGCTGTACAGTTTCTTCCAATGGTGTTAATGGTATTTACTCAGCAGGACCCCCGCCAGTCCACCCCGCAGACGTTTTATTAAAAGCAAGCTTTTCTTTTGTGCGTCTTTTTAAGTCATTCCATCTCTTTTTCAGATCATCTATAGGAACGCTTCGTTCCTCCCACCGCGTTTACCCTAGCTAGAATGGTATTCCATACCGCCTTTTTACGCGCAGGCAACACGTCGCGATTTTGTAGAATTTCTATATATTTGTTTGGTTCCTCTACGAAAACCTCAAATTCTACTGTAGCAAACTTAAGTTAGATTAAGCTGTAAATTACACGGGAATAGTATGGCACACGTGGTTGGCTAAATGGCTGTAAGTCATCAAGGGTCTTGCATATCAAATGAGCCTCAAACCATCACTCTGCTGCCAGATATGCAGTACATATGGATGGACCACTTTAAGGGTAGTTTCTCCTGACTCATTTTCCTATTGAACTCTATGGAAAAATAAGTCAGGAGAAACAACCCTTAAAGTGGTCCATCCATATCTACTGCATCTCTGGCAGCAGATTGAGGATTTGAGGCTTGTTGATACCTCAGACCATTTATGACTTACAGCCATTTAGCCAACCACGTGTTCCATACTATTCCCGTGTAATTTACAGCTTAATCTAGTCTCACCCCCAATTCCCATAGAGATTCATTCAAATGCAGAGAGGTTATAGTATCACTTAAGAGTACCTGAAAATAAGATATCAAGTGTCTTTTGATGTTGCTGGGTCACAGGCATGTGGAAGGCATGGCATACAAAGGATATGCAACCAAGTATTAAATATGATGACTTTATTTAAGTTTATGTTAATTTATCCAATTACTTTCGGTCTCCTAAAATTGGGGGGGTCTATGTGTCTACAATTGCTACACGGTTCCCCCGATATGGATGTAAAAACCCTCAAATTAAAGCTGAAAGTCTGCACTTTAACCTCATAGTCACTGTTCCATTTCAAATCCAATGTGATGGAGTACAGAGCCAAAACAACAAAAACAATGTCACTGTCCAAATACTTTTGGACTGCACTGTATATCTTTTTGTGCAGATCCAAGTGAAAAGCACAAATAATTAGTTGCAAACAAATCCCCTATCATTTTTCCAGAAAACTGGTATTACTGGGCCAATGTTATCTCTGAACAACACATTTTGGGTAATACCTTTTTTAATTTATAAGCAATGCCTAGTTACTTTCAGTGATTGACAAAGTCATGTACACATGTAACAATAAATGACAAATGTTATCTGGAAAATTGCTTTATATTTGAATAATGAACTTGATAGTTGAACAGGTTTAATTAATTTCAATGATTGTCAAGAAGAGAGTGTACAAAGACAGTGCTAGTTGCAGGAATATTTGTAATCATGCATTGAACTGGAAGCTCACCATTTTAGGACTATTAATACTGGCTGAATCTTTGAAGATGATACTTGCGCTTTCAGCCTTATTATTTGTTTCAGCATTATCTTCAGAATCACTGCAGGAGCAAAATAAGAAAACACTCAAATTAGTTGTTATTAATCTACAGTATAATGGCATTCACTTCAATCAAATCTCTTTTCACAAAATGGTGACTAGGTCAGCTGCACAGTAGCACTCTACACCCTACCGTACACTAGAAGAAGGAGATGTGCTGCCATCTGTAACTGTTGCCCTGCATGATACCTGAAAATACACATACACAAAAATACTGAACAACAAAGTGTCTCAAGCATATTTATGTTTTTATCATATTATTTGATGTTTAGTCAAAACATTAAATAAATTATTCTTAATGTGTGTCTGTAGTATGAAGTTCCTTCAATAATATGTATGCTTATTTCCATCAGTGACAGCCAATAACACAAATCCCATACAATTGCAATGCTCTTTGACTATAGTGCTGTATAACTGATTCAAAGCAGCAACATTTTTTCTAACCTCATGTGACAAATAACACATAACAGATTTTACTTTGTCATTATTTATTCAACCAATAAGCCAACATGCAGAAGCCTTCTGTGAATAAGTGAAACCAATGATTCAGTAGCTTGTAGAACCCCCTTTAGCAGCAATAACCTGAAGTAAGATTATGTCTCTTGCATCACATTGGTGGAATTCTGGCCTACTCCTCCTTACGAAACTGCTGCAGCTCATCGATGTTTGAGGGCATTCATTTATGCACAGCACTCTTAAGGTGCCGCTACAACATCACACTTTGACTTAGCCATTCCAAAACTCAGAATAATTTATTTTTCAGCCATTCATTCATAGATTTACTAGTGTGCATAGGATCATTCCCCTGTTGCATAATCCACTTTCGGAATGACTTTAGCTGTCGGACAGATGGTCTCACCTCTAGGATACACTGGTATAGACATTCATTTCATTGTGGACTCAATGATTGTGAGGTTTCCAGGTCCTATGGCTGCACAACAACTCAGACTCATCACCCATCCAGCACCATGCGTGATGGTTGGCATGAGGTTCTTGTGGTGTGCAGTATTCGCTTTTTGCCAAACAAGGCATTGTGCATTACAGCCAAACAACTATTGGCCTCGTCTGTGCCAGAAGTCATGTGGTTCATTTAGGTGCAATTTTGTAAACCTAAGCCTTGCTGCAAAGTTCTTTTTTGGAGAGAAGAGGTTTCCTCCTAGCTACCCTTCCATGAAAGCCACACATGCTCAGTCTTTTCCTAATTACATTACAATACAATCATCTAGCAGATGTTCTTATCTAGTGTGACAGCTTTTGCATTTTTTACATAGCAGCTAGATATATACTGAAGAAATTCAGATGAAGGACCTTGCTTAAGAGTACCATGACTGTGTCCTACGGGGGAATCAAACCTGCAACATTTAGGCTCCAAGCCCAGTTCCCTATCCATTACACTATGCTGCCACCCTTAAGGTGGAGTCTTTAGGCTCCAAGCCCAGTTCCCTATCCATTACACTATGCTGCCACCCTTAAGGTGGAGTCTTTAGGCTCCAAGCCCAGTTCCCTATCCATTATACTATGCTGCCACCCTTAAGGTGGAGTCTTTAGGCTCCAAGCCCAGTTCCCTATCCATTACACTATGCTGCCACCCTTAAGGTGGAGTCTTTAATAGTTTTACAGTTCCTTGCAATTTCTCAGAGCATCATATGGTCTGATCTTGGGGTGAATTTGCTGGGGCGCCCACTCCTGGGTACATTCTCAACCGTCTTGAACGTTTTCCATTTATAAATCTTCTTCCTCAATGTGGAATGATGGACTGAAAGTGGCTTTATAACCCTCACCAGACTGATGAGCAGCACTTGATTAGAAGCATCGGGTTCCAATTACCTTAATTGATATGAAGCATTAAGGGTAAACTTACTTTTTCCACACATGGCTTCTGCATTTTGGCTTTTTTTTTTGGTTGAATAAATAACGACAATGTAACATTTGTGTGGGTTATGAGTCCCATGAGGTTAGATGTATCTATGATTATTATTATTATTATTTAAGCCTACAGTACCTGACTGTCCCAGTCAGACTGCTCCTGAATTGCATCCCAAGCCAGTTGAGCAGCATGTTGCTTTGCTTCCTTAGTGCTCTTCCCCTGACCTTTAGGGTATTCCTTTTCACCAATCGCTACTTTATACACAAATCTGTGAGAATATAAAACAATACATGTTTTTAAGAAAAGATGTCCATAACTTTGGGTCACACATAGGATATCACAACCTTCTTTTATATGAAAGTTGATCGGGTTGAACACACACTGATGTGCCATGTGTTGCCAAAATATATAGACCTGATCCTGACCAGAACTTTGATTAAAAAATACATTTGCATTTTCAGCTCGTCATTTTGAGTCAAAAACGTTTAGTCTTGTATGATACTTACAGAGGTAAGTGTGAGGGACCTTTTCTTTCTACAAATTTGTATTCACATACACGTGCGGTCGTCTGGCAGTAGTTATTCAAAATTGCACCGTAGTTATACTTCATTGATGGCATTTCAGCTGCAGGAGATCTATTCGAACTTCCAAGGCTTTCAATGGGACAAAAACAAAGAACAAGGGAAAAAAACAAATCAATGTAAGTCATGAACGTGAAGGATTCCACTGTCTGGCAGTAGGACATTAATGCATTAATGCTATTATAGTCTGTTACTCACCTTAAATAACTAAAACAGTTTGAGGGAATCAAAAAAACATGCACATCCACTGCAAATGATGTACTAATCAGGCAATGCCCCCTACAATTACCCAGTTCCCTATAAAGTAATAGTGCAGTAGTACAATACAGTATGATAGTACAATAGTACACTATAATGACTGGTCAGTCTTTTTGAGAGAAAATGATCTCAGAATGTTTATATACTATATTTGAAATGTACACTTATACACAGATCAGTGAGTTGTTTTGAACTGTGTAATACTAGTTCTACAGTGCTAAAGGATACAGTGGCGTATAGATCGACCTACCTGACACCAGAAACACTCCGACTCAATACTTCAACTTGTCCAGTGGCATCTCCTGTTTGGCTTTCATCTACCGCCTCAAGAAAGCAGAGTAACAACAAAGAAACAGCCAAAGGAGACTTTATCCTAGTCATACATTTTTAAAACACAACACATTATTTACAAAATTTACTTTTACTACCAGAAAACACTGGTAGGCTGGCTGTAGTTAGTCTTTAATGATTTTGTAGAGCAATTCCAACATGGAGGCTGGTTACTGAACAGGCTAGTTGGTTTGATGAGTCAGTTTATTTTCATGCTGTTGATCTCACCCATGCCAGACCTATAATGTGTTCTTACCTCTTTGTTAGATTCTCTCATTAGCTCCTCATACACAGCTTTTGCTGCCAGCTCCTTGGCTTCTTTCTTTGTGCCCGCAAAGGCCTCTGGGAATTCCTTGCCGTCAACAACATACCTGCAGCTTCTAACAGGACAAAGAGATTTGGGCCCAATCGCTTTGGCGACAACAAATTTGCATTCTATATAAAAGTGAATATTTTGTCACAGATTCAAAGCTTCAAACTACAGTATAGCTGTCTCCACCTTATTTAACACAGTTAACAGTAAAACAATGTCATAATCCTAATTTGGCAGAAAGGTATGGCCCTGTCCCTATTTTCCTCTACAATCTGAAGTGCCCAGAAACAACGGGCAAGGTGGAGTCAGTACACAGCAACAATTAGCCCGTATGTTCGTCTCCTAAAACATTGACTAGCAGTCAATTCTGTCGCACTGCCATCCAATCAGAAACAACTCTAGATGTTTTTTTTTAAAAAGTGCCCGACGAGCTTGTGTTCTTTTCGGCCTTTCTGAAAAGCAGCTCATCGTCGTGGTCTCAAACCACCCAATTCTATATGATAATAGTCGGTACGTCTGTAGGTATGTTAGAAAACTTGAGGCTTGGTACAGAATTGCAGAGACCATCGGCATATCTGGTGTGTCTATTGTACTTTGCAATCGAGTGTTTACAATCGGTATGTTATTGATGCCACAACAAATACCTGGCGCTGCACGTGACCAAGTATAGCGATTTTGTCGCTGTCAGGAGTAGACAGCGTGAACCAGGCGTATGGCTGAATACTTACTGTGCAGTGTTGGGTGGGCCTATTTGCGTTGATTCAATCGGCTTGCAAGTCACCCTCGTTTTATGGCTGTGCTCATTGAGCCAGCACACATAGTTTGGCTGTGTGATAGACCCTGTGGCAGGGCGTGGAGTGGGACATTCAGGTGGACTGGTCATCTGCAACCATTGTGAATATCATCATATTCACCAATCAACGCACTACTGTTCATCAATCAATTCCACAACAATAATATCACTGTAACTAAAACAACATGTGAAAGATATTAGATATTTATATGAATGTCAGCTCTTTTGGATGCTAGCACGAAACATTTTTGCTCAAGTACACAAACAGAAAAACAAAAGAAAATAATGTGTGTTTCTTACTTCTGTTGCTGTAACTCTATTTACCATAGTAGCGGACCATTGTTTGGTTATTAAAGTAACCAATTGATTCACAGCATACTCAATTCATAGATTTAAATGTTTGGGACGGCTTACATGATTACAGTCGTTCTGCTGGACAGATTCACCATGAATGGCATCTAGAACTTTTTTTGCTGCACGTTGTTTAGCCTCCTTCTTGTTCCGTCCAACTCCATCAGGATAGACCTTACCATCCATCACAACTTTCATCGTGAAGCTAGAAACAAGGATAAAATAAATAAATGCTCAAAGTGATGATGACACCAAGGCCATTCTATTATGGCACAGATATATCTGTTAAAAAGCATTCCCGTCATATAAGCACATTAAGAATGATTCACTATCCCAACTTACGTTCGGCAGTGGTCTGGCCCATCTGTACAGACGACCTCATATTTCAGATTTAAGTGTGATCTCTGCGCAAATTCATTCAGTCTGGGAACGTAATTTTGCACATCCATGGCCTAAACAAATCTGTAAAAGAAGCACATACATGCATGTACTTGTGGAATCATGTCCAATCGTGTCCTTAAAGGAAAACTCTAGGCTAAAACACTTACATCGTTAGTAAACGTGTTGCAGCTATCTACAATTCATTCCGGGGTTCATTATATGATATGTCTGATATATTTTACTTTATCACTATTCACTATTTTTTACTTGCTATCCTGCCAGGCTTCTTCCACATCTGCTCCAGTGTGTTATTTCTGTATGTCACTCAGAACTACTTTGGCCAACCCCCTTTGTGAGAACGTTAGCTAAAAGGCTAAAAGCAAAGTCAGGGATTGTGGCCACGCTCCCAATCCCCCGCAAAAAGCCATAGGGGACATGTTAAAAATTGGTATGTCCTCTTGATAAATGACTGATTTATCTTGGTGGGGGTATTGCAGAAAGTTCTTGAGAATTGGGACACAACCTTTTTTGTTTTTTACTCTTGTATTATACTGGGAAAACATATTTCGATAGATCAAAGTCTTGGCTATTAAACCATGTAAAGGGAACATCTCCCAGTGATTTTCTTTTTCTTAAATAGCACTGTTTTGCTATTCCTAACATTCACACAAGGCTCATATTTAAAAACGCCAGTTTTGCTAAATGAAGCAGAAAAAAACTATTTATGAATGTTTTAATAGTATAAAATAAATTAATTGAATCTAAATTTCTAATTTCAATAACATGATTCAATTACTAAAGACCTCTGACAGCATAGACATTAACTCAGTCAGATAAAATAATAGTTTTATGTCGGAGTTGACAAAATGCTACATTTTCTCATTTCATGGCATAGTCACAGTGAGTAGAAATTTTATTTTTCTTAGTTTTTAAACGATAATTCTTATTTTTCTTCAATTTAGAAAGGAGATGGAGTTGGAATGTTATGTTTGAGACACTGCTGATCGCAATATTATTTCTTACATTTTTCAAAAAATAGAAAAATTACCAGAGGGCAAGTAACCTTGCTGCCTTCTGTGAAACTATGGAGTGAGACAGGGGTCCTTTAGGACATGGTTAACCATTTTTATGAAGGAATAAATTACATTTTTATAGAAATCTGATGGTGTTGACAAAAATCCGGGACAAAACTTCCAAGAGCCAACATGTTCATAAAAATTATATTTTAAAACAAAAAGTATTATAAGGGCAAAGGTTCACACCTATGTTAGTTTTAGGTTTTGAAGGCTTTTAATATTTTTTAATTACATGATTACAATTAATTACACTAAGTAACCTTTAGTTATGAAGCTATGAGGGCTCAAAAATGACTGAAAATTTAATGCGAAATAAAAAGCGCCAGAATTTGAGCTACCCCTAGGTATTTCTAGGGGCCATAACTTGCAAGATATTCATAGTATATAGATTAGATTTTGCATAGCTTCATTAAATAGATTATAATGTACAAAAGAAATCAGGTGATTCTGCAGGGGTCAGGTGGGAAGCACTGATTGATTTTATATGGAATGATCACCCTTTCTTGTCCTACCAAAAAAATATTACAAATTAAAACAAATTAAATCCAAATTTTTCTGGTGAAAATTAACATTTAAGTGTTTCATGTATGAAAAAACTATAGTTTATTAAATTTTTTGGACTAATTAAATTAAATTTTTCCTCCTAGGAAAACTAAGGCTGCATTCAAATCCAATTTAACATGCTATCTTCCCTCTTGTGACACAATTTGCTACATTCAGCAAGCAAACTTAAAAGGTGCTCTGCAAGTGAGGATTTGTTGAGGAGTTGAAATGTGACAGCCACATAGTACTGTGGTGACCGCCCACTTTTTCCACGTGGAGCATTGCATTGTGGGATTCCCTTCTTGCTGGAAGCTTGCATTTTATACCCTTGGTGGAAGGGAGGAGAAACAAGGGAGCTAGGGAATATAATTACTCCCTCCCCTTTCTTAAATTGGATCCGAATCACACTTTGTGTGTCTGCCATATTTCATCCTGACATTTTGGGGATTCCCCCCTTGAAGCAAGGGAAGGGAACGACAGGAAGAAAGGATACATTTCGAATCCGAATCCAATTTAACACGCTCCCTTCCCTTGCTGTCTTCCCTTGAGGGAGCTATCTTGTGACGCAATTTGCTATGTGCAGCAAGCAAACTTAAAAGGTGCTCTGCAAGTGAGGATTGACGAGAAACAAACAGAAACGGAACCGAACCGCCCTTGCAACATTTCGGAAGTGCAACACCATAGGGTTGAAATGTGACCGCCACATAGTTCGGGGGAGACCGCTCATTTTTTCCATGTGGAGCACTGCATTGTGGGATTCCCTTCTTGCTGGAAGCTTGCATTTTATACCCTTGGTGGAAGGGAGGATAAACGAGAGAGCGAGGGAATATAATTACTCCCTCACCTTTCTTAAATTGGATCCAAATCACACTTTGTGTGGCTGCCATATTTCATCCTGACATTTTGGGGATTCCCCCCTTGAAGCAAGGGAAGGGAACGACAGGAAGAAAGGATACATTTCAGATCCGAATGCAGCTACTCCTAGGTACATCAAGGGGTCATAAGTAACTTGCAAGATATTCATAGTCCAAAGTTTAAATGTTGCATAGCTCCATTAAATAGATTATATTTCATGTACAAAAGAAATCAGGTGATTTTGAGGGGATATATGGAATGATCCATATATATACGGGGACAAAATATCGGAAACACCCCTGAAAAATGGCTTTAACTTTGAAGCATCTAAACCACAATTACCGATACATCTACACGGGTGATTCCTATTAATTTAGTCTAACCAGCAGCACTTTGATAGGTAAGTCTCCAAAGCAAGATGAGCAGTTCCAAAGGGGCCAAATAGTTGGTGCCCGAATTGCAGGTGCGTCGGGTCACAAAAAACATCAAAATTATTTAGGGTGGTAAGGGGAACAGTGTCAAAAATGATGACAACATATGCCCAACACCAAAAAAACAGTGTCAGCAAAATGGAACTGTGGCCACAAGTCAAAGCTCTCTGACAGGGACAGACTGACACTTGGTAGGATAGTTGCTAAAAATAACCACAGAACTACAGCTCTAAAAATAACCACAGAATTGAATCAATCCATATCTGAACCAGTCTCAACAAAAACAGTACGTTGTGAGCTTCACAAAGCTGGTATTTATGGCAGGGCCGCCATTTGGAAAGCATTTGTATCTAAGACTAATGCACAAAAACACATAATAATATGGTGTAAGGAACACAAAACCTGGACCCCCTGAGCAATGGAGAAGTGATATGGTCTAATAAGTCATCTTTTACTCTTTTGAATACATCTGGACAGGTTTATGTTTGGAGAAAGCCTAAGGTATTCAATCCACAATGTCTGTTTCCAACTGTTAAGTATGGTGGTGGTTCTGTAATGGTATGGGCAGCCATTTCATGGGACTCATTGGGTCCAATGATTGCTCTCCATGGATGTGTAACGGGCAAACAATATGAAACCATTTTACAAGACCAGGGGCACCTTATGGTGCAAACATTGTTCCCTCATGATGTCCCCATATTCAAATATGATAACACCCCCATACACACCAGTGTTTCCCCTACCATTATCTTGGCCGGGCGGCCCGCCCGGCCAAACTCACGTGCCGCCCGGCTTGGACAAGAGGGAAAATAAATAATTTTAATGAAAAAAAAAAATATTATGAGGGTGTAATTATAGTTTCCGCCTCTACGCAAAATGGCGCACTTTCACCGCCCGGCCTGAAAAAAAATCTAGGGGAAACACTGCACACTATTGAAAATATTAAAGAATGGTTCCAAGAACACGAGGATGACGTCAAATGCCTTCCATGGCCTGCACAATCACCAAATGTAAACATAATTGAACCTTTATGGGAAGTTCTGGAAGGCAGAGTGCAAACTAGATTTCCACCTCCTTCATCACTCAAAGAACCGGAGACTGTCCTTCTTGAACAATGTGCCAATATCCCACTACACACAGTTCAGAAGTTGTATGACAGCATTACTAGAAGGATTGAAACTGTTTTTAAGGCAAAAGGTGGGCCTTTATATACAGTTGAAGTCGAAAGTTTACATACACCTTAGCCAAATCCATTTAAACTCAGTTTTTCACAATTCCTGACATTTAAT
The DNA here is from genome assembly GCA_029718625.1 of Synaphobranchus kaupii. Taxonomy (NCBI): domain Eukaryota; kingdom Metazoa; phylum Chordata; class Actinopteri; order Anguilliformes; family Synaphobranchidae; genus Synaphobranchus; species Synaphobranchus kaupii. Next base: position 59,654,503 of record CM056380.1, read on the forward strand.
CCTAGTAAACATTCCCTGTCTTAGGTCAGTTAGGATCACGACTTTACTATAAGAATGTAAAATGTCAGAATAATAGTAGAGAGAATGATTTATTTCAGCTTTTATTTCTTTCATCACATTCCCTGTTGGTCAAAAGTTTATATACACTCTGTTAGTATTTGGTAGCATTGCCTTGGGTCAAACGTTTCGGGTAGCCTTCCGCAAGCTTCTCACAATAAGTTGCTGGAATTTTGGCCCATTCCTCCTGACAGAACTGGTGTAACCTGTAGTCAGGTTTGTAGGCCTCCTTGCTCGCACACGCTTTTTCAGTTCTGCCCACAAATTTCCGATTGGATTGAGGTCAGGACTTCATGGCCACTCCAATACCTTGACTTTGTTGTCCTTAAGCCATTTTGCCACAACTTTGGAAGTATGCTTTGGGTCATTGTCCATTTGGAAGAGCCATTTGCGACCAAGCTTTAACTTCCTGGCTGATGTCTTGAGATGTTTCTTCAATATATCCACATAATGTTCCTTCCTCATGATGCCATCTATGTTATGAAGTGCACCAGTCCCTCCTGCAGCAAAGCACCCCCACAACATGATGCTGCCACCCCTGTGCTTCACGGTTGGGATGGTGTTCTTCGGCTTGCAAGCCTCACCCTTTTTCCTCCAAACATAACGATGGACATTATGGCCAAACAGTTCAGACCAGTGCACATTTCTCCAAAAAGTAAGATATTTGTCCCCATGTGTGCAGTTGCAAACTGTAGTCTGGCTTTTTTATGGCAGTTTTGGAGTAGTGGCTTCTTCCTTGCTGAGTAGCCTTTCCGGTTATGTCGATATACGGCTCGTTTTACTGTGGATATAGTCAGGTCCATAAATATTTTGACATTGACAAAGTTATTGTTATTTTAGCTGTCTACCACAGTATATTGGGGGTGAAATTAAATAATGAATATGGGCTCAAAGTGCAGACTTTCAGCTTTAATAGAAGGATATTTACATCCAAATCGGGTGAACGGTGTAGGAATTACAGCATTTTTATACATAGTCTCCCCAATTTTAGGGGACCAAAAGTAATTGGACAAATTAACAAACTAAAATCAAGTCATAATATTTTATATTTGGTCACATATCCTTTGCATGCCATGAATTCCTGATGTCTGTGACCCAACAACATCAAAAGACTCTTGATATCTTATTTTCTGGTACTCTTACATGCGATACTATAACCTCTCTGAATTTGAATGGATCTCTATGGGAATTGGGGGGTGGGGCTAGATTTAGCTGTAAATTATGCTGGAACAGTATGGAATACATGGTTGGTGAAATGGCACTAAGTCATCAAGGGTCTGAGGTATCAAACGAGCCTCAAACCATCACTCTGCTGCCAGATATGCAGTAGATATGGATGGATCACTTTCAGGGTTGTTTCTCAAGACACCCAAATTTACATAGCTCTCTCACCAAATGATTATGGTCCAATCGACTCGCTCTGTCAATGCATTGAACATATTAACATCTGGATGCGTCAACATTTTCTGCAGTTAAACAATAATAAAACTGAGATCATTGTTTTCGTAACTCACGATAAAAGACTGAGAGTCAGTGCTCACCTTGATTCCCTGTCCCTTCAGACTAAAACCCAGGTTAGAAATCTTGGCGTAATCTTGGACTCAGAATTAAATTTCAATACCCATATCAATTCAATAACAAAATCAGCTTACTATCACCTAAAAAACATAGCAAGAATCAGGGACTTTATGCCTAAACATGACCTAGAAAAGCTTATTCATGCCTTTTATCTCCAGCAAATTGGATTATTGTAATGGCTTATTTACAGGCCTATCAAAAAAAACGATTCGCCAACTGCAACTTATTCAAAATGCTGCTGCTAGTGTTAACAAAAACAAGGAAATTTGATCATATCACGCCAATTCTTAGGTCTTTGCACTGGCTCCCAATCAAGCAGAGAATTAACTTCAAAGCATTGCTGCTTGTGTAAAAGTCACTAAATGGGCTAGGGCCTTCATATGTCTCTGATCTGCTTTTGCCATACGAACCCCCCAGAGCCCTAAGGTCATCTGATGCTGGCTTATTAACCATTCCAAGAGTTAAAACAAAACATGGAGAGGCAGCTTTCTGTTACTATGCTACTCACAGCTGGAACAAACTTCCAGAAGATATTAGAAATGCCCAAACTCTAACCACTTTTAAAACTAAGCTAAAACCATTCATGTTCTGCATTGCATATACTTAAATAAATACTGTTATCTGATGTTCAGTTGTTGCTTGTTATCTGTTGAGCACTTGAGAAGTCCTCTATAAAGTGGGGCAAAAGACCTCTATACGGGTGGCAGGAAGTCCTTTTGGCATAGCCAAGGCAAAGTCCTGCAGCAGTTGCTGGCAGGCAAAAGTATAAAAAAGACCACCCACAGAGAGGCTAAGGGGCTAAAGAGCACATAGTATGATTGTCTCATATTTTTATTGTATGTACTGTGCACAGCAGATAGCAGGTAGCAAGCTGATTGTTGTTGGAGTGTTTGTTGAGGTATTTGTCTTGTGGGCCCAACCAGTAGCTTTGCAGCTTCTTAAGATTTGTTTTAACTGTTTTAACTTTTTATTAACATTGTTTCTAAACTGTTTTTAACTTAAGAATGTTTTCAATTCTAATTTACTTTTTATATAATGTATTTCTATGTCTTACGTAAAGCACTTTGAGTTGCCTTGTGTATGAAAACGTGCTATACAAATAAACTTGACTTGACTTGACAATTAGCCTATCAGAAGTTTCTAAAGCCATGACATCTCTTACTGAAACCTCAAATCCAAAAAAGTTGAGACAGTACGTAAAATGCAAATAAAAGCAGAAAGCAGTGAAATAAATTTGCTAAAATCTCAAAAAAACTTTTTTCACATTGTCATTATGGGGTGTTGTGTGTAGAATTTTGAGGGAAAAAATGAATTTAATCAATTTTGGAATATGTCTGTAACGTAATAAAACATGGAGAAGGTGAAAGGGGTGGGAGACTTTCCGGCTTGACTGTATATTTAATTGAAAACGATATTTAAAAGATATTTAATGTTTTACCTTAGCAACTTCATTGATTTTCGTAAATATATGCTAATTCTGAATTTGATGCCTGTAACACGTTCCAAAAAAGTTGGGACAGGGGTAAAAAAAGGCTGGGAAGGTTGTGGAATGTTCAAAAAACACCTGTTTGGAACATTCTACAGGTAAATAGGTGAATAGGTGACAGGTCATGCGATCATGACTGGGTATAAAAGGAGCATCCACAAAGGCTCTGGCATTTACGAGCAAGGATGGGTTCGCCACTTTGCGAAAAAACTGCATGAGCGAATAGTCAAACAGTTTAAGAACGTTTTTCAACACACGATTGCAAGGAATTTCACCATCTACAGTCCATGATATTAGTAAAAGATTCAGAGAATCTGGAGAAAACTCTGTGCGTAAAGGTAACATCTGGTCGAAAACCAATATTGAATGCCTGTGACCTTCGATCCCTCAGACGGCACTGCATTAAAACCCGACATGTTTCTGTAATGAATATAACCACATGGGCTCAGGAATACTTCAGAAAACCATTGTCAGTAAACACAATTCGTCGCTGTATCTACAAATGCAAGTTAAGACTCTCTACTAGGCAAAGCGTAAGCCATATATGAACAACATCCAGAAACGCCGCTGACTTCTCTGGGCTCATCTGAGATGGACTGACGCAAAGTGGAAACGTGTGCTGTGGTCTGACGAGTCCACCTTTCAAATTGTTTTTGGAAATAATGGACGTCATGTTCACCCAGCCAAAGAGGAAAAGGACCATCTCGATTGTTACCAACACAAGGTTCAAAAGCTAGCATCTGTCATGGTATGGGGGTGTGTTAGTGCCCATGGCATGGGTAACTTGCACATCTGTGAAAGCACCATTAACGCTGAAGGGTACACATGCATTTTGGAGCAACATTTGCTGCGATCTAGACAATCGCTTTTTCAGGGACATCCCTGCTTATTTCAGCAAGACAATGCCAAGCCACATTCTGCACATGTTACAACAGCATGGCTTCGTCGTCAGAGAGTGCGGGTGCTAGACTGGCCTGCCTGCAGGACAGGTGATGTAACACAAAGGTAAACATGCCCCTGTCCCAAATTTTTTTGGAGGTGTTGCAGGCATCAAATGTAGAATGAGCTGAATAGAGAATGAAATGTACAATAAAGTTGATTAGTTAAAACATGAAATATCTTGTCTTTGTACTGTTTTCAATTGAATACAAAAAGGACTCGCAAATCATTGCTTTCTGTTTTTATTTACATTTTATACACTGTCCCAATTTTTTTGGAATTGAAGTTTGTACATATGCATTGATTGTCTCACTATTTATTGTCTTTAATAAGAATTTACGGACAAGTGTCACCAACCGAAACAGGCCTGTCAAAACAATACCATTTGTTTCGGTAGTGACTGTTTCAGTTGTGACAATTTTGGCTTATTTCGGCCACAAAACTAAAGATTTAGCAAGCACATGGTTAGCAACCACTTCTCTGTGCAGATGCACCTTCCTTTTAATCAAATCTACAGTTATGAAATCAACTTTTTTTCTCTAATATGAAAACTTGGGTGTTTGGGTGTGACGTCTCTAAAAGCCACAGACTAATTTTCATACTTTGAAGGACAATTATATCAAAACGCTAAAACCTAGCTACTCGCCATGTGGCCTTGATTAATATGAAGGCTGTCTAATTTCATGGTTAAAAAAAGGAGTGTGTGGCTACAAGCAGGTTCACTGCAGACTCAAACAGTGTACGTTTCGGTTGTGACGTAAAAACTGGGGACAGCATTTTTTCGATAGGTTTTTTTAATTATAAAATGTATTACAAAATAGATTGCATTATTTTAACTTATATTTCATAAAAATTCACATGCTTTATTGAATGAGACAAGTCAAATAATTGGCAAAAATATTTTGGGTATTATTTTTTAATACAACAGTTTAAGGGTTGATAGTGGAGACAGCCATCTCCCAATAGGAATTGTTAGGTGGAAGAAGGCCATTTTTGTGATATTATTAATACAGGGCTGAAAGGAGAGGTCTGAATCAATAGTGTTGATTTAGGATAAATGTAACTATTATTACTGCAATTTATATCTTGGATTATATTAAAACATAACATGATCTAATGAATTATATAGCATTGAAAGATTTTATTGGTGAATTTCTTACTTTTATCAGAGAGGGACAGCAATTTGCATGACTTTTGTAGAATGGCCCATATATATATATATATATATATATATATATATATACAGTACTGTGCAAAAGTCTTAGGCACCCTAGAATTTTTTTCTTAGATGTTTATTTTTTGTCTTCTGCATTAGTATGTCAGTAGAAAAACACACACAAAGATTTCAAAACATTCATTTTCCAAAAATTTAATTGAACTATCTTCAGTGAAAAGATGAACAAGGAGTTCTCTAACAGATGGTATGGCCTCCACAGAGCCCCGATCTCAACACCATCGAGGCTGTCTGGGATTACCTGGACAGACAGAAGCAAGCGAGACAGCCAAAGTCTGCAGAAGAACTGTGGCAAGTTCTCCAAGATGCTTGGAACAACCTACCAGCTGATTTTCTTATAAAACTGCACGTCAGTGTACCTAAGAGAACTGATGCAGTTTTAAAGGCAAAGGGTGGTCACACCAAATATTGATTTGATTTAGTTTTTTACTGTTTACTGCTTTTTATAGTCAATTGTTTGATATTTAGAAACTATTTATTTCATTATTCTTGAAAGCATCTTCACTTTACAGAATATTTTCACATGTGCCTAAGACTTTTGCACAGTAGTGTATATATATATAGAGAGAGAGAGAGCGAACGTACCCAAAGAAACACCAACTGTCCCAGAGGTAGGCCACGTAGTAGCCTATTATGCATTGAATGAAATTACGACATCAATTTAAAAATCTCAATCAAAATGTAGGCTATTCCATGAAAACCAGAACTTTTACAGTAACGCTATTTCGACCTGCGATGTCACAAGCAATAGTTTATAGCTGCTCAGACTGCGTAGTGCACCTTTAATAACGTACAACACATCAACATCATACCCGTGTTACAAATTAAACTATATCTTTATTGTAATGTTTACTTACCGTTGGAAGTGCCCAGAATTGCTACCACTTAACGGCGAACAGCAACCTGAATCCGCACACTGATAGTTTCGTTTTCCTGACCAGCTCTACTTTCCATTTCTCGTCAGCATAAACGTCACCAGATGGCGACTGCGCCGTGTTAGCCAATTAAAACCCAACAATCGTGTCCGGAAACAATCTGGCTGTACGACTACGACAGCTGTACGAGGGAAATTTAAAAATAAAAAAATACAGGGCTGCGTCCACAGAAGCATCCCAATCATAGAACTATATATTATATAGTTCTATGATCCCAATACTCAAAAAATGCACCCTCCTCTCCTCCGTGCCCCGGAAACGTATCTTTGTGTTTTAATCGAGTGTTGCTGATAACATCTTAATTACGTAACGTTCATGGTTACATATTAATTAATGGCTCGATGCGAACCGCAATGTCGGGTACAGTGTAGGCCTATACTGTACATGTAAATACTTGTACTCAAAACTTTCAGGCAGTTGTTGCATACTTCCGGGTAGGAGAGGAGTGGGAGTGGAGGAAAGGATGTGGGGAGTGAGGAATATTGGGACGCACCCCAAGACTCGAGCCAGTGGGTGCGTCCCAATATTCTTCACTCCCCTCCTCCATTCCCCCACTACCACTCCTTTCCTACCCGGAAGTAGCCTATGCAAAACTACCTGATATACAGTATACAATGTATCTGACATCGCGGTTTGTGTCGAGACATTAATTAAAATGTAGCCATTAATACATAATTAAGATGTAATCAGCAACATTAGATTAAAACACCAAGATCAATTTCCGGAGTAGAGGAGGTGGTAGTGGAGGAAAGGAGGGTGCATTTTTCGTCTATTGGGACACACCCAGTGAGTGTTCCTGTCCCACTACCAGCCAGAATTCCACTCCCCTCGCGTTGTGTGCCCATTCCACTTGCTGAAGGCAAAAATCCCGCAAAACAGGAATTTAAGATGGCTGCAATGCAGGCCTGGCAGAGCATCACCAGGGATATCTGGTGGGTCTGAATCAATAGTTACACCAAGGTTTTTAAGCATTTTTAAGTCTTCAGCAGCACAGTGCAGTTAATTGAGGAAAGGATACACACGCACACACATAATATAGTTTTTGCCCGGACGCAGCGTGTGCGGGCTTAAACGTTTGAATGTGGGTAACTGACTGACTGACTGGTTGGTTGGTTGGTTGGTTGACAGGTTGCCTGATCCCCCGATGTTGAAAAGCGCATGCGTACATTTCGAGTGTTGAAAAGCGAATGTGTAAATTTATAGTAATTATGGTAAAAAGTTTGCTGTCTAAGGCCGGAAACATAAGCACAGATTTTGTTCTCCTTCTGTACAGAAACTTGTGTTTTCTATTTGAGGCAGATAACAAATTTGACTACAATTATTTTATTCTCTTTAATAGCATTACTAAAGCAGAAGAACTACTCTACAAAGACCTTTCAAATACATTGTATATACAGTATGTCTGATACAAGCCAAGTGATACTGGATTATCAGTACATAATTTTCATGTCCAGAATAGCACTCAGGATCACTTCCAACATAACGGCAGGAATGTTTCTCTGGTTCCAGAGGCTATTGGCCTGTTCAGTCATGATCCGTGGCTGTGTCACCTGGACAGTTTGATGTCAAATCATCTTCGTCTGCAGGCCAGAAAGAGCAGAATGTGCAAATTAACATTTACAAATCATACACAAAATGTGGAATGATCATATACATAAGGCAGCAGAATAAGTATAATTTAAAATGACAGCAATGTCAGCTAGTCAATGCAATCCTTACCATTGTACATGGTCCCACACCATATGCAGTAGAAATGCACGCCCCTTAAGTATGATGTCAAAATCTGCAACTTGTCCAGAGACTTGAAAAATAAAAATTAAATGTTAAAAGATGCAATATACAGGAGTAATTAATCAACTGGTAAGCTTTCATCAAAATATTTGACTGAAAATAAATGTGAAATTAAAAAAAACAGAAATAATATCTCGCATTTTCAGACAAACTGAGTGGGTGTCTCTAGCCCAAATATTCACAAAGAATAAAGAGAGAGTGCTAACACTGAGCTCCTCTCCTTCATCTTCTTCTTCCTCCTCTTGCTTGGCTTCAGTCTCTTTGTCACTGTCTTCCTCCTTGTCATCTTCAGTCCCTGGCCAGTACCAGCTCTCCCTTGGGACACCTATGCACTAAACATAATACATGAAATTAAATGACACACGATGACTATCAGAATTAGCACAGAGAATGTCCGTGGCAGTCCAGATCTCCTCCATCGCCATACAACTGCATAGTAAATATGACTGACATATTAAATAAAGCAAATCAAAAATGAATGGAAGTACATTCATGTTATATGAATAATATCCAAATTAATCTTTTATATTACTGCCTGGGACAATTCCTTGTCAGGATACGTTTTCCTTTCTAACCAAGTGAACCCCAAAACACATTTATAACACTGTAAGCTGTGCATGAAAGTATGCATGGACTGGAACAGTGCTGTCCTAATGTACTTTCAGTTATTCATGTAACAGCCCCACCCCTGCTCCCACCCCAGTCCAGTGCTGTCCTAATGCATTTTCAGTTATTCATGTAACAGCCCCACCCCTGCTCCGACCCCAGTCCAGTGCTGTCCTAATGTACTTTCAGTTATTCATGTAACAGCCCCACCCCTGCTCCCACCCCAGTCCAGCGCTGTCCTAATGTACTTTCAGTTATTCATGTAACAGCCCCACCCCTGCTCCCACCCCAGTCCAGTGCTGTCCTAATGTACTTTCAGTTATTCATGTAACAGCCCCACCCCTGCTCCCACCCCAGTCCACTGCTGTCCTAATGTACTTTCAGTTATTCATGTAACAGCCCCACCCCTGCTCCCACCCCAGTCCAGCGCTGTCCTAATGTACTTTCAGTTATTCATGTAACAGCCCCACCCCTGCTCCCACCCCAGTCCAGTGCTGTCCTAATGTACTTTCAGTTATTCATGTAACAGCCCCACCCCAACGTCCCACAAAACACACAAATACATATAGACAGACTGACACATAGACAGTCACTGACACAAAAATAAACCCAAAAAAATGTATTAAACAAACGAACAAGGAGAGAGACAGCCAGGGACATAGAAAAGATGCTTTAAGGTTATAGATAGGTGGTGACTGCTCTTGCACCCCATGCAGGTGGATGTTTCTCTGCTGTCGTTTGGGCATTACTGACCCTCTGGCTGTCCAGCTGCTCACAGGCACGCTGGCTCCTCCTGAGGTCCCCTTCAGATTGCCTCTCATCTTTCTCTGTTCTCATTCTGGCCCTGAGGAAGAAGGGACCAACATACTTAACTCATTCGATCCCTGCAGTGCCTAGCCAATATGGCTGCCAACATTATGAATTTTTAGATTGATCCTGTCAATGTTCAAACCTAATAAAACACATTATTTTACCTACTGAAGAGATTTTAAGTTGGAGCAGCTGGACAGTTTGACAGTATCGGTTTAGACCATAGACTGTGGTTTAGACATACCACACCAAGTACTTTGTATTATTTGAGGAGATGGATGAACAATAAACTGACAACAAATACATATGTGACCTGCTCCATCAGTTTTCACGGTTTACACGTTTCGCCCTTGGCACTTTATAACGTTGGTATTTTTGTCGACTTATGTCACCCACGGCACTTAATGGGTTAACATCTCATCACACATCTACTACAGTACCAGTCAAAAGTATGGACACACCTACTCATAGAAAGTTTAGTTATTTTTACTGTTTTCCACATTTTAGAATAGTAAAGACATCAAAACTATCAGATAACACAAATGGAATTAAGCAAAGACCCAAAAAAAGTGTAAAACAAATAAAAAAGGTCTTATATTTTAGATTCTTCAAAGTAGCCACCCTTTGCCTTGATAACAGCTTTGCACATTCTACCTGGAAATAAGGTATCAAGAGTCTTTTGATATCCTTTTATACAGTCATGATAGCATCACCTGTTTACCTGTGGAATACCTGTTTACCACAGAAGTTGGTTGAGAGAATGGCAAGAATGTGCAAAGCCGTTATCAAGGCAAAGGGTGGCTACTTTGAAGAATCTAAAATATAACACTTTTTTTGATTTGTTTGCATAATTTAATTTGTGTTATCTCATTGTTTTGATGTCTTTACTATTCTAAAATGTGGAAAACAGTAAAAAAAAAAACTTTAAAAAAACCTATGATTAGCTGTGTCCAAACTTTTGACTGGTACTGTACATTACACTGGACTTCACTGAGGACATGCGCTATGCTTGCATAACACTTAGGGCCTGATTTACTAAGACCTTCAGCATGTGCAAAACCTTTTTGCACATGGAAAACTAATAACACAACCAATGATTGGTGCAAATCAAATAGAATGACAAATCATTGGTCATGATATTGGTTTTGCGTGTGCTAAAAGGTTTTGCACGTGCTAAAGGTCTTAGTAAATGAGGCCCTTAGTATAGACACACAGATATGCCCACATCCAGCACAACAGAGTTAGTGACTGCCTTTAAAGAAACAGGGCTTTTTTTTTTTTTTACATATTGAGTCTGATGTACTAACACTACTGTGAAAGGTAGCATACGACAGAGCAGCGCTACTGAACTCCAGGCCACAGTGTCTGCAGGTATTTGTCTGAACATGCACTGCATTACCTGATTTCACTAATTATTTTACCTCCATGGTCCAGGAAGTGAGCTCATTAGTGAAATCAGGTGGTGTAGTGCATGGCTGGAGCAAATATATGCGTACACTACGGCCCACAGGACCTGGAGATGAGAAGTGCTGTGGTAGAGTATGCATCAAAATAGAGCTGGGCCGTGTCCGAATCAGCACTCTTCCACACTGTTGAGTAGCCTTGGTGAGTAGATAGGGCGAGAAAGTTGTAGAGTATGCAAAATTTTTTCAAATTGCAGTATATTTCAAACACCCGGATCACACACTTACTTCCGGTGTTTCGCTGAGTACATTCGGGAGCACACTTTTCAAGAAGTACACAAACATTTTGGTCACATAAATATGACGTGAAGCTTCGTTTAAAAAAAATGAGGCCCAGCTTCGCTGACATTTTCTTTCAAATACAACAAAAACAACACGTGACATGGCAGCGCAAGAGTGGGGCGCAGGGTATTGCCAGATCTTGTAAGACTTTCCAGCCAAATGGCGACTCAAACCTAACCCAAATTATAGGCTATTTTTAACCGAAAACAATTTATTTTAAATAGAAATCATCATGTTTTTACTTTTTAAAATAAGTGCTTGCTTTGCGACCTTTAATTTTTACCCGTGACTGCACTTTGAAAGTATCCCAATTTAACTGTAAAACCGTGGACATGGCAACACTGGTGGGACGCCTTATGACCTGCTAATGACACTTCCACAGTGCGTTTGGAAAATAGTATGGTGGATATTAAACGGCACACTTCTGCCAGTGCACTGTACACAGGAGACAGGGTGCAGTAGATAGGGCCCCAGGCTGTGTCCAAATAGCACTATCAACACCTTGTGTACTAGCATACTGTGTACCACTTACTACACATTGTTTAGCGACATGCATTATGCGTAAAATATCCTAAATTTTATTATCAGCAAAAATCCGGAAATAACTATATTAGTACACAACATTTAGAGAACATTTCACCTACTTAACAACTTTCTCATCCAGTGTACTCAACTAGCATACTCAATAGTATAGAAGGGCATTGATTCGGACACAGCCCTAGGTCTTGGATTTGCACTTCCAACAAACACACATCGAGTATCATAAAGAAACCGTGTCTGATTTACCTGTAGTTCTCCAGTGACTGCTTCTCAGCATGCCGTTTCACCTGCACCTTGCGTCTGTAGTGCTCCAACTTCTCCTCTGCCTTTCTCTTTTTGACTTCCTCTATTCCAATACCACCTCGGTCTGATTGGTTGGAAAGAACACATCTTCCTGAATCGATTTGCTGTTTTCCAGCCAATTAAGTGATTAAATAATAATATTAAAATGATAACAGTCAATTTACAGTACAGAACGTTCTTTGCGTGTACTTTATTGCGAATGTATTTATATACCATTTAGACTAGTATATACAATCCTTGAATTAAACTGTTGACAATTCAGCTGATATGGTCAAATTATCACAAGTTGTGCAAATAGTTATTTAAACACTGCTTAATATTCACAGAATATTTTACTGCATTTTATGGTTCCTATCCCAGGAAAAAAGTAAACAAATAAAGACTCACCTGTTTTGATATTCAGTGGAATAGGTTCAACTCTCCCTGCCCCTGTAGCAAAGACAATACTATATTTCTCTATAATTTTTAAATTGATATAAATTCATTTTAAAGCATTGTTACCATTTTAATACCATGTCAGTAAACAAAGGGGTGGCATCTCGCATGCGCCCCATATTGATCAGTTAATTTCTGTGCCAACAGAAACTTTTCCTTTTGTTGAGTGACATTTATATTTCACCGTAAGAACTGACCATCTTTTCCCAGCCCTTGGCCAGCTTTATAACCCATTTTCTGTAGCATTGCAAAGCCTCGGTTTTCATTGCTGATGCTGTTGTGCAGCAAGGCCTCCCGACTCTCCTGCTCTTGCTCCTTGTAGGTCTTCTGGCGGTTCTTTTCATTTTTTTCCTTATGCAGTGTTTCCCTTTTTAATGCATCTTTCACTCGCTTTACCATGGGCATGCCTGGCCTCACTTCTCCTCTGCACGGATGGAGAGACAGAGGCAGACATTCTTTATGACCACACAAGAAGACGTACCAAGAGCATTAATAAAGCATGGACAGACTCAAGTCAGCTTTTTCATCAAAATTTCACCAATGAGAGTGAGAGTGATACTATTTCCCAAAAATAGTGTAAAGTCCCAACTATGAAGGCAAAAGCAAGCTAACATTAAATAATTGCAAACCAATAATTCGAAATAACATCTGATGAAAATAGAAAAATAATTATGCAGATTCAGTTAGACTTGCTTAGCTAGCCGTAAATTAATTGCGTCCATTTCAATCCTGTCAACTATAAGCAAACCTGCTAACGAATCAGGTAACATTAGTCAACAATCAAAATAACAGGAAGCCCCATTATAACTAAATTAACGTTAACTGACATACTTAAAAAGCACATCATGCATCCCATATCACCGTTATGTTAGCTAGCTAATGCTGTTATGAACTACACGTTTTACATCGTCACATTGAACGTTACATTAGCTGTTTTAACTTCGATACCTACGCTTTGTTAGCTATCTTATCTGGCCATGTTATTATGAAGTAGTCCGAAATCTTTGCTATATGTTAACGTTAGTGACTGTGATTGTGCTAAGCACAACGCTGATATTATCCAAGTAAGTTCGCTAACGTTAGAAGCTTAACATACATCTGCTTGAGGAAGGCGTCTGACATATAATCATCTTCATCTTCTGCCATCTCACTGATTTCAATGGCAACATAAAAAAACCTTATCTCAGCCAAAATACAGCTAGCTAATAGTGGCAAACTATCCTAAATGGTTAATTTAACTGACGATAGTGTGCTAGGTTGCTTTCCAGTTAACGCTAGATTGCATTGCCTGGTCCTTCGGCTGTGAAATGTCTGGTAGTACTCCAGTTCTACAGTCTAACGTTCCTTTTATTAAAAAAACGAAAACAAATACAAACATGACGTCTACTGCTATTAATCCGACTGAATATTGGTTTATAAGTTTACATTATAAGTTTAAATTTTTGTTTACGGTGATCAGATGTTCACAATTCGCTAAAAATTAATGTAGCGTTTATTGCTCAAATCGCACAATGTTTCCGGTCGGAATAATTTCATTGTCACTTCTGTCTGAGCTAGCTAGCTAGCTTGCTAACTAGAAGGTAACGTAGAGGTAAGGAAAGGCCTCTTTTGTTGTTCTAGTCGGTTTCACATACTTTCACAAATATTATGAACATGTTTTAAACACGGTTCTTGTAAAGTGTTTGTTTTGTGAGTGTTAGATACCTAATTCCTTAACAGAGAGACTAAAATTCACTGTCATTACTTCATTTCGCTACAAGCTGGTTTATATATAGATTGTAGATCTGGCAGCTAATTAGCAAGCGAGGTATTTGTGTGTTGTGACTTAACGTTACCTCCCTATATACCGCTTTAAAGGTTAGACTAGCTCCCGAGTTAGCTGGCTAGATATAATGATCACATTGTTGTTTACAGTTTTGTCTCATTGCTAACTTGCAATCCGCGTTTCTCCCAATGGATACGGATGGTTGAATAGCTGGCCAGGTGAATAGCTGGCCAGGTGAATAGCTTTGCATATTAAGGACTAAGTTAACAGGAAGAACAAGTGATGTGAAAGCTCACTCGTCCAGTGTTTGCAGCGTGTAACGTTAAGTTAGCTACTTAACCTTGACTAGCTATGTTTTAAGTTCGCTTTTTAGATTTTTGTCTGACGTTAGCTAGCTAAATTCTTTATTTGCGGTCAGGATGGCCCATCCGTTATTGACATTGTTCACTGCAGAGAGCGGCTTGGTCGTCACTTCTGCTTAGTTACACGTTATGTCGAATTGCCATCTAAATTCTAGTGTACGTAATTTAATGACATTCAAATCTTGAATGTGTTTTAGCAGTTGAAGCGAAGTAGGGTCTATTTGAATGAGTTGGATAAGTTAATTAACTAGCTAGTTGTGTTGTACAATATAGTTTTGAGTGTATTAATGAGACCAAAGTTATGAGAGACCAAAGCATTAAGCTATAACACATGACATGCCATTTTGTTTAGGATTTGTGCTGGTTTTTATTGCTATTACAAAATGGTTGGCCTATTAAATAATTGATCCACGGTCTGTCGGGTCACAAAATGAGTAATCAAGAAATTAGTGTTTAACCCAATATCTAAATCTATAAATGATTATGCCTTACCCAATATCTAAATCTATAAATGAGTATGCCTTAGCTAACCAATATCTAAATCATCACATTGAGAAGGGGTACACAACTCAAGTCTTGGGGGGCAGGTGTATATGCTGTTTTTATTGTGATCCAGCACTTGGAAGTGCTTCATTTAAAGCACAACTGAACTTTGGTAGAACTTTGGGTTGTGTAGTTATCTGGCCAAGATACGAGTCCAAATGGTGGCGAAATATGTTTGTTAGTTGCTCTGTGCTCCCCTGGGGTGATAATCCAGAATAGGGTATGTGTCACTCTCCATTCACCTCTCTCAGGATATTCACGCAGCCGTAAATCACAAAGTACTGTTGTAGGTTTTAAGTTGGTTGTATTTAATTTAACTCATAACCTTATGAAAATGCAGGTGTTTTTGTCAGGTGTTACAAGCCTGGAAAATCTCATATTGTGTTTCAGAGGTGAGGCCAATTCACTGGGCATCCTGCGAAGGAACCCCAAATTAATTCAGTTAGTGGTTACTTGTGGCGTCTTCCAATGGAGCTGGCTCATAGTCTGCTGCTCAACGAGGATGCCCTGGCTCAGATCACTGAGGCCAAAAGGCCAGTCTTCATCTTCGAATGGCTCCGTTTTTTGGACAAAGTTCTTGTTGCGGCGAACAAGGTAGGTGGACCAGCCCTGAACTCTGAGAGCCGTTTCGGCCTAGCTCTTCTCAGTGACCTCTTACACTCATTGCACAGCACAGAAGTCCATGTTGTTGATCAGTTACAGCATACAATATGGCACAGGTAAGGTTCAGTTATAAAAGGCCTTGTGAAAAGGTGAAAAGTACTTATCTCTTATATTGTCATTTTTAGTTGTACAACATCTTCTACATCATTATTACTGAGGTCGCAAGCTGTAAAGCTGGATGGGTAACATGCTCAGTACCTCGTGTAGCTCAATAATACTTGAGTGCTTGAATATCAGGTGATGGACTTCCTAAATGGAATAAATGCTGCTTGCATAGTTGCTTTATTATTCAATCCCTGATCTTGTAGATCAGGGATTGGCAACTCCAGGCCTCGCGGGCCGGTGTGTATGCAGGTTTTTGCCTCCACCAGTTACCTTGGCTTAGTCAGTGAATTAGTCATATACACCATCACCGATTCACTCTTGAATTAGACCACAATAA
The DNA here is from genome assembly GCA_029718625.1 of Synaphobranchus kaupii. Taxonomy (NCBI): domain Eukaryota; kingdom Metazoa; phylum Chordata; class Actinopteri; order Anguilliformes; family Synaphobranchidae; genus Synaphobranchus; species Synaphobranchus kaupii. Next base: position 59,670,737 of record CM056380.1, read on the forward strand.
AAAGCTACAATACAAGCAAAAGAGCTGCTGTTCATATTGTGGAATGTAGCTAAAGTATCTTGTAAATGATTGGGATTATTAAATAATTGGTAACTGGTGGCAGCAAAAACCTGCATACACACCGGCCAGCGAGGCCTGTAGTTGCCCATCCCTGTAGTAGATGTAGGGTTGGGAGATGGGAGTGGGCGGAGAAGCAGTATGCAGGTGTGTCTGACAGGTGTGTGTGTGTGTGTGTGTGTGTGTGTGTGTGTGGGTGGGCACAGGTGGATGTAAAAGAGAAACAGAAGAAGCTGGTGGAACAGCTCACAGGCCTCATCAGCAGCGCCCCAGGGCCCCCTACCCGCAAACTCCTGGCCAAAAACCTGGCCACGCTCTACAGCATCGGCGACACATTCACCGTTTTCCAGACTCTGGACAAGTGCAATGACATCATCAAGAGCAAAGATGACACACCCACCTATCTGCCCACTAAACTGTGAGCTATGTTATTTTTTCTAATTAGTTTGTAGTCACAAACACGATCATTGTACAGACTGTAGTAACCTGCCTGTCAGTCCTCACGATGCAGGGATAATGGGAGATAGTACTAAGGATATTTCCACGCAAACATTTGGGGTTATAGCCTACCTAAGGTACTGAGGACTGCAGTGTTTGATAGTACTTGAAAATGTACTAAATTTTTCTTTGGGGTATTTTATGTTATTGCTTATCTGTCTGCTGCTGGTAGAGAGGATCATGGGAGTAAAAAGGGGATTGTTGATTATGTAGTTTTAAGTGTGGATTGCCTGCCTCTGCACCATTAAGTCCAAATCCCTAACGATGAACACCAAGTTTGTTGGGGCCTGAACTGTGGGTTTAAGGAGGGTATTGATGGGGAAATTTCCACAGAGCAAATATATATGCGGGAGATCTTCCAGCTAGTGCCTATGAGGCTTACCCCTGTGTTTCTGCAGACTCTTGTAAAATTGTAATTTACTGACCGTGGTGAGGTAGCGTGTTAAGAATGAAGGACAGAAGTTGGGACACAGGAGCTGTTGCTTGAATTGCATATAACACAATAACACTGATCACTGTCACAGATTAGGCGGATTCATTGCAGGCTTGCGGTGCCACAAAGATGGTGCGAGCGGGCTCTGCACACAGACCTGATGTTCCTCCAGTGCTGCAGCGCTGCGGGAATGCCACGCGGCTTTGCGCTCACCTGTCGCTCCTTGTTCACAGCGCTGCAGTGGCATGCGTCGGGGCCTTCTACGAGAAAATGGGCCGAATGCTCGGGAGCTCCTTCCCCGAAACCATCAACAACCTCCTGAAGGCTTTGAAAAGCGCTGAGGTACCATCACTGCATGTTACATCCTTGTGCTCTGCGTTAAATTGATACAGAAAAAGAGAACCGTAAATTTCACGTTTCATTAACTCCAAAATGGGTGGAGCTGTCATGCTGTGAGAGACTCACTGATCTCAACCAATCAATGTTTTGTTATGGAGTGTGGATGGATCTTCTGATTGACTCAAGCAAGTGATTGACACTACATGGTAGTACTGCCTATTAGGGGATTCATTATGCTTAGATCTCCCATCACTAGTCTATAACACATTTTTGGATGTTAGACCTGCACTTCTGTCTGTCTTTTGTCTGGAGGCAAGGAGAAGGGTCTAACTGCTTAATATTCCTTGTCCTCCTCTTCCTCTCTGACCCCAGTCCCAGGGTCGTGGGGAGATTCTGCTCAGCCTACAGAAGGTGCTGAACGGCCTTGGTGGGGCTGCGGCCTCCTGTCACCGGGACATCTACAAGAACGCCCGCTCCTTACTGACTGACAGATCAATGGCCGTCAGATGTGCGGTTGCCAAGGTAAGACTGAAAAGAAGCACTCTTGCTTTACTCAAATGTATTCGGACTTATTTTTTTATCATCAGGCTTTATAGTGAACACCCAAAAAAAATAAAATAATATATGGAACATATATAATATATGGAATGTATCACCATTTTCTTGAATATGAAAGGCAAACCCCACTGTGGGAAATGGGGGGGGGGGGGGGCAGTCCCACAGGCCCAGTGATGGCGTTCACATTAGTCCCACAGGCCCAGCGATGGCGTTCACATTAGTCCCACAGGCCCGGCGATGGCGTTCACATTAGTCCCACAGGCCCGGCGATGGCGTTCACATTAGTCCCACAGGCCCGGCGATGGCGTTCACATTAGTCCCACAGGCCCAGTGATGGCGTTCACATTAGTCCCACAGGCCCAGCGATGGCGTTCACATTAGTCCCACAGGCCCAGTGATGGCGTTCACATTAGTCCCACAGGCCCGGCGATGGCGTTCACATTAGTCCCACAGGCCCAGCGATGGCGTTCACATTAGTCCCACAGGCCCAGTGATGGCGTTCACATTAGTCCCACAGGCCCGGCGATGGCGTTCACATTAGTCCCACAGGCCCAGCGATGGCGTTCACATTAGTCCCACAGGCCCAGTGATGGCGTTCACATTAGTCCCACAGGCCCGGCGATGGCGTTCACATTAGTCCCACAGGCCCGGCGATGGCGTTCACATTAGTCCCACAGGCCCGGCGATGGCGTTCACATTAGTCCCACAGGCCCAGCGATGGCGTTCACATTAGTCCCACAGGCCCGGCGATGGCGTTCACATTAGTCCCACAGGCCCGGCGATGGCGTTCACATTAGTCCCACAGGCCCAGCGATGGCGTTCACATTAGTCCCACAGGCCCAGCGATGGCGTTCACATTAGTCCCACAGTCCCGGCGATGGCGTTCACATTAGTCCTACAGGCCCAGCAGTGGTGTTCACATTAGTCCCACAGGCCCAGCGATGGCGTTCACATCCCTCTCCCCTGACAGTGCCTGCTGGAGCTGCAGAACGAGGCCGTGTTCATGTGGACCACCGAGCTGGAGAACGTGGCCACCCTCTGCTTTAAGGCTCTGGAAGGGTCCAACTACGGGGTTAGAGTGGCTGTGTCCAAGCTGCTGGGGACTGTGATGGCCACAGCCTTGCTGCCCAAACAAGCTGCCGGTAAGAGCAGTCTCTGTCGTCATGGTTACATGATAATAAGCACACTGGTTGGCTGCTAATGGGGAAGTGAAGTGAGTGACTGCGTCCCCTTGGTGCAGTATTGTTAGAACATTACAGTAACTGTTCTTCTTAAAGTGTCATTATGGCAATGCTATAGTGATGCTGTGCCCCAACCTTAGAATAACTCTCCTGGTGCAGTATAAAGTCTCTTGGTGCTGTGATGTCACACCCTCATAGGAACTCTGTGTCGCCTGGTGCACTGATATTATATCATTACAGTATCTATGCTTCTCTGGTGTAACAAGCGACTCACTGTATGTAACACCGTTGTGACTGCATTACAGTGATGCGTCAGAACGTGAAGAAGGCCACGCTAGAGGAGGTGCTGGAGCTGATGGCTACAGGCTTCCTGCGGGGCGGGTCCGGCTTCCTGAAGAGCGGTGGCGAGATGCTGAAAGGGGGCGGGTCCGTCAGCAGGGAGGTGCGGGTGGGCGTCACACAGGTCAGTTAAATCCTCCATTTGGGGCTCCATTTATGTGTGTTTGTTCATTTGGTTCAGTGAAGGCTTCTTTTTAAATACCATCAAAGTTGTTTGTGTGCTGGCATATGACTGAATGTGTGTAAGGTAGGAAAATAGTAATAACACTTATTGTAATATAATTACAATTATAACAATGGAGATTATATGGAAATACTGCTATGGCTAATAATAATAATCGTTCTAATACAGACCATAGGAATAATTGCTAAAAATGATAATGAATAATGTATTGTGTGTGCACCGGCAGGCGTACGTTGTGTTTGTGACGACGCTGGGCGGGCAGTGGCTGGAGCGTAACTTCGCCACCTTCCTGTCCCACGTGCTGGACCTGGTGTCTCACCCGCGCGCCACGCAGACGCACGTGGAGGCGGTATACTCCCGCCGCTGCGTCTCCTTCATGCTGCGCGCCACGCTGGGGGGACTGCTGGGGGAGAAGGCCCAGATCGCCGCCGGCAAGGAGATCTGCCAGGCCATCGGCAAGCAGATGAGGGCTGTCGGTAAGGAGGTGGTTGATGGGGGGGAAGTGTCCAGGTTCAGAGCATTACAGAGTAAGTACTCATTTTTATTTTTGCTTACTTTCTCTTTTTATTTTTTATTTTTAAAAAACGGCTTCATTTTGATTATATCGTTTGCTTTTATTCAGTTGGCTTTTGCTTCGCTTGCCCCGCGCCCCTCTCCATCTCTACACTGCTTAACACATTTAACATTAGCAGTTCTCAGCCTTCTTCCATTTAGCCTTTGTCACCTTATCGCCTTTTCTTTCTTTTTAAATTTCTTTCTTTCGTTTTACAAATGAGATTTTGGTGGTGCTGAAATAAAGGCCTAAAGCCGCAGTGGCTTCCTAAGGAGGCTGTCCTGTCTGATCTCATGAGGAAAGAACTGAAACGTCTCTTTCGGTTTGTGCACTCGGCAGATGCAGATGCCGGTGCCATTTTTGACGTGTGGGAATCATTTTTTTTTATCAAGTCATATTGTCAGATCATTGGGAGTATTCTGCAATGTCCATGTTTATTGGTTTTGAGTTAATGTACTGTAGGTTCGCTTTGGACGTATGTTTGAATTTACACTTTTAGTACTTTACCACAGGTCGTTAGCTTGTTCTGAACATTGCTGTGGGATCAGGCTCTATGACCTGTGAATGCGTCCACACGTGCATTGTACTCATGTACTAGCTGTATGTCGGCCTGCTTTTAACATGGAAAAGTGACTTTGCTCTGTGAAAGAGATCGCTTGGCAATAGTCCATAGGAAAAGCTCAGCTTTTTATATAGTAGCTGGCTATTAATCCACTAACCTAAGACTAGACCTGGCTCTCCTTAAGCCTTCATTTTTCATTCATTTTGTATTTGGATGCTGAAAAGCTTTTTCTGTTCACTAATCATAACTCAATAGAAGCAAGCCCGTATTACTTTTTCATTTTAAACACATTGAACCAAATTTGTACTTTTTTCACACACATATATTCGCTGTTTTAAAATTCACCTGTTCAACTTTTTTGTATTATTCCGAACTAATACTACTTTAGTATTTGCACACATTTCATTAAATACTTGTATGTATCTACCTCAATATAAAAGGCATTTAATTCATGCATGTCAGAAATCCATTCTTTGGCTGATTTCTTTACACACTGCTTTCACCATTCTAGGTGTCAGTTATCATTTTCAAAAGTCATTTCTTCTTATTTTTAAACCTCAATATTCTTACTCTGTGATTTGCTTTGAAACTACTGGGGGAACATTCTCTTGCGGGAGGTCTGACTTTTCCCAAAAATTCACATTCTCGCTCTTTCTCTTTCTCTTAAAATTACTTCCTGGGAGGGACAAAAAAAAAAAAAAAAACTAAAGGCACTATCTTGCTGTGACCGGCTCAATCGTGTCTCCTTACCTTTTACAGAAGGGCTCTGAAGTTTTGAACACATCGAGTGTGTAGAGAGTTTGCGGTTTGGCACAGTGTTAGTTTTCTAGTGTTACAAAGCTGCTACAAAGCTGTCCCTTATATTTTGTCAAGTCGTGAAAATCTTGAGGCTAACTGTACTGTTTAAGCATCCTTGCCTTTGTTCAAAAGGTGATTTATGAGCCTTGAGGCCCTATTCTCATGGTACAAAATGTAATGCAGTTGGATAGAGCAAATCCCTCCTATCCTTTGCCCAACCAAAAAAGTGACTTGCTATGGTTGCTTTTCAAATGTTACGTGTAACTGCAAGCTCCTACTGGAGACTGATGTTCTTGTGAACCTAGTGCTGTGTTTAGTCCTTTACAAATGACTCCATCTCTGGTGCATTATTCACCCTAAGGACTGTTACTCTATGGAAACCTTCAGAGCCACTTCTGTAAGCAAGGGCTGTGCGCCAGTCACCCATCTCTGGTTGCCGCTGCATAGCGCTGCCCCCTCTGGTGGCTGCTGGTACCATTCCATGGGTCACTGACACGTAACAGCAAGTCTGGCAGCAAGTACAGGGGTTTAACTGAGGATCTTCAGTCAGAGAAAATAAAATGCTATGGAGAAGGGAATCTGAAAAATTCACGGTTTGATCTTAGTAAAGCCAACCAAATTTTTTAACTGATTTTGATATCTACTGAGAAGGATTATATTTATTATTCCTGTTCTGGTTAAACCCCCATTACTGCTAATTGCAAGCATTTATGCATAACAATACTGTCTATGGATATTTACAGTAATATGTTGCATGCCATTTTCAGCTGACCTTTTAGAATCTTGGAATAGGTATGAGTGCTGTAAATATCGTCAGCCTTGGTAATGATTTTGAAACGCAGTAAAGTTGAATGTGCATAATATGTGTTAAGGGGTCTAACTTACACAGCAGTTTTTTTCATTGTTAGTACTGCTGTTCAGATCCATGCCTGTGTGTAATGATGCAGAACTCGATCTGCGGGATGAAGCGTGCTCAAAAGCCCCCGTTCCGTTCTCTCCGTCTCTCTCTGCCCCCCCCCCCCCCCCCCCACCCCCCTGTGCGCGGCTGCAGAGGCGGTGGTGAACGACACCAGCGGTGAGAACAAGGCGGGCGCGGCGGATGTGTCAGCCAGCCAGCACGTGATGGTGTGCGCGCTGAAGGAGCTGGGCAGCCTGGTTCATAGCCTGAGCGCCACCGCCTCGCCGCTCATCCAGGAGCCCTCCATCGGTACGACCCACCGTTCACCCTCTCTGCCTGTTCCCTTCACCACCCCACCGTTCACCCTCTCTGCCTGTTCCCTTCACCACCCCACCGTTCACCCTCTCTGCCTGTTCCCTTCACCACCCCACCGTTCACCCTCTCTGCCTGTTCCCTTCACCACCCCCACCGTTCACCCTCTCTGCCTGTTCCCTTCACCTCCCCACCGTTCACCCTCTCTGCCTGTTCCCTTCACCACCCCCACCGTTCACCCTCTCTGCCTGTTGCCTTCACCACCCCACCGTTCACCCTCTCTGCCTGTTGCCTTCACCACCCCACCGTTCACCCTCTCTGCCTGTTCCCTTCACCACCACACCGTTCACCCTCTCTGCCTGTTCCCTTCACCACCCCCACTGTTCACCCTCTCTGCCTGTTCCCTTCACCACCCCCCCGTTCACCCTCACTGCTTTTTCCCTACACTCTCCTGGGTTGGTGGCGTATGATGTGGCGTTGGGACCATTGGGTATACCAGGCCGCGGTGGTGCAGCGGTAAAAGCGTCGACTTTCAGTCGGTGCAGTTGCACACCGAGGATCAGGGGTTCGCACCCCGGTCCTGCCGGATCCGAGTATGGCTGTTGCCTTGAGGAAGTGGCAATTGGCAGCCGTTCCTGGGTGGGGGGAGGGACTCGGTGAGAATTGCCGCGCATAAGCGGCCCCAGGCAGGTTGGAATCGCGGTCAGGAGCTAGAGGATTCACACTCTGAGGAGGACATGGCGCCCTCCTTCCTACTACCGGCTGCCAGGGTTGTGCAGTGGTGAATTCTCAGGCAGTTGCTACATGGGGGAATTGAATAGCATAGGGTACAATTGGCTACCAAATTGGGAGAAAACAGGGAAAAAATCAGAAACAAATTTAACTAAAAAAATTTAAAAAGAAAAGAGGTACCAGGGAGTCATCGTCCTTCAGTAACCTTGCCTATGACCTTTGTCATTTGCACTCGGATACTCCTGCAGGTCTCCTGGAAACGGTGACATCAGTGCTGCTGCACCCCAGCATGGCCGCGCGGCTGGCGGCGGCCTGGTGCCTGCGCTGCGTCGCCGTGGCGCTGCCCTATCAGCTCACGCCTCTGCTGGACCGTTGCGCGGAGCGGATCAACAACCTGAAGACCTCGCCAGAGGCCGTGAGCGGGTACAGCTTCGCCATGGCTGCCCTCCTGGGGGGCGTGCACCAGTGCCCCCTGGGAATCCCCCACTCCAAGGGAAAGGTTTGTACCCCCCCCCCCCCCCCCCCCAACGCCGCCGACTGCACCGAGGCGCGCAGGTTTCAACCGTACCCCCGATATGATGCCGACCGTATCAATGACTGTCTTCTCAATTTCGTTTGCGGCCGAACAGAAAGTTGTGACGGTCGAATGGCTTATAAGTATTTTTTTGCAGAAAAAGAAGCTGTGTGTTTTTGCGGAAAAAGTGTTTGTTGATCCATGTTGTGTAGTTCGAGAGGTGGGCTTGGCCCTAAGCTCTGTCCCTCCATCACTGCTGTAGATGGTGGTGAGCATCGCTGAGGACCTCCTCCGTACGGCAGCACAGAACAGCCGCCTCTCCCTGCAGAGAACACAGGCTGGCTGGCTGCTGCTGGGATCCCTCATGACTCTCGGTACGGTAAATATATTATCTCTCCATGCAGAACGTAGCACGCCAGATCACTGCACTGGAACGTGTATCTCCTTCCCAACCCCCCTCCACCCCTCTCCATAGGCCCCTCTTTGGTCCGGTATCACCTTCCCAAGATGTTGCTCCTGTGGAGGAACGTGTTCCCGCGTTCTCAGAAGGAGCTGGAGGCGGAGAAGGCCAGAGGAGACTCCTTCACCTGGCAGGTTACGCTGGAGGGGCGTGCCGGGGCACTCTGCGGTGAGGTCTTCTTCCTTGGGGCTTGGGGCTGTAGACTAGGTGACCCTTTATAGGAGGGTTTGGGACTGTAGGTGACCCTTTATAGGAGGGCTTGGGGCTGTAGGTGACCCTTCATAGGAGGGTTTGGGACTGTAGGTGACCCTTCATAGGAGGGTTTGGGACTGTAGGTGACCCTTCATAGGAGGGTTTGGGACTGTAGGTGACCCTTCATAGGAGGGTTTGGGACTGTAGGTGACCCTTTATAGGAGGGTTTGGGACTGTAGGTGACCCTTTATATGAGGTTTTGGGACTGTAGGTGACCCTTCATAGGATGGTTTGGGACTGTAAGTGACCCTTTATAGGAGGGCTTGGGACTGTAGGTGACCCTTCATAGGATGGTTTGGGACTGTAAGTGACCCTTTATAGGAGGGCTTGGGACTGTAGGTGACCCTTTATAGGATGGTTTGGGACTGTAAGTGACCCTTTATAGGAGGGCTTGGGACTGTAGGTGACCCTTTATAGGAGGGTTTGGGACTGTAGGTGACCCTTTATAGGAGGTTTTGGGACTGTAAGTGACCCTTCATAGGATGGTTTGGGACTGTAAGTGACCCTTTATAGGAGGGCTTGGGACTGTAGGTGACCCTTCATAGGAGGGTTTGGGACTGTAGGTGACCCTTTATAGGATGGTTTGGGACTGTAAGTGACCCTTTATAGGAGGGCTTGGGACTGTAGGTGACCCTTCATAGGAGGGTTTGGGACTGTAGGTGACCCTTTATATGAGGTTTTGGGACTGTAGGTGACCCTTCATAGGATGGTTTGGGACTGTAGGTGACCCTTTATAGGAGGGCTTGGGACTGTAAGTGACCCTTTATAGGATGGTTTGGGACTGTAGGTGACCCTTCATAGGAGGGTTTGGGACTGTAGGTGACCCTTTATAGGAGGGTTTGGGACTGTAGGTGACCCTTTTTATGAGGTTTTAACTACTGCGGTAGTTAGCTGGTCTCAGTGTTCATTCTCACTCCCTTTAGCCATGCGCAGTTTTGTGGCCCACTGCCCTGAGCTCCTCACAGAGGACGTCATCCGGAGACTGATGACGCCTATCGAGTGTGCCATGACCATGATGTCACAGTGAGTAAAAATAAATCCCATTATGCTCAGCATTTAGCTCCTTGGTCAGAAACGGGAGGAAGTCACTAATTCAGCAGACAACCAGTTCCCATATTCAGAAAGCATTTTAAAGCAGGATTTCTGATCTTGGATCAGTTTTGTGTTTTAGTCCATAATGTTAGGTAAGGTTAGGGTAAGGTAAGGTTCATAAGGTTAGGCTATGAACCTTATGAGAATAATGATCCTAGATCACCTCTCCTGCTCTACGAGGTTTCATGAATATGGCTGCATCGTTAGTCTGCTCTTGTTTCCTGTACCGCCGTCTCTGGGCCCTGTCCTAACTGGCGGTGCCGTTGTGTCTGCAGTGTTCCCGCGGTGATCAAGGTGCATGGAGCTCACCTCAAGGCCAGTGCAGCCATGGTGCGGCTGAGACTGTACGACATCCTGGCCCTCTTACCCCCCAAGACCTACGAAGGTAAGGACCGCTCTGCCTTCTCTGCTGCTGGAGTCTCTACCTTTACCTATTAGCTCTGACGATACCTGTAACAGCCACAAAAGAAACCTATACCCCTATTACTTCTATTAAGTAATAACAGAGCTTCGTTCTACAATAACAGCAATAGTAATAATATGAATAATTATTGGTTGCTCTCCTCAACCACCAACAATGTGTAGCACACATTCGGAAAACGCATGGCAGCCATGTTTAGCTAGAATGGAAGTGCCTCACTGGGAATAGAACCCACAGCCTTGTAGTTAGAAGGCCAGTTCCGCTGTGAGTGTGAATGTGTACTGGTCTCCTTCAGGGAGCTTCAACGCACTCTTGAGAGAGCTGGTGGCAGAGTTCACGCTGACGGACAACTCGGCCAACACCACCACCTCACTGCTGCGCTCGCTCTGTCACTATGACGACAGCGTGCTAATGGGCTCTTGGCTGCAGGAGACGGATCACAAGTCCATCGAGGATCAGGTGACTGAGCGAGGGGCACTAATCTTCTCCTCTCTTGCATGCCAGGGAATTATAGGTAAAAGGATTAGGCTAAATATGAATTTAGGAAAATGATGGTTCGTTTTGAAGTCTGAATCATGTATAATGGCCAGTCCCATCAGATGAAGATGTGCTTCCCATATCTGGTCTTTGTATTTCATGTCACGGTGTGCGGAAGGCCTCTGGCCTTTGTAGTTCATGTCTTGGTGTGATGGAAGGCCTCTGGCCTTTGTAGTTCTTGTCTCAGTGTGACGTAAAGCCTTTGGAGTTCATGTTTTGGTTTGACGGAAGGACTCTGGCCTTTGTAGTTCATGTCCTGGTATGACAGAAGGGCCTCTTTACTGCCGTGTGTGAGACCTTGGTTGGCCTTGGTAACACTGTGTCGCCATGTCTGTCCTGTAGCTGCAGCCCAACAGCGCATCAGGGAGTGGGGCGCTAGAACACGACCCCTCGTCCATCTACCTGCGCATCCCTGTGGGAGAGGCCATCCCCGGCCCCCTGCCACTCGGTGTGTCCGTCATCGATGCGTCAGTGGCGCTCTTCGGGGTGGTCTTCCCCCACGTCTCCTTCAAACACAGGTGAGAGTGTCAGGAGGAGGACCACTGTGTGTGTGTTAGCGCGTGTGTGTGAGGATGTTTGTGACTCTGTGTGTGTGTGTGTGTGTGTGTGTGTGTGTGTGTGTGTGTGTGTGTGTGTGTGTGTGTGTGTGTGTGTGTGTGTGTGTGTGTGTGTGTGTGTGTGTGTGTGTGTGTGTGTGTGTGTGTGTGTGTGTGTGTGTGTGTGTGTGTGTGTGAATGTTTGTGACTCTGTGTGTGCGTGTGTTCACACTCTGAGAGCGTTCTCCTCATGTTCTGTGTCTGGGTCCTGTGGATTAGGCTCCAGATGCTGGACCACTTTGCAGAGTGCATCAAGCAGGCCAAGGGGGTCCGGCAGCAGGCTGTCCAGCTCAACATCTTCACTGCTGTCCTGAGCGCGCTCAAGGTGAGGCTGCGCATACATCACAGGCAGTCTTGAGTGGGGATTCTCACACATCTATGTCTTAAAGACCCTTCTCTGAGAGAACTAAATTCAGGAAATGTGTTTGGTTGAACATACCTGCCTATGCAAATTTGTAACGCAGAGAAAGCAAAGAGAATAGCACTTGGTTTTTAGATTGAGGGAAAACTTCTGACTATTCACTTCTTACCATTACAAAAGTTAAACTGCTTAAATTACACTAAAAACAGTACTGTAGCACGAGTAAAGTGTACTAAAACATTTGACCATTAGTGTATATGGAAATATAGCAGTTGTGGAATTTCACAGTTAATTAACTTTTTGTGGAAACTCACAATTAATAACTCCCCTTGTGTGGATTAATTGTAACAGCAGCACATCCTAAAGGGTTAGCCATACCCAAGCATACCCAAATGGTAGCTGTGCTTTGTGGCGTCGGGATGTCCGTCTGTCCTGAGCGGTCCCTCTGTCCCCCCAGGGCCTGGCGGAGAATAAGAGCAGCCTGGGGCCGGAGGAGGTGCGTAAGTCCGCTCTGGCTCTGGTGATGGGCGCGCTGGACAACCCGAACCCCATCCTGAGGTGTGCCGCCGGGGAGGCGCTGGGGCGCATGGCGCAGGTGGTGGGCGAGGCCACCTTCATCGCACGCATGGCCCAGTACAGCTTCGACAAGTACGAGGAGCCTCACCCATTCACGCCTGTGCTTCCCATAGTTCTCTGTGGTACATTTGGAGTTGACTGCATTTATTTGCTGACACCAGTGAGCAGTGGTGCCCATTAGATCCGTTTGTTATGAATTGGGCTGCTCAGTAATTTTGGTTAGTTGAGTTAAACATAACCACTCACACATCGCCTGTAAATATCATTTAGCTAGATAGTGCTTTATACGATCATCCATGTTATTAAAGTGCTTATCAGGTGGCATAGTACAGTAAAATCTACATGTCTTGGATTTTATATTCTGTCCGTTTGTACAGCTGGATAGTTACTGCAGTTTCTGCTCTGCTTCTGGCGTACAATCACAGTGGTCTTTGTGGGAATAGATTCCACAGCCTTCTGGTTGTAGGTTTGATTGTTTAAACAGTGTGCCCCTCCTGCGCCTCAGCTCTAACCGCTCCTGCGTTTGCATGGCAGGCTGAAGTCCGCGCGGGACGTGGTGTCCAGGACGGGCCACTCTCTGGCCCTCGGATGCCTGCACCGCTATGTGGGGGGCATTGGTTCGGGCCAGCACCTTAAGACCAGCGTCAGCATCCTGCTGGCTCTCGCCCAGGACGGCACCTCCCACGAGGTCCAGGTGAGGGTCCTGCACGTAAAAGTCTTCATACGTCACTGGTTCTGTCCCAGACCACTGCTGGCTGAATACACACCGAGTCCCATAACGCCACTTGGCATTCGCCAATACCCACTCCCAATTGAAATACCCACTCCCAGTTGAAATACCCACTCCCAGTTGAATACGCAGTCCCAGTTCAATAAGCAGTCCCAGTTCAATAAGCAGTCCCAGTCCCAAAGTTGTTCTTTGTATTTCTGGGCAGACGTGGGCCCTGCACTCTCTGGCCCTGATTGTGGACTCCAGCGGGCCCATGTATCGGGGGTACGTGGAGCCCACCCTGTCCCTGGTGCTGACCCTGCTTCTGACCGTGCCCCCGTCCCACACCGAGGTGCACCAGTGTCTGGGGCGCTGCCTGGGAGCCCTCATCACCACCGTGGGCCCTGAGCTGCAGGGTAACTCACTCCTATACTGTCCCGTTAGAACAAATGTCCTCCACTATCATACACAAGCCTGTCTGTGTGAACGCACGCACGCACGCACGCACGCACGCACGCACGCACGCACGCACGCACGCACGCACGCACGCTGTAATTTCATACATTAATATGTTTACATTTGGCATGAGATTTAGATTGTGTTCTGTAATACATTTCTCTTGACCTCAACTGTTATTCTATGGTTCAGTAACTGCTCTCTGGTCAGTGCCAATCGTCTCAGTGGCAGCTGTGGTTTTTCTACTAGCTGCCTTTTGAAGGACGGGGACGCTGGTTTCCTAATGGGCTGAGCATTCTTGTTTGTCTGTTGCCAGGTAACAGCGCCACCATCTCCACCATCCGCTCGTCGTGCCTGGTGGGCTGTGCCATCATGCAGGACCACTCTGACTCCCTGGTGCAGGCTGCTGCCATCTCCTGCCTGCAGCAGCTACACATGTTCGCCCCGCGCCACGTCAACCTGTCCAGCCTGGTGCCCTGCCTCTGTGTAAGACACGCGTCTGTGCGTGTGTGTGTTTGTGCGTGTGTCTGTGGGTGTATGTCTGTCTGTGTGTGTGTGTGTGTCTCTGTGTGTGTGTGTGTCTGTGTGTCTGTGTGTGTGTGTGTGTGTCTGTGTGTGTGTGTGTCTGTGTGTGTCTGTGTGTGTGTGTGTGTGTGTGTGTGTGTGTGTGTGTGTGTGTGTGTGTGCGCGCGCGTGTGTGCGTGTGTCTGTGGGTGTATGTCTGTCTGTCTGTCTGTGTGTATGTATGTGTGTATACACGTGTATTACTCTAGTGCTGGCGCTGGTGTGTGGTGTGTATGCAAATCTGTGCATATGTGTGTGTGTATTACACTGACGCTGGTGTGCGTGTCTCAGGTCCACCTGTGCAGCTCTCACCTGCTCCTGCGGCGGGCGGCCGTGGCCTGCCTGAGACAGCTGGCCCAGAGGGAGGCGGCGGAAGTGTGCGAGTACGCCATGAGCCTGGCCAAGAGAGCTGGAGACAGCAAGGACAGCACCGCCATCAGTGCGTATCCCTTTATGCTGTCCTTTACGCTCATCCATTATAATGTGTGCTAATGGGCAGTTAGCTCTGCTATATCAAATAAACCATAAAATAATGGTATGTATAATGGTAACATGTATAATGGTAACGGGGCGGCAGTGTAGTATAATGGTTAAGGAACTGGCTTTGTAACCAAAAGTTTGCAGGTTCGATTCCCAGGTAGGACACTGCTGTTGCACCTTGGAGCAAGGTACTTAACCTGAATCGCTTCAGTATGTATCCAGCTGTATAAATGGATATTATGTAAAAAAATGCTAAAAAGTTGTGTAAGTCGCTCTGGATAAGAGCGTCTGCTAAAATGCCTGTAATGTAATGTAACATAACATTTGTATCCATTGTTGTAATATACTTATTCCTTATTTAAACCAGAAAATTGAGGTGTGCTAAGAAATTTAGTTAAATTCACTTTTCAGGACATGAACGATAACTGGTTTGATTGGCTCGTTAGCTATGTTAGCTATGTTAACCCCTTCGCAATGCTAATTTAGCCGCATGAGGAATCGAGGCAGTGATTCAGCCTTGGGTTCCTTTGGCTCATGACTTAAAATAGTGTGATTTAGCCTAGCTCATTGCTGAAAATGATAAAGTTTGCCTCAAACTTGTCTATTTTCTCATAAAAATCCAGTAAAATTTTTCAATTTGTATTCCATAAAATTAATTGCATTCAAGTCTCATCTTTTTTGGTTTACTAATTTTAAAAAATAATAAAAAATGAAAAGCCCTAACGCCTATCAGTGCTCAGTGACTGGTGCTGCATGTGGCAGTTGATTGGCTGACTGGTGGTGCTTTGGCTGTCACTCAGACCTGAACATCACGGAAACGGGCCTGGAGGGCGTTCTGTTTGGCATGCTGGACCGGGAGACCGACAGGAAGCTGTGCTCGGACATCCACGACACCCTAGGTCACATGTTGTCCTCCCTGGCCGTGGAGAAGCTGCCCCATTGGCTGAAGCTGTGCAAGGATGTCCTGGCTGCCAGCACAGGTGAGCAGCCACTCTGTCCATCTCTGACATGGACATTTAGAAGTGACATAAGTCTATACTACATAGTAGGGGTGTGCAGAGACAATACTGTCTGTCTGTTCAGCCATCAAAAAACTGGGTGGGGCTAGGGGCTATCACTTTGTCCTGCACCGTTATTTAATAACACATCTGTCATTTAATTATGATACTGGACATCTTGGGACAACGGGGGCTATTTCTAATCATGGCTGTATTCAAATTTAATTCACTTAATTAGTTTGATTAATGCAATGATTATATTGAATGTCTTTGTTTGATATGTTTGTGTGTTGTGGGTCTGCCCCACTGTCTGTCTTTTTTGTTGTTGCTGGGGCTACAACTGAAGTTCCCTTGCGGGAAAATAAAATTTAATCTATTCTATCTGTCAATGTGTAGTGAAATGTGTTTTATTGTGTGAAACAAATTACTGGCGTTTCATTTCCTGTTTAATGCTCACTTTTTCCTAATATCTCGCTTCCTGTATATCTTACAAACATAGTCAAGTTTGGGAAATAAAACAGCCTTTTTTTTGGCTGTTTCCCCTGCAGAGGTCGGGGGGGCCGTTGCTCTGGAGATGCGCAAGGACGACGAGGACTCTGAGAAGAAGGACGAGATGGACGATGACATCATGTTCACGGCTCTGGGGGAGGATGACAAAACTAAGCCCTCCGTCGCCCCACGCTGGGTGACACGGGTGTTCGCGGCTGACTGCCTGTGCCGCATCATACTGCTGTGCGAGAACACGGACAAGACCCACTTTGACCTGGCCGCGGCCCGCTCTGCTCGGGCCAAGAACCTCAAGGGTACGCATGCGCCGACTAATGACTAATACCCATTTACTGATTTTTTTTTTTTTTTTAAGTTTAATGTTGCTTTACTGAATGTAGTCCTGATTTTCTGTGTTCAGTACCCTAACCATGACACCATGGTTCTATGGCTCTGAGGAGAATCATCGGAGGTTTGTGGCGCAAGGCCACAGGAATG
This sequence comes from Synaphobranchus kaupii, assembly GCA_029718625.1. NCBI lineage: Eukaryota > Metazoa > Chordata > Actinopteri > Anguilliformes > Synaphobranchidae > Synaphobranchus > Synaphobranchus kaupii. Next base: position 59,687,181 of record CM056380.1, read on the forward strand.
GTTAAATGCTGTCTGGGAAAAAGACGTTAGCCTCCGCACACTAGCTTCCCTGACTGCAGTTGGTTTGATTTAACAGCCATGCTCTTGGGTACTTTTGATGACTGATGATTTGCCACAGGACATGGGGAGTATAAATGTTCCCGCTATGACCCCACCCCCCCCGCTCTCTGCGTTCCTCAACCCCTCTCTCGCTCTCGCTCTCTCTCTCTCTCTCTCTCTCTCTCTCTCTCTCTCTCTCTCTCTCTCGCTCTCGCTCTCGCTCTCCTGACAGGCGACCTGTTGGTCCTGCACTTGTCCGACCTGATCCGCATGGCCTTCATGGCCGCCACCGACCACAGCAACCAGCTGCGCATGGCAGGGCTTCAGGCCCTGGAGGACATCATCAAAAAGTTTGCCGCCGTACCGGAGCCCGAGTTCCCGGGACACGTCATCCTGGAGCAGTACCAGGCCAACGTGAGCACGGCGCACACCTCGCTACCCAACGCGCTGCGCTCTCACAGCTCTCCCGTTACATAACCACTCCTTGTACCCGTCAGGCGTGATGTCACACTCACTGTAACAGTAGTAACAGGTTGATAGCAGTACAGGTACAAGCTTCTTATGAAAAGCTTAGCCCCGACTGCAGACGGAGCCCTGGGACTTGATCTGAGAAGAACCCTGCATTCTGTGGTCACAAATAATCTCACAGAAGAGCAGTTTGGGTGTAACAGGAATGCCTGTTTAGGCTCTAGCTGACGCGAGACTGCTTCGAGCACAGTTAGCGGTGCCCACGCAGGCCGTGCCCACGCAGTGATGGTTGATACTCACCGTGCTCCCTTTTCTCTCGTCCTTTACAACAGGTTGGAGCCGCCCTGCGACCAGCGTTCTCACCTGACACGCCCTCTGACATCACAGCCAAGGCCTGCCAGGTAATCTTTGAGATTGCCCTCAGCTTGGAAATGGCTTCAGATGCGTTGTCATTACAGATGAAAATGGGTGGCCTAAAGGATCCACCAGCAAAAACATAGTCCATTCCTTTGTGATGCAGAAGCAGTTCTAAGCAGATAGTTGTTTCAGATTTGCCAGTCACACAATGGCATGAACCAATGTGTTGCTGCTTTGCTTTTTGTGTTAGCTTTTGGTAAAAACCATCTTTTGATTCTCACATCCACTGAAATCCAATTAATCCAGATTAAGCTGATGTTATGAAAAACTCAGATATTTATTTTACAATCCAAAGTGAAAAGTACAGAGCACAAAAATGCTTGAATGAAAATTTTCCAATATTCCAAAACCAAAAAAGAACAGATCGCAAAGGATAAATCAGCATTCCAATATTCCATTCAACAGGTGTGGTTCAAGAAATGTTTGCCATCCTGGCTCTACTATTGAGCTAGGTCTCACTTCATAACTTAAAGTAGCAGGCCTTACCTGACACACCTGAATGGAGTTTGGCCCCTCCCACTCATGTAATTCCCCAAATTAAAGCAAGGTGGGGGCGAAAGCTAAACATGGCTGAACCATAAACATGTACCTCCATGTACAGAATAATAAAACTAAAAATAGGCCAACAATTGAGAACTTCTAGAATGCTTCCAATACAATCATATAGTTTTGATACAAAAAAGAGAGCATTTTGATGAGTTTGTGGGAGCTAGTGAATAGCAGTGTATGGTTACCCCATCCCTGCCCCTTACAGGTTTCTGGAAGTTTCAATGGTGTCCTTAGTATCTGAGTGAGGAGCGTGTTAGCAGGGTAGAATTTCCCGGCACCACATTGAGAAACGATGCATTTGTCTCATCTCCTCGTGAACGCAGGTGTGCAGCACCTGGATCGGCAGCGGAGTGGTCAGCGACCTTAACGACCTGCGGCGGGTCCACAACCTGCTGGTGTCCTCGCTGGACAAGGTGCAGGCTGGGAAGGGCTCCTCCAGCCAGTTATACAGCGAGAGCGCCAACACTATGGAGAAGCTGGCTGTGCTGAAGGCCTGGGCGGAGGTTAGGCTCCACCCTTCTCTAACGCATCACTTTAAAATCACAATGCTTACTTATAGCAATGCACCTTTCAAACGGATACAACAGGAAAGGCTAATCATTTCGCATGTATAATGTATAAATACTATTCGTGCTGAAATCAATGAATTTTGTTTGGCCATTTCTATTTGTACATCCCAGAAGTAGCTTCTCACAGTCTTTTTGTAGTAAGGATGAGGCTTCTTGAACACAAAAATGGGTGTGACTAACTCATACTATCAGTGCTTGCTAATTTGAACGCACATTTTCTGCAGAGAGCAAAACCTTTTTGTTGGTTCAAACCAATGATTGACGGCTCCCTGTAGCTCAGTCTCCCAGGACAACCTTTGTCTGTTTCTGGCTCACTTTATGCTCCCACGCTACCCCCGCCCCACCTCCCACAGGTGTACGTGGTTGCCATGAAGATCAAAAAGGAGGCGGAGAATCGTCCAGCCCAGCCCCCACGAGGCGCTGAGGATGATGAGGATGACCTGGGTGCGGAGACGGACGTGCTGCCCCCAGACAGCCTGATCACGCTGGTGCAGCCAGAGCTGCCGTCCCTCAGCCGGCTGTGGCTCGCAGCACTGCGCGACTACGCCCTGCTCACGCTGCCCGCCGAGTTCGCCAGCCAGCTGCCGCCGGACGGTATGCCCAGAGCCAGCCCTCAATGGGCTGCGCGCCAAACCCCTTACCACGCCACACAAACCCCTGACTGAACCCCCTTACCACCCCGCACAAACCCCTGGCTGAACCCCCTTACCACCCCGCATGAACCCCTGACTGAACCCCCTTACCACCCCACATGAACCCCTGACTGAACCCCCTTACCACCCCGCATGAACCCCTGACTGAACCCCTGACTGAACCCCCTTACCACCTCACATGAACCCCTGACTGAACCCCCTTACCACCCCACATGAACCCCTGGCTGAACCCCCTTACCACCCCGCATGAACCCCTGACTGAACCCCCTTACCACCTCACATGAACCCCTGACTGAACCCCCTTACCACCTCGCATGAACCCCTGACTGAACCCCCTTACCACCTCGCATGAACCCCTGACTGAACCCCCTTACCACCCCGCATGAACCCCTGACTGAACCCCCTTACCACCCCACATGAACCCCTGACTGAACCCCTTTACCACCCCACATGAACCCCTGACTGAACCCCTTTACCACCCCACATGAACCCCTGACTGAACCCCCGTACCACCCCGCATGAACCCCTGACTGAACCCCCTTACCACCTCACATGAACCCCTGACTGAACCCCCTTACCACCTCACATGAACCCCTGACTCAACAGTCACTCTGCAGACAGTGCTGGAGGGTAGTGTGTCTCCTCTCTTTGGGAGACTTTTAATGAATGTACTCGCAGGCTGTCTCAGTCTACTCTCAAAAGAGGGAGCCATTTTAGTCGGGCGTGTGACTCATGTCCTGTGCATATTTCTGGCATTGGTGAAACCTGTCCTGTCTTTGCATCTGTCTCCGTGACAGGAGGGGCGTTCTATACCCCTGAGACGATTGACACGGCGCGCCTGCACTACCGCAGCTCCTGGGCTCCTGTCCTGCACGCTGTGGCCCTGTGGCTCAGCAGCACGGGGTTTGGGGCCAGCGAGGGCTCTGACGACGCCCCGCCTGTCCCTCCCAGGGGACCCGGCACCACAGTATACCCCCCGGGCATCCCTGCTGCAGGCAAGAACCTGGAGGAGCTGGTGAAGGACAGGATGCACCTTCTGCTAGGTACACACCACATAACTCTCAACAACTTCATATGGGAACCTATTTATATACATGTATCTTTATTTAACCAGTTGGTCTACTGTGGGTCAGGGATTGTGTATCCAGGGTCAAATGTAGGGGAATGGTTAGCTGGCCTGATTTAAAGAGCCATTTTTGTGGAAATACGGCCAGGACACTGTAAGTAAGTAAGTAAGTAAGTTAATTTTATTTATAAAGCACATTTAAAAACAACAACTGTTGGCCAAAGTGCTGTACAAAAACATACAAATTAGATATAAATACATACAAACACATACAAACACATACACATACAAGACTAAATAATAAGTTGAGACATTTTAATAAAACCTTAAAACAATTAAAATGTGAGGGTAAAAATGTGTGTTTTAATTCTTGATTTAAAAAGGGAGATGGTAGGGGCAGACTTAAAGGGTAAGTTCGCTATTTTGGACCTTGGACCCTATTTGCGGTCCGTCTTCCATGAACCTGACCCATGAAGTCCATTTTTTCGCTGATCGGTCCAGTATTGAGTTCGGTACAGATTTCCTGTAGGCTCTCACTGGGCTACAATGGAAGTGAACGGGGCAATCAGAAATGTTATGGAAAAACAACGATAAATGTGCTTTTATAGCTCAGTGTGTATTCTTACGGTCTCAGTATGCTCTCCCTGTGAAATGTAGGCTATCGCAAACGCAAACCGAACGTTGAAACAACAGTTCAATTTGAAACAGAACTATTTCTCCGACCGCACTACCTCGCACTGTAAACTTCCGCAGTCTAGCTACGTTGTAGAGAGGGGGGGGGCGCTTGAAAAGCAGTTGATCACAAATCCTGACCTCCCGTTGGAGTTTACTAGCTAGTAGCCTACAGCAGAAATATTTGTAACGCAGTTTTTGTAATCATCATTTGTAATAATTCATCACAGCAATGGTGCGCGAATGTGCAGTCCCCGGTTGTGGGAATAAAATGTCTGGACGCTCAAATACCAGTTTTCACAGGCTCCCGTTCTCTGACCCAGAAAGATTGAGACTTTGGCTGGTTGTCTTACGGATCGACATAAACACTCCAGTCAATCAACTCCGTTTGGCAGACTCGCGAGTTTGTGGAGCGCATTTCGACGCTACTGATTTCTGTAACCGCAAATCAGAAGCAAAACACTGGTTTCTAAAGAACACAGCTGTTCCTCGTGTCGGACCTGCAGCACTATCAAGCACCGGAGCGGAGGTAAGTTATATTTAGCTATAACGTTACTAACATTTTTATTTTTTTTGGAGCGCGTCCTCTGACCCAGCACTCAATACCAACTAACAAAATCCGAGCTTGACATAAGTTGTTTTCTTGTAACAAAACTGTCGGAAACGTTCATCAACTATAACTTTTTACAATTCTATAATGTTTTATTTACAAATGCTTGACGCATGGTGTCCTGTCCAAAGTTCTCATCTATCACATATCTGTTGGCAGTCATAGTGTAATGGTAATCAATGGAGATGATCCAGTGTCATCCACGGATACATCCAGGTTTTCAATGGCATTCGGTAGCAGATCCCACTCCCTACAACACAAACTTTCCTCCTCTCTGGGCATCTGCTTGCACCTCTTGCAAGAACACCAAAAGTCCCCCGAAATTCTTGGTCTAGCCTCGGCAGCGACTTCGGATAACATTACCTGCGCAACTTCAGCCTCTCTCTCTTCTCTTGCTCTCTTATCATCCATCTCTTGTAGTTCCGTGTCCGTGTATTCTGGCTCAAATCTGTAGCCAGTAACGTCAAAGTCAAAATCGAATTCTTCGTCTTCGTAATCATTATAGTCATCCATCATCCAAGTTTTTTTGTGGAAATTGTAGCCTACGTTGCTGCAGGTAAACAAACGCAGACTGCTCAGCTAGATAGTTTCGTAAACGGCCGGCACACCTTCCCGCTCCCCTACCCCCGACACATAGTACTCCGCGAGTGCAGCGCAAACAAGCAACAGAGAAATGCTTACTTCCAAGCCATGCCAAGCACGTAAAAATGTTCGGATTGAGATACATTTCACAGGAGAGCATACTGAGACCGGTAACAATACACCCTGAGCTTCCCGTCTCATTTATTGTACATGAAAGCACATTTATCGAACATTTCTGATTGCCCCGTTCACTTCCATTGTAGCCCAGTGAGAGCCTACAGGAAATCTGTACCGAACTCAATACTGGAACCGATCAGCGAAAAAATGGACTTCATGGGTCAGGTTCATGGAAGACGGACCGCAAATAGGGTCCAAGGTCCAAAATAGCGAACTTACCCTTTAATGTTGAGTGGTAGGGTGTTCCAGAGCCTCGGAGCAAAGACCGCAAAAGCACGGTCACCTTTGAGTTTTAACCGGGACCGTGGAACAGCCAAAAGCAGCTGGTTAGACAACCTCAGTGGCCTAGAGGTAGAGTAGGGGCAAAGTAGGTCGGTAATATAAGACTGGGGTTAAAACCTCTCGACTATGTCAAGAAACGCTATGAAATATTTAATTACCACAGAGTCAGAACCTTTGTTAACCGTCTCATTATACAGCAGTTATTTCAAAACGTTTTTCAAACTCTCACATTTGTTAATAGTTATTAGTTATATATATTCATATTTAAAGGTTGTATCAGCGATTTTGGGTGGAAACATAAATGATCACATTCATCTGATTTTTCCTCACGATCCGCTAGCTGCCCGCCCCATAAGCAGGCCGTCAAAAAAACCGCGTCTCTGTAGGCAGCCTATGCTCCGAGATCGTACACAAAAACAAATGGTACTACCAACCACTCAAAACCAAAATAAACAGTATTCCAACCAATCACAATGATCTGCACAAACGCTAATACTCTTATCTCGCTGAAATCTTGACGGATTTACAAACGGTTTGGTTTCTTACAAACGTTATTAACGTGGTTATAATTCTGGATGCTTGAACACTATTTTTTAAAACATAACATAATTATTCATAAGTATGTTTGTTTGGGATTTCGCTTCAGAAGTGACGTCACGTTTGTGCAGATCATTGTGATTGGTTGGAATACTGTTTATTTTGGTTTTGAGTAGTTGGTAGTACCATTGTTTTTGTGTACGATCTCGGAGCATAGGCTGCCTACAGAGACGCGGTTTTTTGACGGCCTGCTTATGGGGCGGGCAGCTAGCGGATCGTGAGGAAAAATCAGATGAATGTGATCATTTATGTTTCCACCCAAAATCGCTGATACAACCTTTAATTTAATATTTGCTATGCAAATATGCTCAGCCAGGACATGTTTCTTATTCATGCGGCCATACAGCTGCATATATACTGAAGCAGTTCTGGTAGTTTGCTGAGGGGTACAAGAACAGTACCTCACCAAAGATTCGAGCCTGCGACATTCTATTAGCAAGTACAGGGTCTTTGCTGCTCGACCAGCAGCACCCACAATGTTTTCTTTCCTCCGACTCATTTGTTGTAATGAAAGAGTGGGAGGTGGAGTTTGGCGCCTAAATGTAACGTGTCTGTCTCAGGCGTCAGTATCGAGTTCCTGTGTTTCCCCCGACCCGAGGAGCCCATCGAGCACGTCATGTCCTGCCTGCAGGCGCTCTGCACCCTGCTGGAAGCGTCGTGTGCCCGCACGCACATCGCTGAGGACCAGGTAGCCGCCCCCCCAGGGATTGGGACAGGGTGGGATGGGCATGCATGCGTAATACCCTTGTCCATTGTGGGGCTGGAACCAGGTTAACACTAAGCTCACCAGCCTGGTTCCAGCTTCCAGCTCTACAGTGGGGAAAGAGGTATAATGAGCCAGCCTGGTTACAGCTCTACAGTGGGAAATGGATATAATGAGCCAGCCTGATTCCAGCTCTACAGTGGGGAAAGGGGTATAATGAGCCAGCCTGGTTACAGCTCTACAGTGGGAAAGAGGTATAATGAGCCAGCCTGGTTACAGCTCTACAGTGGGAAAGAGGTATAAAGAGCCAGCCTGGTTCCAGCTCTACTAGTGGGAAAGAGGTATAATGAGCCAGTCTAATTCCAGCTCTACATTGGGAAAGGGGTATTATGAGCTAGCCTGATTCCAGCTCTACAGTGGGAAAGAGGTATTATGAGCCAGCCTGGTTCCAGCTCGACAGTGGGAAAGGGGTGTAATGAGCCAGCCTGTTTCCGGCTGTACAATGGGAAAGGGGTGTAATGAGCCAGCCTGTTTCCGGCTGTACAGTGGGAAAGGGGGTGCAATGAGCTAATTATAGCCAACACTGTAATTAGATTTGACAGGTGTTTATTCCAGCCTTATATGTCTTACACATAGAGTTGAGTCTGTTTCCTTAATTAGATTGCAAAGCTCTGATTATTTGACCATGTAATTGTTGTAAACTCTGACCATTGGCTGTTGTGTCTTGGTGTTTCAGCTGCTGGGGGTGGAGCTGCTCAACGTCCTGCACAGGCTGCTGCTCACCCGTGACCCCCCCGCCGTCCAGCTGCAGGTCACCGCTGTGGTCCAGGACACCATCCGCTCTGCCCAGGACCACCTGCAGCAGCAGAGGACCGATAAGAGTGTGTATCATCACATGCTGCATTTTCACAAATTTAAATGGAATATTAAATCTTTGCTGGTTAGCGCTGTGGTTATAGAGCTCTGCTGGTTAGCGCTGTGGCTATAGATTTCAGCTGGTTAGCGCTGTGGCTATAGAGCTCTGCTGGTTAGCGCAGTGGTTTTAGAGCTCGGCTGGTTGGCGCTGTGGTTATAGAGCTCTGCTGGTTAGCCCTGTGGTTATAGAGCTCTGCTGGTTAGCGCTGTGGTTATAGAGCTCTGCTGGTTAGCGCTGTGGTTATAGAGCTCTGCTGGTTAGCGCTGTGGTTATAGAGCTCTGCTGGTTAGCGCTGTGGCTATAGAGCTCTGCTGGTTAGCGCTGTGGTTATAGAGTTCTGCTGGTTAGCGCTGTGGTTATAGAGCTCTGCTGGTTAGCGCTGTGGTTATAGAGCTCTGCTGGTTAGCGCTGTGGTTATAGAGCTCTGCTGGTTAGCGCTGTGGTTATAGAGCTCTGCTGGTTAGCGCTGTGGCTATAGAGCTCTGCTGGTTAGCGCTGTGGTTATAGAGCTCTGCTGGTTAGCGCTGTGGTTATAGAGCTCTGCTGGTTAGCGCTGTGGTTATAGAGCTCTGCTGGTTAGCGCTGTGGCTATAGAGCTCTGCTGGTTAGCGCTGTGGTTATAGAGCTCTGCTGGTTAGCGCTGTGGTTATAGAGCTCTGCTGGTTAGCGCTGTGGCTATAGAGCTCTGCTGGTTAGCGCTGTGGTTATAGAGCTCTGCTGGTTAGCGCTGTGGTTATAGAGTTCTGCTGGTTAGCGCTGTGGTTATAGAGCTCTGCTGGTTAGCGCTGTGGTTATAGAGCTCTGCTGGTTAGCGCTGTGGCTATAGAGCTCTGCTGGTTAGCGCTGTGGTTATAGAGTTCTGCTGGTTAGCGCTGTGGTTATAGAGCTCTGCTGGTTAGCGCTGTGGTTATAGAGCTCTGCTGGTTAGCGCTGTGGTTATAGAGCTCTGCTGGTTAGCGCTGTAGTTATAGAGTTCTGCTGGTTAGCGCTGTGGTTATAGAGTTCTGCTGGTTAGCGCTGTGGTTATAGAACTCTGCTGGTTAGCGCTGTGGTTATAGAGCTCTGCTGGTTAGCGCTGTGGCTATAGAGCTCTGCTGGTTAGCGCTGTGGTTATAGAGTTCTGCTGGTTAGCGCTGTGGCTATAAAGTTCTGCTGGTTAGCGCTGTGGTTATAGAGCTCTGCTGGTTAGCGCTGTGGTTATAGAGCTCTGCTGGTTAGCGCTGTGGCTATAGAGCTCTGCTGGTTAGCGCTGTGGTTATAGAGCTCTGCTGGTTAGCGCTGTGGTTATAGAGCTCGGCTGGTTAGCGCTGTGGTTATAGAGTTCTCCTGGTTAGCGCTGTGGTTATAGAGCTCTGCTGGTTAGCGCTGTGGTTATAGAGCTCTGCTGGTTAGCGCTGTGGGTGTTGAACTCTGCTGGTTAGTGCTGTGGGTTTGTTTCTTCCAGGTAAAGAGGATGCCAGTGAGAAGGACGGAGTATCAGCCCTCGGAGAGGGGGGTGACAGTGGGGAGCTCCTGCCAGGGAAATCCTTGGTGTACGCTGCCATGGAGCTGCTGGTGTTCATCCTGGTGCGCCACCTCCCCCAGCTGAACACCCGCGTGAGCGACTCACCCAGCCACCTGCCCTACAGGCCCCAGCGCCTATCCGAGGACAGCACCCGCCTGGTGGCGGCGACCGTCACCATCCTGGCGGAGCTGCCCTCGCTCTGCTCGCCGGCGGGTACGAACAAAAACACACGTGCTCTTATTATATTAGGCAGATATAAGATGCAGTTTGTGTAATAGCGGGCAGATGTCAGACCTGTGCATGCTGCTTTTCCCCTGTAGGCAGTATGACCGTCCTACCCACAATCCTGTTCCTGATCACGGGAGTCCTGAGGGAGACAGCGGTGAAGACCCCCGATAACGTGGTTCCAGCCCCAGTGACTGCTGCCCTGCAGGGGATAAAGACCATCGTCACCTCCCCCCTGGCACGAGTGGAGAAGACCCACAAGCAGTGGACCGCTCTGGTCAGGAGCAGCTTGGCGTCTGTACTGGAGTATTCACAGCCAGGTGAAACGCGGACGCACACATCTGCACACGCACATATGCAATCATACACACTTGCACATAAAGAAGAATCGGTGTAACTGTAAAAAAGGTATGTCGCTTGTTTTTTGTCTGAATTTGTTAGCTTAACACTGTTTCAGGAGGGTATATTATGTCACTACCGCTCAAGTTCAAGTCAAGTTTATTTATAAAGCAGATTTAAAAACAAGAGAAGTTGACCAAAGTGCTGTACAATAAGAAAATAAAAAATTAGATTCATAAAATACAATACACAAAAACACAACACATGCCAAGCATTAAGACTCAAACGCCAATGTAAAAAGGATTATCCTCCAATGGAGGAGGAAGACCTAATAGAAAAAGGTAGACTATTCCAAAGCCTTGGGGCAGCATTTGAGAAGGCACGGTCACCCGTAGTTTTCAACCGGGACCGAGGAACAGACAGGAGTAATTTGTCAGAGGATCTAAGAGGCCTGGTGGTGGAATAGGTGCAAAGAAGGTCAGAAATATACTGTGGTGCCAAACCATGTAGAGCAAATAATAAAACCTTAAACTCAATTCTGTATTTGACAGGCAGTCAGTGAAGAGAGGCCAGTATAGGGGACATGTGGTCCCTCTTCTTAGTGCCGGTCAGGAGCCTAGCAGCTGCATTTTGCACTAACTGCAGCTGAGATAAGGATGACTGACTGACTCCCATGTAAAGGGAATTACAGTAGTAGACACGGGAGGTGATGAAGGCATGTAAAACAGTCTCCATATCCTTAAACGAGAGGAACGATTTTAGTTTTATGGCTCTAAGCTGGAAGAAGCTACCACCAACAACAGAGTTCATTTGTTTGTTAAATTTTAGGGCCGAATCAAAAATGACACCAAGGTTTTTTACATGTGCATGTAGAGTTGAGGACAGAGGTCCTAAGTTGGTGGCTAAACCTCTGGTGGAGTCAGGGGGACCAAATAAGATAACCTCCGTCTTTTTTTTCATTTAACTGGAGAAAGTTTTTCGCCATCCAACATTTAATGTCCTCAAGGCAATCAAGGACAGACTTTATGGACTGGTCATCACCGGGTTTCAGCGGAAGGTATAGCTGCGTGTAATCGGTGTAGCAGTGGTAGGAAATGCTATGCTTGAAAAAAATAGAACCTAGGGGGAGCATATACAGAGAAAATAAAATAGGACCTAAAATAGAACCTTGAGGTACTCCATAGGTGATAGGTGCCGTGGAAGAAGAAGAGTTCCCTATCTTAACAGAAAATGTTCTATCATTTAAGTAGGACGTAAACCATTGTAAGGCAGTACCCTGAATACCAACCTCATGCTTAAGACGGTCCAGGAGAATAGTGTGATCAACTGTGTCAAATGCAGCACTAAGATCCAGCAGAATTAAAATAGCGCAGTTTCCTGAATCAATGGACAAGAGTAGATCATTAGACACTTTAAGGAGAGCCGACTCAGTGCTATGATGTGACCTAAATCCTGATTGAAATTTTTCCAGAATGTAATTGTTATTTAAATAGGAAGAAAGTTGGGGGAAAAAACAGCGTTTCCAGAACCTTTAATAAATATGGCAATTTAGAGATGGGTCTAAAATTGTTAGAAACTGCAGGTTCTAGGTTGGGCTTTTTAAGAAGAGGGTGGACCACTGCATGTTTAAAACAGGATGGAACAAAGCCATTTACTAGTCAGCTATTTATTATTGATAAAATACTGGGACGAATAGTGTCCAACACTTCTTTAAGGAGACGTGAATGAACAATGTCGTTCAAGTTCACATTGCTATTGGCATGACAGATACACACTAATGTTGCCAAAGTGTTATCGTTGGTCTTTTTATGTTTCAGATGAGTCCAGACCCAACATGGATGAAGTCAGTATGCTGACGGCCATCACGTTGTTCCTGCTGTCGGCGGGCACGGAGGTGGTGGGTGTCTTGTCTCTGCAGAAGGGCTGCATGGACCGCTTCCGAAACGCCCTCAACTCCAGCGACCCCTGGGTACGCGTGCCCCGCCCCCACCTCAGACGCTGCACATGGAGCGTATCATATCTGAAAGTTGGAGCAGTGTGGAAAGCCGTGTTTGTTAAATGTTTTGGGTGAAGCCCTCGTTAATGCCGTGTTTGTTAAACATGTTGGAAGCCTCTTTAATGCCGTGTTTGTTAAACGTGTTGGGGAAGCCTCGTTAATGCCGTGGGTACAACCAGCGCAGACAGCCTTAGGACAGGGTGCAGGCTGGCAGAGAGTGGGCACTCGGGCCTTCTTGGAAACATCACAGGTTTTCCTAAAAAACCCAGCGGCGGTATTTAAAAATTGATTCTTTTGATGAATCGTGTAGTGAAATCAAAGATGTTTCTTTTTTTTTTTTAAACTGAAAATAAGTATACAAGAATACAAGCTGTGCACAGTGACACATTTTTCGTTATTTTGGTTCTGTACTCTAGCACTTTGAGTTTGAAAGGATACAATGACAATAAGGTTGAAGTGCAGACTGTCAGCTTTAATTTGAGGGTATTTTCATCCACATATATAGTCCCCCCCCCCCCCCCCCATTTTCAGGCATCACAAAATATTCGACAGTTTAACATAATGTAGAATAAAGTAATCATTTTTAATATTTGGTCACATATCCTTTGCATGCCATGACTTCCTGATGTATGTGACCCAACAACACATAAGACTCTTGATATCTTATTTTCTGGTACTCTTACAAGCGATACTATAACCTCTCTGCATTTGAATGGATCTCTATGGGAATTGGGGGGTGGGACTAGATTTAAATTGTAAATTATGCTGGAACAATTTGGAATACATGGTTGGCGAAATGGCTTTAAGTCATCAAGGGTCTGAGGTATCGAACGAGCCTCAAACCATCACTCTGCTGCCAGATATGCAGTAGATATGGATGGATCACTTTAAGGGTTGTTTCTCCTGACAAATTTTCCTGTTGAACTCTATGGAAAAATAAGTTGGGAGAAGAAAACCTTCAAGTTATCCATCCATATCTACTGCATATCTGGCAGCAGTGGGATGGTTTAAGGCTCGTTTGATATGTTAGACCCTTTTTTGATGTCCGAAAATGGGGGGGGGGGGACTATGTACAAAAGGTTCTATAATTTATAAACGGTTCATCCAATATGAATGAAAATGACCTCAAATTAAAGCTGATAGTCTGCACTTCAATGTCATTGTCATTGTATCCTTTAAACTCAAAAGTGCTAGAGTACAGAACCAAAATAAGAAAAAATGTGTAACTGTCCAATGAATTATTGTGCTCACTGTATCTACCAAACAAAATAAAGGCTACAGCAGCTATGCAGGTTAGGCAAAACATTTACACCCTGATTTAATTTGCAGCATATTAATGGGCTAAACCCATAGCACAAAAGGCCTTGCTCGCATTAAATGAAATTCAGTGTGAAATTCTCATAATTTCACCTTGTTTAGAATGCTTTATCCCTGTTTCCCATGTTTTTAGTAAATGAGAGATGGGAATGTTTTTTGGGAAGACGGCACGAAGCTAGCACGAAACTTAGCCGTACTCCAACTGGGCAGACTTATCTTATCAGAGCATCAACTCTATCTCTGCGCATGCAAAGTGTTCTTAAGAATGCAATGTGAGTCTTTTGATTCCTCCACTTAGAGGACATTTTAATGGATAATGGGAGATTAATCATTTCTCTGAAGGTGTTCCATTTCTTTAATCTCATTCCAGCAGCGGAGAGTGCCTGAGCATGTTGCCATCTTTCACTTTTATTTCCCAAGATGCATTCACTCACAAAGTGCAGATTTTCTGTCGCTTTCAGCTATAAGAGTTTGGCAGTGTTGCGTGAGACAAAGTGCTTTATTTGTCTGCTGTTTCTCATTCTGGGAGGTCTCATATTGTGGTCATATTGTGGTCATGGTTGTGAGGTACACTCCATGAGCCAGGCACTTTGTTCTGGAAGCTTGTCCAAAAACATCCCAGAAGAGGTGTTTTGATGTTGGTAAAACATTGGGCTGTATTATCGCAGCAGGAGAGATCGGGCCAACGGGGGGCAGCAGAGAGCCCAATAGAGACTCACTCAATAGAGGCTCCGTGCTCTAGCCTCTCAGCCCTGATAAAGTACAGCATTGTTTGTGAGGCTTTGTTCAGGAGTAGCCTTTTCTCCTTCACATCATTCTGCTTCCCACAACTCATTGGCAACACCCAAGACAGAGTTTTCATTTCAACATTGTTTGGGGTGGCAAATGTTTTATTGGCCTTTGGCTGATACACAGGTCACTGGGCACCACCATATGGCCAGTTGTCAGAACTGCTGTCCTCTGGCAGTGCAGGGGCCTGTTTACCTCGTCCTCCCCAAGTGTGTTACACTCCCTATGCCTTTTGTAGGTTACTATGGTGATCTCAGGGAATGCTGTATTCCTGAGCGTCTGAAGATGGGAGTGTTTTTGAGCGATGCAGAGAGGGGGATTTTCCCTGGCCTCGGGTGATGGCCCAGCCGCGGGTGGTCCTGAAACCGGGGTATTACTGCTGCTGCTGATAAACCTCTCTGAGAAGCGGCGTGGTGGAAGGCAAGGCAGCCCTCCGCAGTGGACGAACAGGCCAGGGGATTGCGCTTAGCCAAGGCTGCTGCTGTTGTTGTTGGAAAATGTATTTATAACCAGGATGAACCCTTGAGATAAAACATCTTGAGGGGGGTTCTGTGAAAGCCAGCATTCCTGTTGTAGTCCCCCACAAGAGCGCTAAAAAACAGGCCTCAATGTCTATGGCAGATCATTACTGAAGAAAATCTATATGGCTGTTAAAAGTGCAAAAGAATCTGTTGTGATGTGAGAGACTGCCGGTGGTCTCCAGCTGTGTGTAGGGTGTGGGGGCATTCTCCAGTGTGTGCCTGTCCCTGTTCATAACCCCCCCGTCCCGCTGCCTCTGTCCCAACTGCAGGTTCAGGCCCGGTGCTACCAGCTCCTCCTCTCCGTGTTCCAGCACTGCAACCGCGCCCTGTCCACGCCCTACATCCACGCCTTGGCGCCCCTGGTGGTGGAGAAGCTGAAGGGCGTGGAGCGCGTCCGCCCGGGCAGCGCCACCGAGCTGCATGCCGTGCAGGAGGGCATCAAGGTGCTAGAGAGCCTCGTGGCCCTGGGCGAGGAGCAGAACCGTAAGTCCGACCGGGACCGCTGACGGTCACCCTAACCCTGACCCTCACCCACCTGGCCACCTGGTCCAAACCACATCATTGCTGCTCTTGCTTACAATGAAAGCCATACCGGTGTGGATTTGAGGTTGAGGACTGGTTTACTTACCGTCTCCACTGACCGCGGGTAAACCATGACCACGCCCGGGCTGTTCTGAACAAAGCTTACCAGAACTATGGCTCCAGCGATCGGCCGGTCCTCTTGTTTCAGTGTAGGCCTGTGTATATTCAGAGGTTATTGTCCCCGCTGTGGAATTACAATGCATCGAAGCTTTGGCTGAGGTGGGGGAGGCTGACGGTAACTCACACTAACTAATTAAATGTAAATCTCACAATGTCTCACAGTGAAAAGCAGGCACATTGCTCAGAGCACAGAAAGTCCACATATTAATTAATGTTGAGGGCCTGTATGCCCTATCCCCACTGTATGTTCTGTAATACCCATGGGTCTGGAAATCCTTTCCTTTAGTTTGCTTTGACTCCCTCCCTTCCTCCCTGTGTTGTATTGACTCGTTCTGAATGAGGTTCTGTGAAAAGGCATCATAAGCCCCTCACCATGCCAATCGCCCTCAGTTCATTGATTAGAGCTTATTTTTTGCAGATGTACCTGCAGCGTGATGAGTGAGATTCGGAGATTGAGATTCAATTTGTGTTAATTAGTGTTACAAAAGCTAAAGTAAACCCCCCCCCCCCCCTCACCACCCCGCCTACAAAGACAACCTGGGGAAACACTGATCTCCGCTCGGTGGCGGGCTCATCTCAGATGGTCATTAACGCGGAGAGCGAGTCGTCGGCCTCTTTGACGGGTTTAACACACAGGCTACATAAAGGGGCAGTGCTCTGTCCCTCCCAGTGCGAGTCACGCTGTGAGTTTAGGGTGCTCCTCAGGCGGAAGGCCTCGGGTGGCACTGATGACATTGAGAAAGTGACTGAGGTCTCCTGTTCTAACAGACACTGGTGATAATGACTCACATCCTGGGTTTTTAAAAGACGGGTCTTGTTACTGTGGCCATAGTTTGCCTACTGTTCATACCAGAAAGTGTCTGCTTCCAAACTGATGTTTTTTTAAGTGCCAGATTTTACCACTAAAGTTGAATTCATTTTATAAATCCCCCCCTCCCCCCCCTTGGCCAGTGGATTACTTAAGAACTATATTTCTGACACATTTTTGACAGACACCATGAACTCTTATCTGGTGTTTCAATTATTTTTCTGTGCGTCTGTTCACTTTTCTTATCTGCGTTGTTACAGCCTTCTTTTGTGTGATTCTGTCCCAAAGGCCATGTTTGTTTCCCTGTGGATATACAGTGAGCACCATAATTCAAACCATCACTCTGCTGCCAGATATGCAGTAGATATGGATGGATCACTTTAAGGGTTGTTTCTCCTGACAAATTTTCCTATTGAACTCTATGGAAAAATAAGCCTTCAAGTTATCCATCCATATCTACTGTATTTCTGGCAGCAGAGTGATGGTTTAAGGCTTGTTTGATACGTCAGACCCTTGATGACTTGAAGCCATTTAGCCAACCATGTGTTCCATAATGTTCCAATGTAATTTACAGCTAAACCTCGTCCCACCCCACAATTCCCATAGAGATCCATTCAAATGAGGTTATAATATCGCTTGTAGTACCAGAAAATAAGATATCAAGAGTCTTTTGATATTGTTGGGTCACAGACCTCAGAAAGTCATGGCATGCAAAGGATATGCGACCAAATATTAAAAATGATTACTTTATTCTACAACTGTCCAATATTTTTTGATGCCCGAAAATGGGGGGGACTATGTACAAAAGGTTCTATAATTTCTAAACGGTTTGTCCGATATGGATGAAAATACCCTCAAATTAAAGCTGACAGTCTGCACTTCAACCTCATTGTATCCTTCAAACTGAAAGTGCTAGAGTGCAGAACCAAAATAACAAAAAATGTGTCACTGTCCAATGAATTATGGTGCTCACTGTACCATGTCTGTGAGCATGGGAGGTTAGCGGCTCTCCGCTGTGCTCTGACGCAATGCGGCACAGTTCCGCTAGCTTCCTAGCTCGGCTGATGTGTGTTAATACTACTCGGCTCCCACTCAGACAAAGGCGATTACAGTTTGTGTCAGCACAACCATGTAAAGGGGTCACAGGTGAACATGTCTGTTAGTGGCTGTTTGATACTATGGCGTATTTTGGAAAATGCCGCCTCGGTGCCCCAGTATTTCACCACCCCTATTCCCCGTGTCGTATCCCTCAGTATGCAACTGTGACCAGTCTGATTTCAAGTTGCCTCTGTAGTGTGATTAATGTACTAAACCAAGCATAACTTAATTCAGGTTTAATATGCTCTACATTGTGTATAATATACGTGGTTAAGATGCCAATTTTTAGTAGTAGCATCTTAATGGTGGTGTTTTCCTCTCCTTTTATGCAGTGTTAAAAAATTCCAAAAAAATGTCAGGTGGCTCATCCTGTTAAGGCAGTGTTGTAGGGCATGGACGGGCCTCACGGTTCAGCAATGAACCCCGACTCTGGCAGAGCCGACTGCGGGTAGTAGCCCCGCAGGACAACACATAATTGGCAGTAGCAATGGCCAGGGTTAGGGAGAGCCTTCCTCTGACTCATATCCGTGCAAAAGCTCGTCTTGTGGGCTGTGGTGTGAAAACAATCAGCTGGTGACATCACATGGTGGGAGGAGAGTGCATTGGCTGTGGAGATGTATACAGCTGGGAATTCCAAATTGTGGCTAAAATGGAGGAAAAAGAGTGTAACAAGGAAAAATAAAGATGCCAAAATTACACAGAAATATCCTAATCTTACAAGTGGGGTTGTACTTTAAGTGCCTTGTATAGGTGGAAAGGGTGTGCACCACAAAATCAGAGATTTCACTGAGGCAAGCCAAACGATTTAGACAATTCAAGTAGAAGCAAACTTCTGTTTCTCTATCTTAGCCACCATAAGCCTGAATAAGTGATAATGCTTTTTATTTCTAAAGGCCTTTCACACACAGTCTCACAGTGCTGTGGAGCCATAGTGCAGTGTCTCTCAGAAAGGAAGTACCTTGTGTAACACTACCTTTCTCTTTGTGTTGGAGCAGGAGTGCAGTGTCTCTCACAAAGGAAGTGCCTTGTGTAACACTACCTTTTTCTTTGTGTTGGAGCAGGAGTGCAGTGACTCTCAGAAAGGAAGTGCCTTGTGTAACACTACCTTTCTCTTTGTGTTGGAGCAGGAGTGCAGTGTCTCTCAGAAAGGAAGTGCCTTGTGTAACACTACCTTTCTCTTTGTGTTGGAGCAGGAGTGCAGTGTCTCTCACAAAGGAAGTGCCTTGTGTAACACTACCTTTTTCTTTGTGTTGGAGCAGGAGTGCAGTGTCTCTCAGAAAGGAAGTGCCTTGTGTAACACTACCTTTTTCTTTGTGTTGGAGCAGGAGTGCAGTGTCTCTCAGAAAGGAAGTGCCTTGTGTAACACTACCTTTCTCTTTGTGTTGGAGCAGGAGTGCAGCTGCTGGCTCTCTTGGTGCCCACCCTGATCTCATACCTGCTGGACGAGAACGCCTTCTCTTCGGCCCCCCCAGCCTCCAAGGGGCTCCACGAGTTTGCTCTGCAGGACCTGATGCGCATCGGACCCCTCTACCCGGCCGCCTTCAAGACAGTGATTGGGGCGGCGCCCGAGCTGAAGACCCGCCTGGAGACGGCCATTCTGGCCAATCAGGCCAGCAGCAAGGCCAAGGCAGCGGCCAGGCTGGCCCAGCCCACAGTACAGGCTGCACCCACCATCAAACTCAAGACAAGCTTCTTCTAAGTGTGCGCTTCCTCTCTCACTCCGCTCCTGCCTTCCCTTCCACATTTCTTTTTACCATTTATCTGTTTTTGTTTGGCTGCTTTAAAACAACCTTATTTATTCAGCAGCCCTGCCTTTTTATTTCCTCGTCTTTTGTGATTCATTTTTAATAGCTTTTGCTTGAAGCGTAAATATAGTCTCATTGTAGTGTGGACCTTTGAAGCCAGAAGCAGTGCATTTGTAAAGGGATCGCTTTTTAAAAAATCGCAAAATTGACTTAATTTCAAATGTTTATTTTCTCTCTTTTCCTCCCAACGGTTCTTCACATCATTCCATTTTACTGTAATGCCTGTGACCTACACCTCAGCTTGTCCTCCTGTGAAGCACACGGGCAGCTTGTATCATTTTAAAAGAAGGAATAAACGCACGTCTCTGAGCAGTACATGGGTTGGAGGGAAATCCAGATGTTAGTCCATCCCAATGGTTTCTGTCCCATCAATTAACCGTACCATTTTAAGTGTATTTGTTTTTTTTGATAAATGCTGTTTTTAGTTCCCCACGCCTGCATCTGTTGCATTAGGTTGTCTCTTTCCTCAGTGGGTCTAGGTCCTCTCTGCCAGTGTCAGGTTCCGTGCCTTCAACACATTTTTGACTAAGTAACTAAGAAGGATACTTTGGGCAAAGCTCTGTAGATCTTTTGGCATTTCCAAGTTCAGAGAGGTCTACATTTGTGACCTGTGATTTGGAGAGCAAGCAAGCATCTAACTGTAGGGCTCCTACTTTTCTGAAGCAGTGCATTGTGGGTGTATTCTGTCTGGCCAACTGCAGCTTTCTTTGTGTTCCTTCATGGTGCAAAAAAACTGAGGATCAGTTTTATGAAAATGGACAGATAAACATATTTATTGAAGGTATGGTCTTATCAGGATGTTGAATGTTGACCTTTGTTTGCCTTTTCAGTTTGTGTTACACCTTAAATAGGTTCATGTAAATAGCAAGGACATATGATATAGAGAAAAGAACACAAGATTTGTCTATTGCGATATAATGCAAATAATGGAAAAATGTCTTCAAAGGACACAATGTCAGTTACAAAAATGTTCTCACATTGTTAGCATTAAGAGTTATGTTTTTACATGTGTAACTTTTGGTTTCTGTGAAATATCACTACATTATTTAATGTTTTTGGAATGTTTATCAGGCTTACAACTGCACAACAGAATAAAATCATGTTTAACATCACTTGTGTGTCTCCTGAATTAGTCCACATAATCTATGAGTTTGATTTGATATCATGAATTGTAGTAATTTAATCTTGATCAAGAAATTAGGTAAGTATGCTCAGTGATCTGTGAATCATATGCCCCCCCCCCCCCCCCCCCAACCCCCAGTAAAAAGCGACATTTCATCATTAATTTGCTAATTTATAAGCTTGCTTAAAAATCTATATAAATAAAATGTATGAAAATGCGATAATACGTCATACACTACAAGTCCCATGAATCTTAGTAATGGAATCCAAGAACACTTTGTGGGCAAGGTCTTGTGGTTTGACGTCATCCAATGACAGCTGGCTGTCAGAAATGAGTTAGCCGCTAGCTCCCCCGGTAGAGAGAGCTCTAGATATTTTTGTCTTTTTCGTGCTAAGGCAGAGTCAGAGATCAGGGACACCGACACCCAGGCGAAGTCGACAGAAGAGAAGTGCCAGCCTCCAGCAAACCGAGCCCTCTTTCCTGGCCTGGCCATGGATGAACAGGCAGGGCCCGGCGTCTTTTTCAACAACAATAATAACTCGGTATTGCCTGGCGGTGGGAAAGGACCGCTGCATGAAGGCGACGGAGGGGAGGCGGCCAGGGCTCAGTATAGTATCCCTGGGATCCTGCACTTCCTGCAGCACGAATGGGCCCGTTTTGAGGTAGAGAGCGCGCAATGGGATGTGGAAAAGGCCGAGTTACAGGTAACGTTAATCGGAATACATCAACTGTGATTGCACACACCAACAGTTTCGCAGTAGCTCGTAGCCAGAGCAGATGAGTGCATAAAAGCTAGCTAACGTTAGCTAGCTGATATACGTTGTTATCACAAGTCGCTAGCTTGCTTGAGAACATCTGATGTACTGGGTATGCTACGTTAGTGTTTGGTTCGTCTTTAGCTAGCTAACGTTATACTTTTAACTTAGGCTAGCTAGCTAGCTAACGTTCGCTGTCTGATGGCATGCATTATACAGTGTTAGCTTACTGCTACTGTAGTATGCTAGCTAACGTTAGCTGTTCAAGATGGTTTGTGTATCTTACAAACAGGGTTTGATATTAATAACTTTTTCACCCACTGGCCAGAGTGGCTTGTGGATTCTGAAAACCACAAGCCATTTTCAACATTTTACCAGCCACATTACCTTTTACAATATAACTCAACCTGGATGGTTACCGGCCAAAGTGGCTGCAAGAGTAAAAATCGTACCAGGCACAATAAAAGATTTTACCATCATTTGTCTGTGGCTGGTGTTAATTTTACACCTAGCTAGCTTACAAACGTGACTGACCTGGATTTGGACAGGAATTTTTAAATTTGGCAGCTTCGATGACGTTTTGTAAAATGATCGGCTTCCGTTTAGGATTTTCAGTTTGGTGTTTTCATTCTGTATTTTATCACGTTTTAAGATGACTATGTTAACGTTGCTAGCTAGCTTAACGTTACAAGAAACGGCACGTTTCTAGAGGTGAATGAAAATGGGGTAAAAAAAAAAAAAAAAAAAAGTGGTGATAAAACGCGAGTTTTTGTAATGCACTGTTGTATTGTTGGCTAACGTTACTCCCTGCTAACTAAATGTGCTAACGTTAGCTAAGTCACAAATTCTATAATTCTATCTGTGACTGTGGCCAAGTCGAAGATTTTTTTATGTGGAAATCTTTATGACCTTGGAAACATTTTGCGTGAGAATGTAACTTCAGAGTTGTATTAGCTCGATGTCTAGAGATAACGTTGGGTAGCTTTGAAATGTGGACAATAATCAAGTTACCGTAGTGGTAATTTGAGGAAGCGTCTTGAAGGAGGGTCTTAACTGCTCTTATGCAGACCTCGTCGTGGATTATTCCTAAATAACCAATGAGTCGGGTATTTCATATAACAAGAAATGGAAGACTGGTATGGAGCCCTACGACATTTTTAGAGGGGTAGTGATTCCCAAGCACTAAAACCCTGTGCACCACAAATTATCTAGCGTATCAGAGGGTGTTAAACAACAGGGTCAGAGCTATGTTACAGTCTATGGGTCAGAGACGCCGGCATAATTGATTAACCAGATAATGTCCTTTATATGAAAATGACTGGGAATAAATGTGTGCAGTGTCCTGCTCCTCTGTATGAACCTGCAAGGGATGTTCTAAAAGCAGCTTTGCATTGGGAAAGTACGGCCAGTCCAGTAAATGCGGTCTGCTCAGACTGTACAGTATGACCATAACCAATGGCAGTCAGTGCAAGTAATTCTAACAATCTGTTTATCACTCCATACCTCCTCCTGCACATCATTGAATTGACAATGACTAGATGGCCTTGGAATTTAGGGCCAATATTTCTTTGCAGTAAAATTAATGAGATGTGAACCACCACATCCTCACTTGAAAGTCTCATGTTCACTCTCGCCATTCCTATTTTATTATCACCTTTCACAAAGTTGTTTGCATTATGCTTGAAATAAAGTCCTAGAGAGACGAGGTATTTTCTCTGTAGTCTGCAAAATGTTTAGTTGTTCTTATGAGTATTCTGCTTTTGCAAGAACACAAGTGAAATAATCGCTGCTGCAAGACAAAAATCAATTTTATTCTACCCCTTTCCTTGTCTTTAAAGTCACCAGTCATTTGTATTTGAGTCCCAGCTTGTATATGGTTCACCAAATTCCTATATTATAACTATGTATAGTATAACTAGTATAATCATGTGCCTCTTCCTAGTCACTGGTGTATACAGTTACAGTGTTGTAGTGTCTGTTTGTTAGTGAAAGATCAGAGAATGTTATGGGGGACTTGGAGGTTTTCTTCAATATTCTTTCACACACTTTGCCCTCTGTTAGTCTCCTTGCCTCTTCATTTCTTTGTACATTTCTGGTTTTATTTGCACAAGGTCTGCACATTCTAGGCTGTTCAGCTCATAACTGAGCTCCCGATTTTGTTTCACGACATGTTGGGTCTCGAAAATACATGGCAACCTATGACACAACCCAGTCGTTGACCTGAAACACTGTTGGCAAAAGAGCTCGTAATGGGCTGTTGAGTGTGTGAAAGAGCTTGTAATGGGCTGTTGAGTGTGTGAAAGAGCTTGTAATGGGCTGTTGAGTGTGTGAAAGAGCTTGTAATGGAATGTTGAGTGTGTGAAAGAGCTTGTAATGGAATGTTGAGTGTGTGAAAGACCTTGTAATGGGCTGTTGAGTGTGTGAAAGAGCTTGTAATGGGCTGTTGAGTGTGTGAAAGAGCTTGTAATGGGCTGTTGAGTGTGTGAAAGAGCTTGTAATGGGCTGTTGAGTGTGTGAAAGAGCTTGTAATGGGATGTTGGGTGTGTGAAAGACCTTGTAATGGGCTGTTGGGTGTGTGAAAGAGCTTGTAATGGGCTGTTGAGTGTGTGAAAGAGCTTGTAATGGAATGTTGAGTGTGTGAAAGCTTGTAATGGGCTGTTGAGTGTGTGAAAGAGCTTGTATTGGGCTGTTGAGTGTGTGAAAGTGCTGGTAATGGGTTGTTGAGTGTGTGAAAGAGCTTGTAATGGGCTGTTGAGTGTGTGAAAGAGCTTGTAATGGGCTGTTGAGTGTGTGAAAGAGCTTGTAATGGGCTGTTGAGTTTGTGAAAGAGCTTGTAATGAACTGTTGAGTGTGTGAAAGAGCTTGTAATGGGCTGTTGAATGTGTGAAAGAGTGACTGCCTGGTTTGTTGCCTTTCCACTTGTTTTTTTTCCCCTTCCCTCTTCTGTATTTTTTACCTTGACCAGGTTTTTTTTGGGTTGTTTACATATAATATAGTGTTTTTTCTGTCCTTTTTAATATTGCTTGACTGATATTTCCCCCGTGTACAACAGTAAAACAACTTGTTGAATAGATCATGGTATAGAAGAATTGTTTCGGCCTATTCTGTAGTCTATGGTATCCAAAATTCATTCTATACCATCCGTGTAAGCCATATAAGAAATTTTAAGCCACAGTGTACTTGCTTAACCTCTCAGTACTTGCTTACTGTCAGGCTATGGACGAAGTTTGATATATGGCCTGGCATACAGTTTACTGTTTTTTGGCTTAAAAAGGACAACACAAAT
Organism: Synaphobranchus kaupii; assembly: GCA_029718625.1. NCBI lineage: Eukaryota > Metazoa > Chordata > Actinopteri > Anguilliformes > Synaphobranchidae > Synaphobranchus > Synaphobranchus kaupii. The sequence goes on from CM056380.1 coordinate 59,711,749, forward strand.
GGCCAGAGAATGACAATTTTATTCATGGTTTGAAATGTTGCTGAGAGTTAACCATATATTATGGAATGACTGGCCTGTTGCCCATGCCAGCAGTTCACCCTCCTTATATGTTTGTTTTTACTTTAATCAGACAGGGGAAAGTATAAAGGTTTACAGACAGAGGTGACAGAGATGGGATCACAGTGAAGAAAGTGCCATGGGGGGGTCGGTCATCAAACCCCCAGCCGCACAGGGGAATGTGTTTATGGGTTCAGACCTACAGACTGTGCCACACTGTCTTCCCTCATGAACAGTTTTACATGGTCTGTTCCCATGGTTTTTGTGGTAGTATTTATAAAACATTAGGCCTGAAACATGACCTTATGATTAGTTACTCAAGGGACTGCATAAATCAAGCTGGAGTAATTTGTTATATTATTCGTTAGCCTCAGTCCATGGGGCAAACTGTTTAAAGGTTTAATTTGTTGGGAAGGAAAAAAAGATGCAAGCACAGTGACGAAGACTGTGACCGTGGGAATGGAAAATATTTGTAGGAGATCGGTCTCTGTTTAGAGGAACACCAAGTTTGTTTTCCAATTTCAAATGCCACCTTACCTCCAAGACCCAACTTAAGATATCCCTGTGATTTGTTATCCCGTCTGTCAGCTATTTCTTGATTCTGCAGTCACCCTCCAAAAATATAAGATGGTCCCATCTTGTTGAGGGGATGTGCTGAGACCATGGACTTAGGTCCCTGTGGCTGACGGTCTCTATAAGTTTGACTAGAGACCTACAAGAAGCAGGATTACTTAATTAGCTGGATAACTACTGAGTAAAACCGGGAACAGCTCTTTTTACCTCAGTCAATGTTCCAGATTTGGGATGGCTCCGGGTTTTACTTGGTGCAGTAATCCAGCTAAATAATCCTGCTTCATAGTATGCTCTCCAGAAGTAGGCCGATATCCTCACACAGTCTGTTTTGCCGGTATTGGTAATAAGCATGTGCCGGTATGACTTTTTGAGGGTACAGTAACCTTGGCCAAAAATATCACAGTGCACTGTATTATCTCGGTAATTTTAACCCCTTCATGCGGTGGCCATCTTGTTTTGGGTGCCGGCGCCTAAGCATATTTCATTTTTAATTGTCAAATTCATATTTCATACTTCAACCTCGGTTTCATAATGATTATGAGTGTTTAATCTAACTCTGACTGCGAAGATTATTTTAATCTGCATCTGGGGCATAATACTTGAAATCTGAAAACCATGCGTACAGTAGAATGTACAGTATTGGCGGTAGCACCCTCATCAAATAATCGCATTCCACAGAAACAACGTTTGTGCACACAAATCACATTGTATTTCAATGACTCAAAATGTACGAGTGAATAGTGGATAATACATATATTTATGCTGTATTTGTATCTTTTCTTCCTAGCAGCACTAACCAAGCCCCCGGAAGTGTGATCACGATAACAACAGCGTGTCATCTAGCACGAGCACAACAACAGTCTTTCACTGCATAAAGTTCAATAAAATCGTCAGTTGAAACACCATGAAACAGCTTGGCTTACCATGACTTTAGATGTGGAGGGAACCGTGTAGTTCTTAATACACAACTTAACTTTGGTAGAACTTTGGGTTGTGTTGTTACCTGGCTATGATATGAGTCCATATGGTGGCAAAATATGTTCGTTAGTTGCTCTGTGCTTCCCTGGGGTGATAATCCAGAATAGGGTATTTGTCGCTCTCCATTCACTTCTGTAGGGCAGCTAAAACAGTCTCGAAATGACACTTCTAGCACGTATACGAACATGAACGAAGCAGATTCTGTCAATACAAACAATAACCAGTCCTGATGTATTTTTTTTTTTGATCAAATGGCCCTTTTTCGTATTTTATTTGGAACGTAGATCCGGTAGGTAATTCTTGCGCCAGAAACTGCGTTAATGCGCCGATGCGTCAGAAACCACTCATTGGTCCAAATTTTCACGGAAGCAAGCGTTCCTGGTAGTATATATCTATGGTAAACAAACCAACCTTGCTAGTCTTTTCTGGTAGCTTGCTAACAACATTGAAGGAAATAGTACTTTTATAATTTATTTTAATTACACGAAAAAATATACGTACGAGGACTGGTTATTGTTTGTATTGACAGAATCCGCTTCGTTCGTGTGCGTATATGTGCTAGAAGTGTAATTTTGAGACCGTTTTAGCTGCCCTATAGAAGGGAATGGAGAGCGACAAATACACTATTCTGGATTATCACCCCAGGGGAGCACAGATCACACTGCTGCCAGATATGCAGTAGATATGGATGGATCACTTTTAGGGTCGTTTCTCCTGACAAATTTTTTTATTGAACTATGGAAAAATAAGTCAGGAGAAGAAATTATTCAAGTTATCCATCCATATCTACTGCATATCTGGCAGTAGAGTGATGGTTTGAGGCTTGTCTGATACGTCAAACCCTTGATGACTTAGAGCCATTTGGCCAACCATGTGTTCCATGCTGTTCCAGTGTAATTTACAGCTAAATCTAGTCCCACCCCCCAATTCCCATAGAGATCCATTCAAATGCACTGAGGTTATAGTATCACTTGTCGGAGTACCAGAAAATAAGATATCAAGAGTCTTTTGATATTGTTGGGGTCACAGACATCGGGAAGTCATGGCATACAAAGGATATGTGACCAATTATTAAAAATGATTACTTTATTCTACATTATGCTAAACTGTCCAATATTGTTTGATGCCCGAAAATGGGGGGGACTATGTACAAAAGGTCCTATAATTTCTAAACAGTTCATCCGATATGGATGAAAATACCGTCAAATTAAAGCTGGCAGTCTGCACTTCAACCTCATTGTCATTGTATCCTTTCAAACTCAAAGTGCTAGAATACAGAACCAAAATAATAAAAAATGTGTCACTGTCCAGTAGGGGTGTTAACGGTTGATCGATTAATTGCCGTTAATAATTTGATCGATCGACCATTTCAAATTTAACAATCAAATTGAACTATTTGCGGTCTCATCTTAATTGTGTCAATGGGAGCTGTTGGTGAAATGCAATCATTAAGTTAAACATAAGGGGGCCAGATTGACAGCTTGCCCACCCAGGCCCACCCATAGATCCGCGACTGTGCAGTATTAGCTTTTACTCTACACTAAAATGTAAGAGTTCTGGTCAGATAGCGAAACGGACGAAAGTGCGCCATTTTGCGTAGAGGCGGAAACTATAATTACACCCTCATAATATCAGCGCTGCCATTGAAAATTTTAATTAGGCCTAACGGGAAACCGAAGCTGTTTTGGCAAGGGTTTTTCCAGATGCTATTTTGATCATTCCAGCATTCTGCGGTAAGGGAAATATTGCAGCTACATAAAAAATAAAAAAAAGATTATATATATATTAAAAAAAAGAATAATATAAATTATTTATTTTTTATTAAAATTATTTATTTTCCCTCTTGTCCAAGCCGGGCAGCACGTGAGTTTGCATGCATTTTGTATTTTCTATGTCATAAGCTATTTTTAGCTGTTTTGTTATCGATTGATCGATTGATTGTTCATTAACGTTGACGACTATCGATCAAGGAAATTCCTTAGAATTTGCAACCCTACTGTCCAGTGAATTATGGTGCTTTGTGATGCCCCTCCCACCATCCTTGTTTTGTATATTGCCACAGTGTCAGGTGTCTGCTATTCTAATAGTGTATGTGTGTTTGTAGTCTATGGTAGTGTTTTGTCTTCAGAACTTTCCTGTTGTTTTGGAGAGTGTCACTTTCACATTGGTAGACTTGGCTCAGTGGATTAGAACGGATAGAGTGCTCGCTGGCACATGGGTTAGTCGTTTGACCACATCTTACGGGTGGTGCCTAAGTGAAGGTATTGATTGTTTTATTGACCCAGTGGCATGCAGGGGGTCCAACAGAAGCAGCAGCAACTCAGAGATAGATGCTGGTAACTGGTAGGTGGCTGCCTACGTGGTACGCGCATACCGAAGAAGGTTCTGGGCGTTGGAGTCACACAGCAGCCCCCAGTCTCTACAACAGCAGTTACATTTTTCTGTCAGGGTTATTTCCACTCTGATGTGTAGAGGTTCACAATTAAGGCTTTTTAAGCTTGGAAGAAGAGAGCAGAATCTGTCTAGAGACAACGCGTCTTCTTTAAAGAAAGTCCTTCTGTCTCTTAGCATTTTATTTGTGGGCTAACAAGGATATCCTGCTATCTAGAAAGATGGCAGAATATTGAACCCACCCTACATCAGTGTAGGCTGGTAGCAAGCTGGCCCACTTGTGACTGTGACAGATTGGTGAGAGTAATGCGATGGGGTGGAGGTCCTGTCCTCCTCTTCATGGGTTGTGAGCAGGGTCAGCTTTGTTTGACATTCTCCTTCGGAGGGACGATTCGTTCACCGACCTTTTCCGCTTTGTCCCGCTGCTAATTAAGCGCAACGCCGCGCAAGCGGGTTTCAGAAAGATGATTCAAGATGACAGACTATGCAAAACATGCGCACAGGACGAGGCGAGCCCTTACACTATACAGCCAACGCGTTCCAGGAACACTTGCGAATTAGCCTATGAGGGTGCGAGAACGTTGTGAACCTGAAACAAGGGAATCGGTGAGGAAAGCCATTAGATGGTTTTGTTTTGGTTTGTCTGCCATATCCTCAGTGCCACAGAATACCCAGAGGTATTCTGGCCCTGCTTTGAGCCTTTTCCTATTTGCAATGATCCAGCAAAACAATTATAATAGTAATAATAATAATAATAATGTAATATCGGGGTTGTATTAGAATGGCCAATAATAGCTTAGTACTTATTGGTATCAGCCGCTATGCTAAGATTATTGCTGCTGTGATGCAGCATACGTGCACCAGATGGGCAGTGCATTCAATGCACCTCTGATGTTGTATATTAAGTGAAAATGTTATGCTCAAGAAGTCGCCTAATTATAGTCATCTGAACCTATATTATTTATTTATATGTATTTATGTATCACTTTCACCTGCCTAGCTGTACAGAGACTCTGTAGTCTCTAGACTCATGTTCTCTGCTTAAAAACAAAGAAGGCTATATGATAGCAAGTATGATAACAATCTGTAAAAAGTTCAAATGTTTTGTTGCATTTTCCCTATAAATTTAAATCTGTGCTCATCTACTTATTCCATGAATGTGTTAAAAGTTTACTGTACAGTATAACAACATGGTATCTAAGGTCACGCTTAGCTACACATTTGCATTTTAGACTTTTGACAGAAGCAATACAGGTTATGGTTAAGTACCTTGCTCAAGGGTACAATAGCAGTGGCCCATCTGGGAAACAAACCTACAAACTTAGAGTTGGACGCCGAGTTCCCTAAAAATTATGCTACACTGCCGCCCTACACACAGTAGAAGATCAATGTGGGCTTGCTGATTCTCAGAGAACCCCTTACAGACTAATTTGGGAGGCTTGTTCTCTTAACATATAGGCCAGGAACAGCTGTTCTATTAACGATGGATAATAGAATTAAATCACAAGAGTGCATGTGTGTATATGAATGTGTGCTACAATGGGAGTAAGATTCCTGTAGCTGCTTGGCTGAGCCCGATGCATTGTGGGTGCTGGGATGTATTCCTAATGATGTCTGTAGAAAGTGTGGTCCTGCCCTGTGGGCCTCACTCTCACATCCACAGCACAGGAAGCTGCTCGTACGCTGTGCGGGCAGCTCAAAGTGCCTCAGTGGCTTCTTTATACAGGGGGATCATCTTTCTTCTTCTTTCTCACTCTCTGTGTTGTCGTCTCCCTCCTGCGCCGACTGGAGTTTCACGACACGCACCACGTTGCCCTCCCCCCCCAGGGAGCTGGTTCGACCTGTGGCGCTGCGTTTTTGCTGTTGAAAGCACTGCTGTATTTTGAGAATGTTTCCTTGTGTTTACGTCTGTGGGCGGGTGTGATTAGCCATGGTTTACAGCAGGATTAGTGCTGGTCTGAGATTGGAGTCCCTCTGGTCTGGGAAAACCTCTCTAAAAGTGGTCTTAATATTCCAATTATGTGGTCTTAATATTCCAATTTCCAGACACACACCCCCTCCCTGCGTCATATGGGGTCGGGGGGGGGGGGGACTGCCACACAGTTTCACCCTCAGTGTGGGTAATCAGCAAGCAGTGTGCACAGAAACTACTGAGACCCTGTACGCCGTTTCCACTATAGTGCCCAGCCCACAAAACCCAGAGAAGACCCCTGTACTATACCCGTCCTTGGGGGCTCGCTATCACCCTGTCATTTTCTCTTTTTACCCTTTTCCCTTTCCACAAATGATCCGATTGGTTAACCTCGCCTCGGCTTCGTTACCGCTAAGAGCCGCGCATGGCTTATCCCTCTGTCACCGACGGCCTCGGTAATCGTCTCCCTGTGAAGCTGAATTGGCAGAAGTTTCCGGATTGTAATTAACAGAGTGCCCTTTAGATCTATTTCCTAGAAGGCCTGTGGTGAGCATCAGCTGTAGGTCCGGCCCGCTCTCTAGGCACACCATTCACACCCGTCATCCTACCCCTGCCACACACACACACACACACACACACACACAGACAGACTTTTGATTATACTGTAAAGGTTAATCCACAGCTGAATCAGTGATGATGGGTGGGTTCAGGTTGACTGTGATTCTGTCTGAATGAGCTCACAGGCTCATTCCCAGCGTACACGGCAGGAATGGAGAGTAATTCCTCATCAAATCCCAAAGGAATGTGTGCATTTCCTCTCCTCATTTATCACTATCAGTCCCTCTCCCTCTCTCTGCTTTTCTCCCAAACAATGCGCGTGAGTGAAGACTGTTCAGTCTGTCATAACAACACACTCCTGCTCCCCTGTGGTTTGGGGTTCAGGGCCGTTATATTCAGGTTGTTCCTTGTTTAAACAGGAAGTGACATGGTGCCATTGCTTCTTGAACTTGTAACCACTTGGGGTTAACAGGCAGTCGATGACAGAGCACCATCCCGGCCATGGTGGGTGGCAAAGTTTGGCCCCTTGATTTAAATCTCGTCCACCTGCAGGGGACTGTGAGTGATTGGATGTTCGTGGAGAGTAGACCGGACTGAACCAGTTTGATCAATGGAGTGGCTTTGGGAAGCCCGAGAGCCAGAGAGATGGTGCCGTGCGGAGGCCGCAGATGGCGGAAATCGGGCAAAGGCTGTGTCCCAATGCTTTCAACAAGACCAGAAACTGCGCTTCAATAGCGAAGCCCCGCTGAGATCTGTGAGGTCCATACTCTAATCCAGTTTTATCTGTGCCACAGTCTGCAGTCCTCTTAACTGCATCCCTGTCTCTCCTTGTAACATCATTCTGTTTGTCTTTCTTTTACTGCCTTAATTCCTTCTTTCCTGTTCCATCTTTCTCTGTCGACCATTCTGTCTCTTTCTCCCACTCTCCCTCTCTCTCTGTCCATACGTAATGGGCCCTCTTACTGTCAGTGCTTGTAGCCTTAAGGCCACACACGCACACACACACACACACACACACACACACACACACACACACACACACAATGTCACTTTTAAAAAGCAAAACCTTTCACCCTGAAATAGATTAATGGCCTTGCACTGGTTCCACAATGCTTTATTCCTCTCCACAAAACTTACTGTTACTGTTCATTTGGAGATGTCCATTCACGCACAGCCACTTCTTGCTGTTCACATATTATGCATTTGCACCTAGTTGGAAGTGTATATATCAAGTGTTTTTCTTTCTCTGTCCCTCTCTCCTACCTATCCCTCTGTCCTTCTCTCCTACCTATCCCTCTGTCCCTCTCTCCTACCTATCCCTCTGTCCCTCTCTCCTACCTATCCCTCTGTCCCTCTCGCCTACCGATCTCTCTGTCCCTCTCTCCTACCTTGCTGATGCAGGAGAAGTCAAACTTCACATTTCAGCACTTGCTCTGAAATATATCCTGCAATCCCCTATACTGTGCTATTCTTTTTACAAGTGATTTTTAGCAAGTTAAATACAAATGGACCATTTAAAATAAATTGTAGTTGACTATAATTAAGAAATTAAAATGAAGATTTCTTCTTAATATGTAGGCTATACTGGATATTTTTTTATTATATGCATACAAGCCATATAAAGTATGAAGCTGACCAAAGATATGAAGATTACTGTAATCAAATATTTTCCATTGTGGTAAAGTTACGTGTGAAGAGTATAGTGGCTAGTTTACCTGTGGGCTAATAAGAATGCATTTTGGCTGGTAATTGTGTTGTTTGGGATTTTTGTTTGTTATTTTATTGAACTGGAACATTTAAATTCCAGATTAGCCATGCATCACATGCTCCACAGTTTAAAAACAGAGTAGCAAAGTATTGCAAGTGAATTTATTTGTATTTTAACAGGTAATAACGAGCATATAGGTGGTTGACGAGTTTAGCACTTGTCAATAATGAGACTTAGACTTGATTGTAAAGTGAAAAGGGTAGGCAATAAAGGGTAATGCCAAAGTAAAGCACTGTAAACTCACTGTTTCCTCGTTCATTTTTCTGAGTTTTACGTAATTATGGCGCTAAAGATATGAACCTATTTTTAACTTGAATCCTTTTTTTGCTGAACTTTTAAATAAACTCTTAAGTAAATGTATTATTTCTGTACCTTCATTTCTCAGTAGATTAAAATATATATATATAATCTCAATCACAAGAATTGTCCATCCTTGGTCTCTTCCCAGCGGCAGGATGGTTGAATTGTGCATGAACAGTTGGCCTGACTCCACTGTTTCTGTTTACACCCCAAAGCGATGACAGGGAATGGCAGCATGGAAGCGTCTCTGCTCATTTGCTCTGGGTGGATTTCTGTCATCGTGCCTTGGCGGTCAAGCGTCATGGATCCCCTTAGTTTAACAAAGCCGCATCTGTGTCGGCCTGTCTGCTTGTCTGTCTATCTGTTTGTCTGGGGGTGGGGATCTGAGAGATGTCCCCTGTTGAGACACTCCAGTCAGGCGTATACCAGCAAGCTTCAGGTTTTGGAGTTTTGGAGTCAGTACTGGTTGCTGAGATTAGCCTGTACTTCCCATTATGTACTCTGATAGTTATAGGGCTAATAATGGTGCTGTAAATAACTGCACTCCCATTATGTATTGGTCAGTGTGTATGGTCATTTCACTGGCAAGTGATTCTTTGTGTTAGAGGGGCTGTTTTGGGGCCACTGGATGCCTGCTGCCCCTGGTGCTGAACCAGCCATTGTCTCATAGGCCTTGGGCCTTCATTCAAGGCTTGATTATACATTTTCAGATGGTCCATTTTTTTATGCAAACAAAATGAATGAACAAATAAGCTTGTTGTGTAGCTTTCAAATTTAACCAAGGATTGCGTGCAATATAATATAATGCCTACATAATACTACAGCCTAATTAATTACAAATGTAGGCTAGCCTATATAGGCTAAGTTGGCATGTCTTTATTTTATCTAAAAAAGAAAGGGAAAGTCAAAAGAATATGTATTTGTGTCACTAATGATTGTGCAGGGGAAAATAATGTCTACTGTCGATGGTTCCATGACCATCCTGCATTGATCAAGCCACTTAAAAGTACTTGTATATTAGCCTACCATTCTCAAAACTGACCTAACTCAGTGCAAATGATTTAAGCTATTTAAAAAATCTCCCCGACCCGGACCTTAGAATCGGCTGGTTCCAGCAGATTGAGGTTAAAAGCAAGACTCTAAAATTGAGCACAAAAAGTAGAAACATTCCTAGTGCAGTGGGGTATGTCATTGTGCACCACTTCCCACAGGCTGTGTTTATTGTGAATGACTAACGCTGCATCTGGAGCAAGACGACAATAAAGGTTTTCTGCTTGTGACAAGGAAATAGCTTTCGAGGTTCAGTTCAACCAGTGACGACAATTCATTCAATATAATGATGGCTTCAGACAGCACTGATCTTCACAAGTCTTCCTATTCTCCCTGCTTTAGAGTAAACATCCCGTGGTTTAATGGCTTCTACTGAAGCACTTCCCACAACTATACAACCACAATATCAACAGCACAGTTGCTGTAAACTCCCTCAAACCAAAGGCACTGCGTAAACCCAGAGAATCCCAGGGAACATAAAACCAATCTCTGTAGAATCAGTCTGTATAGAATCCTCAGGTTAAGTTAAACATTCATCACAGTAATCCAGTCATGTGGCTAATCTATAAAGATGATGTTCTGTGTTGCAATAGACCTATGAGACGTTTATCTGATATTTAAGCAATTTAAGTACATTTTTGCGTCTGTTGCGATTAAAATAACACATTTTGAAAAGTATCTCCATCAACTGAACTGTGGGTAAACATCTTTGAAACTGAGGTAGTGGGAAACATCTTTGAAACTGAAATTGAGGAGACAAGGGACCGTTTGGTTCTCTGTTAAGCTGCAGTAGATAATAATGTTTTACATGTGAACAGAACAGTTCATAGGAGTGGAGTGGAAACCGATACTTCTGAAAAGCAAGCTAGCATCTCTTCGGGTCACCTTTTCTTTCCAGTGGCTGGGAATCATGTTCTGATTGTGGGGTTTCTGAACGAGACTGGAGTGTGGATGAAGAGGAGATGGAGGCTTGTTTAGTTTAAGGGCCTGATTTACATGTGCAAAACCTTTTTGCAGAATATGCAGAAATGTCACCTCTAGTTTGTGTGTTTGTGTGTGTGTGTGTGGGTGTGTGTGTGTGTGTGGGTGTGGGTGGGTGGGTGGGTGTGGTTTTTATTTCTTGTTCAGGCGACGGCCCCAGAACTGTATTTTCATCTTCCATCTCTTCCTCTGAGCTTCTGCCTTGACTTATTTTGTATGTCCATGATTAGGCGGAAGCCGCAGACGCTCTGAATGTTTGTTTATCCAGCTTTTCTGGTTCTGAAGAGCTGCTGAAAAGGGAAACATGACATACATGTAAATGTTGCTCGAGATTTGAAACCTGCTTACTCTCAGACATTACAGATGAAGGAGTGGTTGTGCCTCATTGCACATCATTACAAAGCAATGACAGAGGCAGTAAAATGAATAGTACCAGCAAAAATAAATAAGTAAATAAAATAAAAAATGGCAGAAAAATACAAACATGCTGTTACAGGTACGTACCGTGTATGTAAAAGCCAGATGGAAATGAGTCTTTATGGAGGGATGGAAATCCAGTGTAATGCCCATGGAGTGTTGGTAGTTCTGTCATGACAGGTATGTGAAATGGAGAGTAAAATTTGATATTTGATGGTCTGTTTTAGAGTATGGTTCCAATCGAAATAAATACTTCACATTTTTGATCTTTTGGTTTTCTCTAGGGCATGATTTTTAGGGAGTGGTTTACCATGTAGCAGATGCAGATTTGAAGTATTGTAAAGTACTGATCCTAATTTTGGAGGAAGACCTATCACATTATGAATTCTCATATCATTCTATGATTTACACTCAAGTACTAATGGTATCTAACAGTCAGAAACAGAGTCTCTCTCTCTGCCTTAATCCTTAATTCGGCACCAGCCTTTTGTTTAGCCTCCAAAATGTACCATCTGACATTGTGATTTACCACATTGATTTTGCCGATAGAGATTGAGCTGGGAATTCCAGCGGTGTTGTTAAGAGTCTCTGTTGTGTGCACTGCGAAGGCCTGCCTCTCATGTCTACTGACAAGGGGCTGTAATCTAACAGCGCTTTACCTGGTTGTAATGAGCTGCTGTTAATGGGCATGTCTCTCCAGGGTTTACTCGCAGTTGGGGAAGACAAATGGACGAACATGTTGGGTGATGAAGCACTAATTAAGACCGTCTGGTGGGATTCAACAGGCTCGCAGAGACATTGTTTTCTTTAGCCACCAGCTAATGCACTGTACCTAAGTTACTGTACTGTAACTCATTTCCAGCAAGCAAAATGAAATGTGGTACATGCAAAAGCAAGCTGGACGCTACTTTTGGTGATGTTTTATCCTCACACCGGTGGGAACGTTTCGGATGATGGGGTAGCTAGCTCCACCTCATCATAAGTGTGAAGCCTCTGGTCGACCGGGTACCTGTGGTCTGGCTATCCTAAGAAATACAGTCCTCCTCCAGCATAATGCCTCTTAGAAGGACGCAGATACTTGTCTGCACTCTCCTGAGTTGATAGTGAATGGTGCACATGTTTGACATGCTTGCAGTAGTGATTGGACATTCCTCACTTGGGGCTAAAAAAATTGGGTTTCCAAGATATAGCAACATGTATATACTAAATATAAAGCAAAGGTTGCTGACTCAATAACACCATATGACCACTGATAAAGGCAATATGCCTAATGGTTGAATTTGATTTCTCATATGCCTAATAGTGTGTATCTTTAATGAACATTGTGGACTAGAATAAGCGTGGAAAAGAGGGTCTAATATGGAGAAGATTTGACTCCTTAAGAAAAGGTGGAACAGTTACCATCCTAACAAGCTATGGCATGTTCAATGTGCTGTTTTGAAATTTCAAATGTTTTGAGCATGTTTTAACAATAAGAGGTATGTCAGTTTTAACAGGAATTTTATTTTGTTTTACTACTGTGGCATTGGCCTACATTTAAAATACATTGCCCACTGAGACCTGATTTGTGGAGCACCATAAAATAAAATAAATGAATTTGGATAAAATATTCAAGGATCTTTATTACTAATTTTGGGTTGCCTCTGGTGTTACCTGGCTGGTGTGTACGGGCTTAAAATCTGGATTTGGGTTACTGGAGCAGTGAGGAGAGAGAGCGATATATTTGTGCCCCTCTGAGAGAGAGAAAGATTTGTCCCCCTCTGAGAAAGAGAGTGAGAGAGATTTACGTCATTAGAGCTGTGATGGATAACAAGATAATAATCACTGCTATGAAAAATAACACATTTAAAAATGTCATAAAAAGGCCTACACCCACATAACTGGGATGCGTTTTTATCTGGGGTTGGATTTCGTCATCCTTACAGAGCTCTTCTTTTTATTTTTATTTTTTCTACCTGATTATGCCATGGGATCTAATTTGTTTTATTTAAAATATATATTTTCAATGTCAGTGTCCTCTGATGATTAATTTTATGAGTATTCCATTGACTTGTTGAGTTCTGACTCTGACCCTGAAGTGCAAGGGTTAACGATCAGTTCTGCTCCCCCACGCTGTGCTGGCTTAGAGAAGCGCACCAAACTGGAACAGAAATGTTGCGCTATTAATCCCTTGTGCCGTTAGCCAACTGTTATGGAGCCACAAGCTGAATCGGCAGTGTAGTATAATGGTATAAGGACGGCAGTGTAGTATAATGGTTAAGGAACTGGACTTGTAACCGAAAGGTTGCAGGTTCGATTCCCAGGTAGGACACTGCCGTTGTACCCTTGAGCAAGGTACTTAACCTGAATTGCTTCAGTATATATCCAGCTGTATAAATGGATAAATGTAATAAGAAGTTGTGTAAGTCGCTCTGGATAAGAGCGTCTGCTAAATGCCTATAATGTAATGTAATGAATGATCCAGCACAGATATGGAGCCAGTCACAGGGCTGTGGCCCCCCTACGTGCCGTTTAACCAGGGCGGGCAGATTAGCCACGGGGCATTCTGGTGCTCAAAAACCCATTGGTTTCTGCACTGCCTTGGCAACAAGGGCCTCCAGCAGGGCGGCGTAGCCATGGCCCAGTTCCAGCCTTTGAGAGGCGCCTGGCCTCTTGCTGACAAGGGAAGGTATTTGTCACCCAATTAGCAATAGCCTCATCTGTATTTTTACAAGCAGCAGGCTCACTCTACAGCAAATGGAGGTTGGGGGGGGGGGGGGGCATGCTGGTGGGGGGGCAGAGGGGCAGATGGTCTAAATATATTCGTCACTGCCTTCCTCGATGGCATTTCTCAAATCCTGCCAGGGCTTTTCCTGGCTCAAAATCAGTCAAAGGTGGTTTCTCAATGAAAATCGTGAAGGGTTAAAACCCAGCCGCAATTCCGAGGGTGAACACGTTGTCTGAAAATCATCTGATTGTAATGTTAGCCATCCTGAGGAACCCATTTCTCACTAGTGTTACTGAGTTAGAAACCCTTGCCTTTACAGCCATCCTGAGGAACCCATTTCTCACTAGTGTTACTGAGTTAGAAACCCTTGCCTTTACAGCAGAGCAAGATTTTTGATCTCTAATATGCAAATAAGGGTGGACGTACGGTAGGTAAACCCCAGCAACAATTCCCAGGGTGATTGCGTTGTCTGAAACTCATCTGATTGAAATAGTAGACATTCTACTAGAACTGGGCGATAAACCATATCAATGATTCTCAAATGTTTTTTTAAGCCTAATAAAAATCGTCGACAATCAATAACAAAGTATTGGCTGTCTTTCGTCTTTTTTTTTTCTTTTCTTTTTTCTTTAATCATACCTGATGCGGTAGTAAACATCCAAACTTCAGAGGCCACTGAAATGTTTCTGGGGGAAAAAAACTTCACTACTGATATCTATTGGGTGGTGATAAGACAGCCAATCTGCAGCAAGGTCATACAGCTTCCATGTGATCATGTGATGTGTTTTGTCGATTACATGGAAGCTGCAAGCCTTTGCTGCTGAGTGGGTGTCATATCAACACCCTGATCTGAGTGCAGTGGTCTGTGAGTGGGTGTCATATCAACACCCTGATCTGAGTGCAGTGGTCTGTGAGTGGGTGTCATATCAACACCCTGATCTGAGTGCAGTGGTCTGTGAGTGGGTGTCATATCAACACCCTGATCTGAGTGCAGTGGTCTGTGAGTGGGTGTCATATCAACACCCTGATCTGAGTGCAGTGGTCTGTGAGTGGGTGTCATATCAACACCCTGATCTGAGTGCAGTGGTCTGTGAGTGGGTGTCATATCAACACCCTGATCTGAGTGCAGTGGTCTGTGAGTGGGTGTCATATCAACACCCTGATCTGAGTGCAGTGGTCTGTGAGTGGGTGTCATATCAACACCCTGATCTGAGTGCAGTGGTCTGTGAGTGGGTGTCATATCAACACTCTGATCTGAGTGCAGTGGTCTGTGAGTGGGTGTCATATCAACACCCTGATCTGAGTGCAGTGGTCTGTGGGTGGACAGGAACACAGATAGTTGCAGGTAGAATGACTTTGTTGTGTACTGGTGGTTGAAGTTGGCTGCTAACATCAACTGTGTGGATCATTTTACATACTGCCACTGAACTGCTCATTAGCCTATTATGGTATTTACTTTCTTACCTAGATCAACTCAACATTTCCAACATCGCTATTTATACAACAGGATTTTTTACTTGGGATTTGAACCTACAACGTCTTAGTATTGAGCCTGGCTCCTTAAGCGCAGTACTACACTGCTTTCCAACAAAGGGAGCTGACACTACATAAATGAACTGACTGGATATTGGATAAGTAAGACCATACGTAAGATGAGGGCATTCAACATAAAGGGTTGGACCAGAGGAAATCTGTTTGAGAAGATCCACAGCATCTGCATGTGGAGGTCCTGGGAACATGTGACCCTACTGTCATGTGAGCAACCAATCAGACAGCAGATGGCAAAATCTGTGGCGGTGTGGCTTATCTAATGCTGCTGATCAGTGCAGGAGCTCTCTCTAACACTGAGTGCACTGAATCGTCGGCATGAGATATGAGATATAAGTGAAATCCCTTAAGGGACTCGGAAGGAATGCATGTTTTTATCTTTGCCTTTACTAGGGAATTTGGTTCCAGATCAAAGCAGATGTGAAACTGGCTGTTCTATGAAACGCAAATTGACTTTTGGTAGAGCTCCAACATGTGGCTAACCAAAGTCACAATTTTTTTCAGAGAATCTAACGGTATTAAGACATGTACAGCAGACCTGTATGTCGCAGAACCTCGGAACCTGGAAGGTTCTGCAATATCAGAAAATCCAAAGCAATCTTCCATTAATTCATTTTTTATCACTTTAGTTGTTATTGCAGGAACTTGCAGGAGTCTTATTTGGGTGTGCGTGCATGTATATTGCATGCAAATATGACTGCCTGTGGGTTTGTATAAATGCATGTCTGTGTATAGAGATGATTACTTGTGCGTATGCCCGTGTATGCGTTCATGTGCATGTGTGTTCACATCACTTGTGTACAAGGTCAGCTGATGTGAAAGCCGGGAAAATGTTACCAGGGAAACTGGGACGGCAGTTGTTAGCATTAGCCTGTGTTACTGCGCGCATGTGGAATATGCACAATGTGGTTAGCTGTGCCTCAGATCTGCAGTCCCTGTATGCCCTCAGATCTACAGTCCCTGTATGCCCTCAGATCTGCAGTCCCTGTATGCCCTCAGATCTGCAGTCCCTGTATACCCTCAGATCTGCAGTCCCTGTATGCCCTCAGATCTGCAGTCCCTGTATGCCCTCAGATCTGCAGTCCCTGTATGTCATCAGTTCTGCAGTCCCTGTATACCCTCAGATCTGCAGTCCCTGTATGCCCTCAGATCTGCAGTCCCTGTATACCCTCAGATCTGCAGTCCCTGTATGCCCTCAGATCTGCAGTCCCTGTATGCCCTCAGATCTGCAGTCCCTGTATGCCCTCAGATCTGCAGTCCCTGTATGTCATCAGTTCTGCAGTCCCTGTATGCCCTCAGATCTGCAGTCCCTGCATGCCCTCAGATCTGCAGTCCCTGTATACCCTCAGATCTGCAGTCCCTGTATACCCTCAGATCTGCAGTCCCTGTATACCCTCAGATCTGCAGTCCCTGTATACCCTCAGATCTGCAGTCCCTGTATACCCTCAGATCTGCAGTCCCTGTATACCCTCAGATCTGCACTCCCTGTATGCCCTCAGATCGGCAGTCCCTGTATACCCTCAGATCTGCAGTCCCTGTATGCCCTCAGATCTGCAGTCCCTGTATGCCCTCAGATCTGCAGTCCCTGTATACCCTCAGATCTGCACTCCCTGTATACCCTCAGATCGGCAGTCCCTGTATACCCTCAGATCTGCAGTCCCTGTATGCCCTCAGATCTGCAGTCCCTGTATGCCCTCAGATCTGCACTCCCTGTATGCCCTCAGATCGGCACTCCCTGTATACCCTCAGATCGGCAGTCCCTGTATACCCTCAGATCTGCAGTCCCTGTATGCCCTCAGATCGGCAGTCCCTGTATACCCTCAGATCAGCAGTCCCTGTATACCCTCAGATCGGCAGTCCCTGTATACCCTCAGATCTGCAGTCCCTGCATGCTCATTTTTTTAGCAATGAAATGAAAACTGGTGGGGGACAGGTGCGCTTCAGTCTCCGTTTCGGTCTGATTTACATTGAAAATGCTTTGTGCTCAACTCCTGCCCGATATCACGTTTATCCATTTCTCTCTCTGTTCTGCCTATAAATCCACTTGGGGTTTATCAGTCTGATCACAGCTGTGTTTGAGCTTGGCAGTTCAGTCGATATGAAATAGCTTTAAAAGTTATTAGATTTCTCGACATTGCGTTGGGCTCATAGAAATCATGTGATTCATCACTCCATATCATTATCACCCTAGGTCTAGAAATATAACAACATAAATTTGAGTTCATATTGGCTAGTTGGCTATTTTTAATGCCTGGCATTTCTCCTGTATTGATCTCAGAATACTCTGATCTACAAACTGAGGTGCATTAAGGTGAAGTGATTGAGTGAAATTGCTTCCTGAAGCAAACCATAGGAAACGTGTTAGCCTGTTATAGATGCAGCCTCAGCGCTGACTCTCCTGTATTAAACAGAGCTGGATTCTGGAGCATTCTCTGAAACCACAGGGAATAAGGCTGCTAAACCAGGTGGACAAACAAATGTCCAGCCAAATCCCTAACACCCCAGTGAACGAGTAATATTGTTGATATTATCCATAAAGTGTATTAATTAGCGTGTTCTTCCGGTGGCCAGAGAGGGAGAGATCTAATTGGAGACTCTCGCACATTGGCAGAAGCTAATTGGCTGCTGTGGTAAAATAACTGCTCAGACATGGCACCTTTTCCCCCGGTGGGCTTTTGTCGATAGGGCGAGAGATTTGCCATCTATGCTCAAATTTTTATCCATGAGGAGCTTTTCCTCAGCACATCCTGGACAATACGGCCTTTACACTAGCAGAGCTGAGCTTGTAAATCCTTCCCAGTCATTTTGTGTCATCTCTCTCAGACCAATCCTATGGTCTTATCTTCAGTTATAATAATTGGGCCGGCCTGTCATTGAAGCACCGGGGAAATTTAGTTCCTCCAGGGAGAGAGGGGGTTAGTGGATCTCTGGTTTCTGTCACCAGGCGCCACAGTGGAGAGTGTATCTCTTATAACTGCCGTCTCACCATATTTCTGGGAAAACCCAAACATGCCATGTTGCCTTACAGAGCAACTACAACCCTTCCATCCTCATGTATCTACCAAAGTTCTGCTTCTTAGCACTCTGTCGGAATTCAAATTGGGTCACCCATGTATGTACAAGAAAAACAAATGGACAGAGCATAAAGAACAGATTTAACCAAGTGGATGGGCCTGATTGGCCTGGCTACGGTAGAAAGCGGGAGCAGGGAAACTAAGAGTCTGTCCTGTCCCCCTCGTAGATGTATGGAATAGTAACTGGCCGACTTCCCTCTCCCCACTTGGTCATGTTCATTTGTATCTAGAGCAAACGTGCAGCTCTGCTAGTCTGTATGTTACGTGACCCATTAGTATAATCCTGTGTGCCAATGATCAGGGTCGTTAGGGCTTTTCAGACTGCACTTCCTCAGCCCTGAGCTATCCACAACCCTAGGCTAAGGCTGGCTCAGGGCTAGCTATACCCCACTTAGCGCTGCAGCTGCCAGCTGCATTACTGCACACTGTGCGCTATCGCAGCGATGGCACCATTAGTGCTGGAACGGACAGGCCTGAGGAGCGAGGAGCAGTATCGTGTGTGTGTGTGTACGTGTGTGTGTGTTATGTTGGGGGGGGGGGGGGGCAGGTATCAAGTGCAAAGATGGTATATAGCTCGTCTGAACATTCACATTACGATCTAACACAACGTCGGGCAGAATTAAAATGTCAGGGCGGAGACGGGGGAGCGTAATGGCTCCCTGGAATGTGCAGAATGTCTGCATGTAGACTCATGTCTCCACAGGCAGAGGGATGATGTCACAATGCGCTGTTATGCTCCGACCAGCAGGAAAAAAACTGAGACCGAACAAAAGAGAATAAATCCCTGTTCCCTACAGTGTAAGATCCTAACACACTGATCAGCCAGGGTAAGATCCTAACACACTGATCAGCCAGGGTAAGATCCTAACACACTGATCAGCCAGGGTAAGATCCTAACACACTGATCAGCCAGGGTAAGATCCTAACACACTGATCAGCCAGGGTAAGATCCTAACACACTGATCAGCCAGGGTAAGATCCTAACACACTGATCAGCCAGGGTAAGATCCTAACACACTGATCAGCCAGGGTAAGATCCTAACACACTGTTCAGCCAGGGTAAGATCCTAACACAGTGATCAGCCAGGGTAAGATCCTAACACACTGATCAGCCAGGGTAAGATCCTAACACACTGATCAGCCAGGGTAAGATCCTAACACACTGATCAGCCAGGGTAAGATCCTAACACAATAATCAGCCATGACTGTGTTGTCATCTTTTTGCATAATACATCCTACTACAGCCTTCACAAACATGTAGCTTTAGACAATTATGAAGGCATTTCAGTGTGCCACAAACACGTAACTTTGAACGTTTATGAATGCGTCTCACAGTACTTCACAAACGAGTAGCTTTAGATTTATGAATGCACTTGTGGTATGCCACAAGCATGCAACATTATTTCATTAGGAATCTCGCAAAACTGCACAAACAAGGAACTTTCACTGATTATAACCACAACTGACAGTGTGCCTCAAACACATAGCCCTAAAGTAGTTGAGAGGCATGTCTCAGTGCATGGCATTGATAATGGTGAAAATTCACCACATTCCTAGCAGGGTGATTCTCATTGGTCCGGGGCTTTCATAAAGACCAAAAGCAGGAATGCGGAAAAATTCATGGAATTCTTGTTTTTGGAGACTTACAGCTTTCCTGAGATTCCTGCGGAATGGCCACCCTGTCTCTGCTGGTCTCGGCTGACTAGTGAAAAAATTGAGAATGTGCTTGTGGTTCTTATACACCTCCTTTCAGGTGTTCCGACTCATCCCTGCAGTGTATGGGATGGGGGGGGTGCAGGGGGGTATTGCGTGTCCGAAGTGAGCAGAGGGGCTCACGTTTTATTGCTTTTCTTTCCCATGGAAGGCGGACAGCGATGAGGGAGATGTTTCTGCTTGCAGAAGTAATCTGCTTGCAGTCCCCACGTTCCCAGAGCTGACCGCACTAAACTTGGTGCTTATTCACAAATCAGCAAAGCATCATCTAGTCCAGGGGTGCCCAGTCCTATCCAAATAGGGTCCATGTGGTTGCAGGTTTTTTTGACTTAACTGATTTAACTAATTAACTAATCTATCATGGTCTTCAATCAAGATCTTAATGAGTAGAATCCGGTGTCTTAATGCTGGGGTAAAACAGAAACCTGCACCCACACCGGCCCTATTCGGATAATATTGGACACCGCTGATCGAGTCCTTGATGCCTTGTCTGTGAATGATGCCTTGTCTGTCCTCGCAAAAGAAAAACAAATTGCTTGTTAGTGCTAAACGTTAAAATGGAAGACCCACCACATTGATGTTTCTTTTGGTAGGGATTCATACTTCATGTTGGATGATTGGAGTGAATGTGTAGCATTCCCAAAGGGGCTGTATGCAGTGTATCCTGGACTGGACATGCAGGCCCCACACTGCCTTCAGCCTCTTGGCTCTGTGCTGATTTACAGTGGGGATCCGCTCCGAAGCTCCTGCCGAATTCACCGTTGAGAGCTGTAGTGTTCTGCAATGGATGAGGAAGAGGAGGTAGCGTAGAGGAAGGGTTTATTGTGTTTTCCTTTCTGCTCCGTTGGTTGGAGTTGATTTGAGAGCTTGTCACCTGACTCTACGCACTCCCCCTCTTCCTCCCCGATCTCTCTGGGTCTTCTCCTCTGCCCCACGGTGTTCATTTCCCGTAGTTACTTGTGTTTGGATGCGTCTCTTGACCACCTTTGCTTGAGGTTGAGGGAAAATGCCCCGTTTGGCACCATTGCTCCTCCCCATCCAAAAAGAAAATCCTCTGTAAAATGCTGTCTGTCCAACAAATATGAAAAATGCACTAAAAAAATATTGTCGTTTAGCTGGCTAAATAAAGATACACCTCAGTTGGCTGGTTGTTTTATTGTCTAGCATATTTTATTGGAGATAATATAGCCTACAATATGATAGATGGTATGGCAGCTGTGATGTGCTGGTGCATTATCCAAAATGTTGTGGACTGACTTTGCACGTGGACCGCATTCAGTGATCTAGCAAAATCATTTTACAAGGTAACTGATAAGAGCTGGCCCCACTAGCCAATAAGCAAATCCAAGCAAAAAGTGCATTCCTGTGTGGATTTCTGACCTCACTACCAACTTATTTTACTATCGGGTCATCTCAAAAATGCAGGAAGGTCTTTGACAGACTTTATGGTATCTTTAAATTCTCCCTCCCTATGACATGGGAATTAAAATTTAGGCTAGCTCATTAATTAAATGGAAGACCCATCCATTAAAGATCATGTGCGACCATAACTCATTGCTCATTGTATTTCTTTTCTTATTTTACTTTATTTATTTATTTCTTTTTTTACATGAATGTGTAATATTAATAGACAGAAGCCTGGATATTACTGTTGAGTCCTGTAAAAAGTGATGGAATTAAATTGTGGTTGTTTTGAAAGTGTGGTATGATTATCAGGTACTGAAAGTGCGGTGTAACTGAAGGGACTTGCTGAAGTTTAGTCTGAAGCGGCAGCGGCGAGTGTGAGTGTGAGACGAGTAGTATTAATAGACGGAAGCCTAGATATTACTGTTGAGCCGTGTAAAAAGTGAAATTCTGACTCAGCAAGCCAGTGTCACAGGCAGCTGTTCCTTAACACAGAATTAAAGCACCGAATGAACTTCTGGACTTTTCTAAATTGTGTGCAGGGAAGTGTGATTAGGGAAGTGCGCTTGTAACTGCAGGGTTACCTGTTCCAATCAGTTACTGCTTTTGTTTCTTTTGAAGAATATGGGTCTCCCTCAGGCGCTTATCTGTACGTGGGGGTACCGGACGGTGTCCTGTGGCGTTGCGTCTGTCCCAGTTTGTAAGTTGGAGTTCTGTAGATGCAGAGGTACTTGGATTAGAGAAGGTTATCAGGGCTGAATGTTTTTTCTATGTGATTGCACTTCAGCATTGTTTTTAGCGCCATGCTCTCAGCCAATCAGAGTCCAGGCTGGAGTTGTTTGTGAAGGAGGCGATTTGCCAGCCCATGTCCTTTCTGTGGTGAGTCATGCCATTGTGTTGTGCGTGTGTGTGTGGGTAGCAGAACACGACTTGGGCAATTCTGAAAGAAAAGCTATTTTTTCCTTCTCTGCTCACTTTATTTAGGCTGTTTTATTTTTACTTATTTAAGCTGGCCTCATGCTGTGTTGTGTTTGCCTAATACATAAGCCCACCTTCCAGGCACTAAAGCTTTATTGACGCATGGCCCCCCGAGGAGATCTTGTGAACGCTTCTCTTCCTCTAGGATATTACTGTCGGTCACATTAATACAGCTTTCATTCTCTGCGCAAATGTCTTTTTCAGGAGACAAATATATGGGTTGAACCCATTGCATAAATAAAGCACACGCAGCCAGAGAGAGGGAGAGAGAGAGATATATGACTCTGTACAATGCCTCAAAGCCATTTCATATACTTCCTGCCGTGACGGTGTTTTCCTGGAAACCTCACACTTGTACGAATGCTTTGGAAATTCAGTTGATTCAGTGAGAGTCCTCAGAAACCTGCTTGTCCAGGTTCCCTGAGCTAACCCCAACAGAGATTCCCTCTGTTATAACTGTGCAGGGAGCAGTGTCGCCCCCTTGTGTCTGGCCTGTTATTTGAGGAATAACTGAAGATTTGAGCTGGATGTCTGTGTGCTTTAAAGATGGGGAACAGGTGCAAGGGGTCAGGGATTGGGTGGGTGGGGGAGGGGGGGGGGGGGTTGGGTTCTGTCAGAAGTGGCTGGGCTCTGTACTCCTCCTGCTGGTGATTACCATGTGCTGTAGTCTCTGACAAGGTGGATGGTATGCTTTTATACAGTCTATGATGGTATGGAGAAAAGTCTGCCTCGTAGCTCGGCTCAGCTGCATTCATGTGCTCCACCAAACCATCCCATAATGCCGCGGTATTTCCAGGAAATGAGTTGAGATTCCATATTCGGCGCGAGAGGAAATGCGGCCTTTTTGTGAGGTTTAATGAATCCGCGACAGGAAGCGGTGCCTTGAGGGGTTTAAAGGAAGGGTCAGAGTATGTCATTTTGTCTTGCATTACTTTGTGTTTTTTGCTAGTGCGTTAATGGATAAATGAAAATCAGCTGATCCTCATGGTACCAGCCATTCAGTTGGGTAATCTTACTTGAAAATGAATTTTAAGAATAAGAATAAGAACAAGGACATAGTTGGGTTGTTTTCAGTCTTCAGGAAGAAGGCTTAGGGTCATGACCCAAGGGATCAGCTTTTCCTTTCTGGATTGAGTTGAGCAAGGCGTTGGGTGTCTGTGGGGGAAAGTGGATGGAGCACCACGGCTTTGCTTTTTAAAAGCAGACACTCTCTCTCTCCCTGTCTCCACAGGCACAGATTGCCTTCCTGCAGGGGGAGCGCAGGGGTCAGGAGAACCTGAAGAAGGACTTGGTGAGGAGGATCAAGATGCTGGAGTATGCCCTCAAACAGGAGAGGTAGGTCATGTGACACATTTACCAGGAAGTAACTAAGCATCGATTGTGGAGGCATTTTGGGAAATCTAGTACTTTGACAGGCTTTCTCATACTGTACATACTCATACTTTATATATTTTTTCTCCTTTACTACAAACTTTTTAGCTTTTAGGTGCCAGTTCCATGATAAAGATAAACTTCAGCAAAGCACATTAAAAAGTAATTCATGAATTATTCAGATATTGCTTGGTTCACAGATTCCAGCTGAAAATTGACTCGACATTTCAGCTAAACCCTCACAAGTCATTTTGCTGCTGAAATCTGTGACAGAAAGAATATCACAATAATTATTGTCTTTTTAATGAGAAAAACGTGACCTTTTTGAAGTTAATATACTCCAAAGATGAATGTACTGGTAGGATGACAGCTTGGTTTCTGTGTATAGTACAGCCATAGTCCATGCTTTGTGGCTACTGGGAAAAAGTCAGGTCTAAAGTGATTATTGTTGCTGCTGGAGAGCAGAAGGCCTTCCATTGTGGTGCAGGGCAGGATGGTGCAGTGGCTGCCCCGTCCCATCTGGCTTGTGCTTGTAAAGCGATACTGGTGACTCTGCACTTTTTCTCTCGGAGCGGGTGGGGTAAAAAGCTGCCCTTGGGTCATGCGGTCTCCAAACTGCGGCGGAATTCGATGCAGTCAAAAAACGACAAGGTCACCCTTCTATTTCCAGTGATGGTATGAAATTATTTATACCGCTCCCCCTCTCTTCGGCAATTTTGGGGCTGCGGTTTCTGTCTCAATGGTATCCGCAATACCGGAATCTCCTTCACACTTGGGTTGGATGCCTTTTTTGGGGGGACTGAGGGGGGATGATGTCATCACTTTGCCCTGCTCCCCAGACATTAGCTCACTGACGGCCGGTCAGTGCTACAGGCTGTTTTTAGGGCCTCCTCCCCACCGGGGGGTGGTGTGGGGAATCTCCACAGCGCAGTGGGAACAGGGTAGCAGGGCTCTACGCTAACATTTTTTCCAAGGAGAACATATTTTCCTAAGTTGAAAAATTTTGGAGCATCCCAATTAGTAGCTGTGCTCCTAAATGATTTTTCCAGTTGGCCCACAAGCAGAATGTCAACACCAAGTCAATGCACGCGGAAGCACTGATTCATGATTATTCTGGATGAGATTTCATTTACATGGACAGGGTTCTGGTTTTAAGAAACTTACAAAAGGGTGAGCAAGCTGTGTCCCGTTGGGGAGAATATAACACAGAGCCTGCAGAGTATTCCTGGAGATCTCCGTCTTTGCGGTGCCAGAATGAGGGATGTGGGGAGAGAAGAAAGAGGAGAGGGGTAAGAGGAGTGCAGAATGGTGGGATGAGAGGCCTAATCGTTATTCTGACAGCGGGCCCCTCCACTCCGCTACCCCGGCCCCCCAGCCCCCGGGCTGTTGAAACGCTCCCAGCTTCCGGTCTTTAGCCGTGTCCGTGGGCTGCCGTGGTGACAGGGGCATTGATCTGTGGGACAGAGACTGCCTTGAGTAAAACGCCATTAACCGCTGCGAGTGATGTCACATGCAAATGGCAAATGGGCTGTAAAAGAGCCGGCCTACTTTGCTGCGGCAGGAGTTAACCGTTTGCTAGCATTTTTCCGGCATGGCAGAAGCGCTCCCCGCGGTCGTCTTTAACACATGGCGCGTCAGCAGCACGTTTGAGGACGAGGACGGCTCGGCGGGTAGAAACCTAGCGATGGACAGGCGTACTGCAGAGCACGTAATGGTCAAGGGGGGGAAGCTGTTTTCAATTTATAACCGGAACAAATTTATTTTATGACCGTGTTTAAACCATTTTCTCCCATTTTTTTCAGCTGTTATTATGACATCATCAACAGACCACTCGCCACCAATGGATAAGGGAATTTTTTTATTTTATTTTTTATTATTATTTTTCTACCCCCACACAAGCGTGAACGTAGTCATGACCTTCTGGACAGCTCCTGATGTCTTTGCTTGCATTGCTGCTTGTTTTTTACTGTCATTTAGGATGCTGTTATCCAGAGGGACAGTCCCCACTTAAGAACCTTTTTAAGGCTTTCAGAGGAACAGCATATGTGTGGACTGTGACTTTAAATATGGAGCCTGTCCGCGAAGACGTATGGCTCCAGGCTTTTGAAATATTGAGTAGCGTGAAGTAGAGTCATGTATGCATGAAATGTGTGATGTTCTTCACGCATGTGATGGCAGCATATGTGTGGTGTGAATCCAAACACAGAGAAATCGATATCAGAAGCTCTTAGCGTCAACAGCGTTTAGGATACCAAGTGTAATGAATCATGGGTAAAACGTAGAGTTTGTGTTTGCTGACGACGATGGCTGGTAAGGTGGTCCAACCTCAAAACGCAGTGTTATGGTTTTTGCTTAATGAAGTCATTGTTTTTCTAGCGTGGGTGTCTCTGTGCATAAAGGTAACCTATGCCTTTGGGGCCGCCCCTCATCCTAGGGGAGCCTCATTGGCCAACGGATGCATTTTAGCTTCCTAAGCACATGTTTGAAGATCACATGTGGCAAAGTCAAACTGATGATTGGATCGTATTTTTTTCTTCATCCAAGGGATGACTGCACGGCCGTAGCCAAGTAGCGGCCACCGCGGATTGGACTGGCGTGTATTGCCTCTGTTTCCCCCTGATTATGAAGGCACACAGCAGCTGAGGCTGTGAGCGTGTTAAAGAGGTGTAGAGTACTCTGTGTGTGGGAATCTCATCATTAACTCTCCCTCCCCCTTTCTCTTCCTCCCCCTCTCCCCCTCTCTCCCTCTCTCGCTTTTGGCAGAGCAAAGTACCACAAGTTAAAATATGGAACGGAACTGAACCAGGGGGACATGAACCCTCCCAGCTATGACTCGGGTAAGTTCTCGGGCTCTCTACCCAGAGCTAATGTTTAGCATAGCCCACTCTCATATGAATGAGCCTCTCGTGCCGAAGAGTGAGCGAGCCGCGTGTTCCCAGCAGCGTCTCTGCCCTGTGTGACGGCTAGTCACGTTGGAGAGCTTCTGTTCTGCCCACGGGTCCAATAGCCCTGCTTTTGGAGATGGTGGAGTTGGCAGCGAGGATGTGCTTGAGTGTAAAGGCGGTGGGCGCGGCCAGCTGTGCTTTCGGTGTCTCTATAATCAGTGCTGTGGATGTGTGCAGCCCAGCCTCCTCCTGCATTGCTTGGTGCGCTGCCTCAAAATGGCGGGAAGGGGCTTGGATGGCCGTCCACACTGTGGAATACACCATCGGAAGTGCTGCTGGTGTCTGTGGCTGGGCTTAAGATGTGCTCTGTTCTGTCACAGTAGAAGGCTGCCCCAGGTTTTACTGCTGGTGATGGACTTCTTCACTATTTACCCATCTCTCCTCTGTCTGTGTACCAGGGTGTGAAATTAACACCACCCACCAGCCAAATGTTGGTAAAATTTTGATTGTGGCCAGTAAGATTTTTACTCTACCAGCCACTTTGGCCAGTAGCCAACCAGGTTGTGTTATATTGTAAAAAGTAAGGTGGCTGGTAAAATGTTGAAAATGGCTGGTGAAACCATAGATATAGAACCATAGATATGACATATCATTAGTAATTAGAAATTCTGAAATGGAACAATTTGGCAGCAATCTTACCTGGGTACAGCTATAATAGGAACCTATGGCAAAGAGTCATGTACTTTCTAACCCACTGTGATGTCATAATAGTGTCTCAGAAGCCAGATAGCTGATGATTGGCTCATAGATGTAAAACCATAGTTACTGGCCACCATCTTACCTGGGTATGGTCACAAAACTTGTGCCAACAACTATGACGTATGTCACATCTATGGTTCAATATCTATGGGTGAAACATCACTCTGGCCAATGGGTGGAAAAACTAAATTTCATACACTGCTGTGTACCCATTTCCACTGTGTCTGTATCCATCTCCACTCTCTTTACCCATCTCCTCTATCTGTACCATCTCTCCTCTGTCTTTACCCGTGCACCCATAATGTGACCCGGTTTGGTCAGCACAAATAGAGCCCTGTTTTCTTCAGGAAGCCCTCTCTCTCTCTCTACCTCAGGATGAGCAAGTTTTGTTGTCCTTCGTGCGAGTGTAGCCTCATGGGAACGTGTTGGTAGAAGCAGGAGATAGGGATGAGGACCATACGGGTTTCTGTGAGCACCAGAAGAGAGGATGGGTGGTGTAACGGGGCCTGACACACAGGCAAAGCAAGTCTCACAGCGTCATATCTCCATCGGCATGAAATATTCATTCACAGAGCAGTGGGAAATATATAGGGGAGTGATGGGGAATTATAAAGCAGTCCAACTAGGAAGCGTTTATATGTAGATTCCTGTGCATCTTCAGATCGCCTGGATTACCTACAGTAATCTGTTTAAATAAGTAATCAAGCATCCTCAAGAAAAATGTACATGTATGTACAGTATGCAGTGGCATGTGAATGCTTTTATAAACATGTTTATTGGAAATTTCGGTGAACACAGAAACACTGGTTCACATTACATTTTAGCAGCCAGCAGGCCTTAACGCAGAGTGACTTCACAGGTTACAGTTTATTCATGCAATCCCTTTAAACGGCAGGATGTCTTCACGGTATAACGTCGGCGTGCCCTGGCGTGTGTGTACAGCAGTCGAGTGTCTCCATGGATACCGTGCCCTGGCGTGTGTGCGTACAGCAGTCGAGTGTCTCCTTGGATACCCTGCCCTGGCCTGTGTGTGTACAGCAGTTGAGTGTCTCCATGGATACCATGCCCTGGCGTGTGTGCACAGTAGTCAAATGTCTCCATGGATACCGTGCCCTAGCATATCAGTAGTCAAGTGTCTCCATGCATACCGTGCCCTAGTCTGTGTGTGTACAGTAGTCAAGTGTCTCCGTGGATACCGTGCCCTGGCGTGTGTACAGTAGTCGAGTGTCTCCATGGATACCGTGCCCTGGCGTGTATGTGAACAGTATTCGAGTGTCTCCATGGATACTGAGCGTTGGCGTGTGTACAGCAGTCGAGTGTCTCCGTGGATGGCTCCGGGGCCCCTAGCTGCCTGCTTTCTGGGTGAGTAGCCTACAAGCAGCTGGGGGCCCCGGAGCCATCCACGATTGACACTTGGTTGAGTGCGTGTGGGGTCCCCTCAGAGTGGAAAAAACGATCCTCTGGAATTTCAAGACCACAATGGAAATTAGCATCATTAAACTTTCTCATCTTCGTACCTATCAATCTTTTTTTTAAATTTTTATTTTATTTTTTTGCCATAGAGGTTTTAATAAAACTGTCTTCACAGATCACATTCCAGGAAAATGGTCCATTAGATGTCCAACAGGAACATGAGATATATATTGTATGCACATAGAATGAGAACTTGTCATGTAATAAATGTGAAGTAGTGTATAAATGAATGATTTCCTGTTTGTTATTGTCCCTTCCTTCCTGCCAGACGATGTGAAAGAGAAAGAGAATGAGAAGGAGAGCCAGGGCCTGCTGAAGAACCAGTTGTCCTGGAAACAGGGACGACAGCTCCTCCGACAGTGAGTACTGGCGATTTCACCCCTGCGTAAAAAAGAAAAATGTGCTAAGTCATTAATTACATTGAATTGTTTTAGGGATGCACGACATGGGAATTCACTAATATATTACTGGGGATTCTAGTCTATGCTGATACCTCCGTTTCACATTATTGCAAAAATGCTAACTAAAACCAAGTTTGACGATCCATGGGAGAAGTAGAGGTGGACTTATGAAGGGAAAAATATAAACTGGTTACTTTACAATGAAGCAGATAGCATGATTACAGAGCTAATGAGTCTCTGTATAGCTTTGCTTTTCACTTTGGCTGGTAAAAGTGATAAAAATATAATTAAAAATAAATTATAAATAAGAGAGGCTCCTTGGTAACACTTTATAATAATGTCTTGTAATGGATCATTAGTAAGACATTTGTTTGTTATTTACTTACAATTTATAAATCATTATTCCTACATTCACAAACATCTATAAATGTATTAATTAACATGAGTTAAGTAAGGATCAGAGACTTGCTGGTCAACTGGGAGAGAACTTTTATCCTATATATCCTCCTGCTTCCAGTGTGTGGGGTTGGGGCTAGGCCCAAGGGCAGGGCCCAGGCTGAGGCTGGCACTAGGCCCCTTAACTGTACTTGCTCTGGGCTCTTATCAGACAGGTCTGTCACTTCAAATTAATTATTAGAAGAGGAGCATGGTCAGGTGGCGCGTGCGTGCGTCTGTAATTTATAGATGTTTGTGAATGTAGGAATAATGATTTATAAATTGTAAGTAAATAGTGAAGAAATATCTTACTAATGATCTATTATTATAAAGTGTTACCGGCTCCTTTTGGAGCATCAGTAGTACATCAAAATGCGTCGACTCTCTGGTGCACGTACGTATGTTGTGTTGTCGTATCCGCCCATCATATCATTACACAAGTTTCTGCATAACACAATCAATCAATTAATTAATGAACATGATTCAATTACTAGATATTAAAGTAGTCTGAGCTGTTCTGTTTAAACCAATAGCATCAGTTAATTGGTTAAGTTGTTGCGCATCGACCATTATTATTATGCAAGTGTAGATACACACTCACATGCACACAAACTTACACACACACACACACATGCACACATATACACACTTGTATAAACACAAACACACCTGCCACACGTATACACACTCACATACACAAACATGCATCAGGACTGCCCTGCACAGCTGTTCTGTAACAGACATGGCCGCACGTCGGTTGCAAGGCATTTGTTCTGCCCTGTGCTCGGCTGTTGTTTGTAAAGGAGAGGATGGGTCAGCTGTTGTGCACAAATGTGCCAGATTTATGCCAGATGTGATCATTCATGATTCAGGCCATTGGATTACACGGGTAGGGTGAATGGATCTGAGAAAGATGGAAAAAGTGTACCCCCCTGTGGTCAACAGTGTAATTGCAATACTCCTTGGCCTTGAAGCACTTTTTATATCAGTTTTATTTTGCAAAAACCAGAGAGGGATGCCGTACTCATCAAGTAAAAACATATGCATACGTTTTCCATTTGTTTGTAATGTGTTAAATCTGTATGCGAATGTAAAATGCTCTCATTACCTTTGATACAGGAAGTCTGAATGTGCTTTTGTTTTTGATGTGCTTAAACAGCGGTGTGGGGAGCAACTGAGGGACAAATGACCTCATTTCAGCTTGTTGAGACTGCTATAGCTAAACATCCATTACAGAACATCTCGTCTCACTGTCTTCTCCTAAGACCCTCTTCGTTCTTACATACACTGTGGTGTTCATGTCAACAGAAAAACTTGCCACAGTTTATAGCTGGAACATGTGCTTTAGCGCTTTGAACGGGAACATGGTATTCATTCTGTTGACTTGACAGGCAGGTCACAGGAGAGTTTATTTCATTTATTTTTTATTTCCCACATAAAGGTTCGAGCCCAGGTTTAGAGCCCAGTTTTTATGTTTGTTTTATAGTGTCAACAAAGAGCTCGCTTTCCGGCTATTTACACTGTCGGTATGAGGACAGTTGGTGAGGCGTAAATGGCATGGGTGTGGTCATGAAAATATCAGCCCGAATCTCTGAAGAAACGGTACGTGTGTGTGAGGTGCACAGCTTCCAGCTTGAGTCCCCAGTGTCTGTAAGCAGTGTTATCTCACTGTCTGTCCCGAGGCTGTGCTGTTTCATACAAGCCCTCTGGGTTTAGCACCCAAGAAAAGTGTCCTGAAGTGCAGATAAATTCAGTCCTCCGGCTGAAACCTTACAGCAGATTGTAATGAAGGACACGCTGCTTGCCTGTCAGGACCGTGAACTTTGTGTGTTTATTGTGTGTGTGGTGAGGTGGTGGGCAGTCCAGAATCATGCTTCAGGGGCCACTTTCTAAATTGTTAATATGCAGACAGATGCATTTTAAAAACATTTAAAACTTTTTTTTTGAATGAAACAAGCATGTGTTTTTTGTAGTCTTCTTCAGGAAGTAAGATATATTTGTCGTTTTGATTTGTTCCTCCTGCCATCTCCGTTTTCCGTTCACGCTATTAGAACATCATTCTCTGTCCAGCATGTCATGGATGTCCCTGTTCTTAGTGCTCCCTTGTGCGCTTCCCTGCTTGGAGTGGCACTCCATTAGGTGTTAACAGAGCGGTTGGTGTACCTGCAGGCTACGTGGGTGGTCTCACACAGTTATCCAAAGCGTCTCTCTGATGGAGGAGACCTTTCGTGTGTGTTTTGCGGGTCTCCTCTCGCTCCCTCCCCTCTGCTCCGCTCCCCGTCGGATTTAACGAGCGCTGGAGTTTTCTGCGGCTGTCTCCCGAGCGCGTCAGACTGCCCCCCTGTTTCAGCCCATGAGTGTGAGTGCGTACCGCCAACGCAACTCACCGACATGTTTGGCTTTTTACTCTCCTCACTGTGATAACTGTTTCAGACATCAGTTTGTTTATTGAGATGCTGAGGGGGGGGTTTGGATTAGAGACCAAAAGATTAAAATGAAGTCCATTTGTATCTCGGGTTACAGATATTTTTAGTTTCTTTTTCATTATTTGTGTTTGAATATTTGTTCCTTGTCCTTTTTCAGTGGTGTGCTTGAGACCTTTACTGTCATTCCACTGAACTACAACATTGTTACATCATTTATTTGCTGAGCCCAAGTGATATGAATGTCATTTTGCATATTATCACACATAACAAGTTTTAAATGTCATCTCGACATACTGCCGCATGTTTACTGGGGCAACGCAGGTTAAGTCTCCTGCTCATGGACACAATGGCTATGCCACACCTGAGATTTGAACCCGCAGCCTCTGAGACGCAACTTGGCAGCCTTTGGCTTGCTCATCAAGGCCAATAAAGAGCCATTGAAATGCACTGCACTGAAATCCCCCTCTCTCCTCCTCTCTGCCCAGGTACCTGCAGGAAGTGGGCTACACAGACACCATCCTGGATGTGAAGTCCGAGCGGGTCAAAACTCTTCTGGGCCTGGCCGAACACGTAGGGGACAGAACCTCCAACAAGAACCTGGAGCCCATGGTTAACGGCACTGAGCCCATCCTGATAGCCAGTGACGACATTGGGTGAGCCACGTTAATCCTTACCCATAATGCACAGGGTATGGAATGCAGTCACTCCTGCCTGGGAATACGAGATGTTGACCCCTGCCTTAGGAAGGCTTTCACACACTTGCTTTTAGCTTGCCGGATGTCCGTGAGGTTTGAACTTTACATGTATAGTATGTTACATGTACATGTACAGTAGAAAAGGATTAAACTCTTTACCAGCGCAGCGCTGAATTGTTGAATCAAGTGCTACCCCTCACCTCTATGCGCAAGATCGATCGTAACATCCCCAGGACTCGCTTATTCCTCCATCAAATCTTGTCAAATGGCACCTAGGCGTTCCTCTGGACTCATAGCCTGCACATTCTGGCAGTAGCACCAGGTTACGTTTTCAGAACATGCTGAGAAAACCAACTACAGTCGAGTCAAAACATTTCACTTGCGATTATGAGGGAGCCATTTCTGTGCAAAAAAAGAAAATGGCAGCTTCATTAACAGCCAAGCCCAGGAACAAAATGAGCGCGGGCGGGACAAAACGTTCTGAGACAATAAAGCGACAGTCTGCGCAGAAATTAAATGAGAGCGCTTCAGGTTTCAATTAAAATAAAAGGGCTGATGTGGAATTACACTTTTGCTAGAACTCAGTGGATCAGCTTGCACAGACTTGAAAAGAATTATTAGGCAATTGACCTCCCCACCGTTTTACTGGCAATCTGAGAATGTTTTCTGAACCTTTTAATACTTGTTGAGCTCAGAACCGCTACGACGTCACACAGAAAGGTTCCCGTTCATCTGCCCTCTCACCTTAACATTGAGTTCTTTCTGCCAGCCCACAGGCCTCTCTACACAATCCCTTTAACAAAGCTGCTTTACTGTGCTACCTATTACCACACATGCCAATGCATTCTTATGGTTCCCTAATAAGCTGCCACTGGTTTAACTGCTGACTTTGCCCAGGTGCATCACCAGACTTCATTCCCTGCTGGGATCTAAGGACCCCTTGGGCCCCTCAGAGCCCACTCGCTTTCACATGGATCCTGCTCTGGGTAAAAGCACAGCGGGCTATGCTGCTATAAGTACAGAGCTCTTCAGATAAGCACAGAGGACTGGATAATTGCAGTGTTTAAGTAAAGGCACAGAGCTCTGACGGTTGGATATAAGCACAAAGGGATGGATAAAAGCACAGGGCTTGTTTAAGGAACAGGAGACAGGAGTGTTGTTGATTAGCCCTACTGTTTACAGTTCAAACCTTGTGCCATGAAGATGCCCTCCTCTCTCTCTGCGTGCAATTAGGAAACCGGACTTGACAGACTCCGACTCCGTGCTGGAGGCCTTCAAATTCATTGAAAGCGCGGCAGCCGAGTTCAGCGACGAAGACGAGGATGAAGACGGCGAAGGGAAGAACAGGGGTTTCATGGAGACGGTGAGGGCGCGATTCGATCCGACCGTTTGTGTCCGCGCTCCCGTGAGAGTGTTGAGGCGCGGAGCTCGGCACTGAAGGCCTGCGGTTCTCTCCGCCCCTTTTGTTCTCCCGCAGATAAAGAGGAAGCCGTCGTCCACTCGCTCGGCGCCGGCCACGCCCTCCGCCGCCGCGTCAGACATGAGCGACGACCCCGACGCAGAGGAGGCGCTGAAGGGCTTCGACTTCCTGGCGAGCTCTGACGACGCGGACGGCTCGCCGGACTCCAGGAGCTCTGGGGACGGCACAGACTGGGGTGAGTTAGGGGTGTATGAGGGGGAGGCAACCAGGTCATTCAGGTCAAAGGTCACACTTTGCAAGCTCGTTTAATGTTCTGAGCCACGGGACATGTATTATTGAGAGATGGTTCAATCTCTGTAGCCAGATTGTGATCTACGGCGTGCAAAAATACAACCAACCTTAATGCGCACCTACTTCCTACTAAACACATTTTTATTTTGAATAAAAGATGTTTAAGAGTTTTTATTTTAATTTGGGCTCTTAAATTCAATAAATTCAGACATCTTAATGTTATGCGAGGCCATAAATTACTCCCAGCGATTGCTCCAAACCTTGCAGTGAGGAAATAAATAGCAGACAAAGGTGAAATACATTGGATTTCCTGTTCATTGGATTTAGTTTTTAATTGAACACATCCATCGACAAACAATCTGCCTTCAAGAGTTGCGAAGCTTCAGAGCTACCCTTGCTCACAAGGCTGATCCTGTGACCTGGAGCGTCACCCTAAACCAGAACTCTCTCAGTGTAGTCTGTCGTTCACCTACCGTCTCCTGCACAACAAGGCCCTGTCTCTGTCTCTTAGCAACAGGCTCACCCCCCCCCCCCATACTTTCCCATCCCCGCTAAAATATTCGGGGGATAACAGCGTAGAAAGGCATGTCAGTTGTGTCCACTTTAATCTATTGTGAAGGATCAGATCAGAACTGTTACTACATCTGACTCACATAAACACACTAAGCACAAAAGAGAATTGGAGGACGATGTTGTGTTTAAGTTTATCCTAGTTATATTCACTTCTGTATTTTTAAGGAAAGAGAGGTACTTCTGCTTAATGAAACCCTGAAGCGATGGTTTGTAACTTTCATTACGTTATTTAATATTACTTGTTATAGCCTAATTTAACCCTATTTACTTTGGCCCTTTTGAGGCAATGTCCTCCTGGTTTCTACTAGTTTTATTTAAATGTCAATATCTAAAAAAATATTCCCTGCAAAATCCATGGTTTTAATTTTGAACTGAAGAAGAAGCTGTATCATTCAAATTTGCTACAGAATACATTTATTTCAGAATAGTCACATACAGTATATATATAATAACCATAACATACGTCGCCTAATGTATTTAAATACGTTTAAAAAAGAACGTACGAAAGCGCGTGTGTATTCACACAAATACAGCAACGTATTTCAGCTCTCAGTGCGAGGGGTGGTCACTGCGGAAATGTCGACTGTACGGGACTTTGGCGAAATATAACAAGATAAACTCTTCAGGGTTCATGAGAAAACAGCTGTAGCTGAATATACTGGTAAGTACTTGGTTTCTTAAACATATTTATACGAGAGATTTTGGAGCAAAAAATGAGGTGTCTTCTAAACCGAAAGTGCATCAGCTACTGTATATAGTACAGTAAGCAAGGGAAAACGGCGAATACTCATTTGTACAACGTTTTAAAAAAATATTATTGTTTCTATACGTCAACATGATTTTCTTAGCGTGTATAAACGGTGCATTTGATGCATTTTACAGTCTGTGGCTGTAGCCAGAGGAAGGTCGTAAGTGCTGTGGGCTACTAATAGCACCCTCCTAATTTATTGCACGGCAGTGTAACTGGAGAAGCTGCGGTTTTCGCAAGAGGCTACCCTTTAAAAAAATACTGCGTCAAAATTTTCGGGGTTTTCTTAAAGCTGTAGTTTATATTTTCAGATGAACATGAATACTGTAACTGAGTCGCATGCGTCTCAACCACTAGGGGTGAAGTCTATAGGGTTAAACAGCTCAGTCTGTATTTTGAACATCTTCACTCTTCCTTTTCAGAAAGTGGTTTGTGGTCTGTTCAAATGAGTGTTTAACATTGTGGAGATTTTTTTGTTTGTTTTGTAAGTTTGTACTCTCCGTTTTATTTTATTTTCCTTTTGTTTGTCTGTAGTAGTTTGTCTTGTGCCTGTCCCACATTAACCAAAGCTGCTAGCTGGGAAAGTAACTCTGTTCCATTCTGTCAGTATCTGAAGAGAATTTACAATCTTCTTCCTTATTGTATGCGTCGCCGTCGTCGCCATGACCCTCAATACTTAGGAGGTAGTCGAGTCAGTGGGAGAAATGTGACTTGCTTTGGCATGGCACACTAATCTGATTGGATGCAACTAAACTGGGCGAATGAATATTCAGCTAATGGCGTCGCAACAACTAAACGTAGACACAGTAAAGGAGAAGGAAGACTTTTGTTCTGCGCTAGACAACAGCAATATAACAGCCTCGCCAAAAGGGACCCAGTTAAATAATATTTGTTTGAGTCTATTCTTCTGGAGGTATGCAGCAGTGGTCTCTACCTCCGCTCCAAGACCTGCCTTACGGTAACCCCGTTGTCCTTTAATCTAACAACCACCAGCCGTCTCTTGGATCAGCAGTTTCCCTGCCCAAATAAGGGTGATCCTATCCTATGATACTGGCGAAGAAACGCCTGTGATAGGAGGCCTGTGATAGGAGGCTAGTTTCAAACCAAACCAAAGCTTCTTTGAGGATCCCGGTCATCCACGGTTGGCCCTAACTAAGGTTCTGTAGCGACGGTGATGTTTATCTGGGGAGAGAGAGCGCACGGGTTATTAAAGGGCACCTCATCCAATGCGGGTGTAGAGACTGAAGCGTCTTGGTTTGTCTCCCCTGTTTAGAGAAGGAAGAGTGTCCCATGTCTGGGGCTTGGGATGTGGACCAGGGCTTGATAACCAAACTGAAGGAGCAGTACAGAAAGGAGCGCAAGGGGAAAAAGGTGGTGAAGAGTAAGTCCACCAGGGCGGCGCCGCCTCCCCTTCCTCAGGCCAACGGAACGCTTGAGGGGGGAATAAATGAAAAAATCGAGCGCCATGAGCATTCTTTTGCCATTTCCTCTTCTGCTGCTCCTTCTGATACCTCTCACTGCAGTGTGTGTGTGTGTGTGTGTGTGTCTGTCTGTCTGTCTGTCTCTCTGTCTGTCTCTCTGTGCACCTGCACATGTGTCTTGGATGCCAGTACAGTCATACTAATCCATGAGATATATATAGTCACACTGCGACTACAGGTCCCTTAGACTTATATGATTACCTGTTGGTACAGGTGCACAGAGACACCCAGCATGCATTCGCACCATACCAGTACATTTCCCTTAGAAATGCACTCACAATCCGCTAGATACAAGCCCATCAGTTAAATACATATACACCCTTCTAAGGATCACAACCTGACTCCTGCACCTTGCAGTGTGCTTCAAGCACTCTGTAATGCCCAATTAAGGACTTACTCTGTTCTGAATAAGTTCTCCCACCTTTCCATTATTCTCTATTATGACAGTGAAAGCATCTCACATTCTCTTGCATTTGTTCTCACCCGCTGTGTGCTTAGCAACGCACAATGACACATACGGTTTCCTACATTTACATTCCTACATATCCTGGATACCCCTGTGTGTGTGATGTTGGGCCTTGTTGGCTGTTATGCTTGCTTTGCCATTTGGATCTTCTTTTTTCCGGTTTTACTTTTTCTCTCGATTTTGCACGTGCTCAGTGGCGATGCCTTGGGAACTTTACTTTGTGGCTTTCTTCTCTCTCCTCTAGTGCAGTGTTCAGATGTGTGCTTTCTCTGAGAGGGGAGTGGTGTGGGATGGGGGTGCTCTCAGTGAGACGGGGGGCCCCCAACGCTGTTGCCCTTCTCCCCTTCAGCTTGGAGCACTCCCCCCTCAGAGCCTGGATAAGCCACGCTCACACACTTATGTGCTCACATACTCACACACTCACTACATACTCACACGCTCACACACTTATATGCCCACATACTCACACGCTCACACACTTATATGCCCACATACTCACACGCTCACACACTTATGTGCTCACATACTCACACACTCACTACATACTCACACGCTCACACACTTATATGCCCACATACTCACACGCTCACACACTTATGTGCTCACATACTCACACACTCACTACATACTCACACGCTCACACACTTATATGCCCACATACTCACACGCTCACACACTTATATGCTCACATACTCACTATTCACACGCTCACACACTTATATGCTCACATACTCACACGCTCACACACTTATATGCTCACATACTCACACGCTCACACACGTATATGCTCACATACTCACTACTCACACGCCTATATGCTCACATACTCACTACTCACACACTTATATGCTCACATACTCACACGCTCACACACTTATATGCTCACATACTCACACACTCACACCCTTATATGCTCACGTACTCACACGCTCGCACATTTATATGCTCACATACTCACTACTCACATCCTCACACACTTATATGCTCACATATTCACATACTCACACACTTATATACTCACACGCTCACACACTTATATGCTCACATACTCACTACTCACATGCTTATATTCTCACATACTCACTACTCACACGCTCACACTTATATGCTCACATACTCACACACTCACAACATACTCACACGCTCACACACTTATATGCTCACATACTCACGCGCTCACACACTTATATGCTCACATACTCACACACTTATATGCTCACATATTCACACGCTCCCACACTTATATGCTCACATACTCACACACTTACTACATACTCACACGCTCACACACTTATATGCTCACATACTCACGCGCTCACACACTTATATGCTCACATACTCACACGCTCACACGTTCACATGCTCACACGCTCACACCCTCACGCGTTCACATGCTCACACGCTCACACACTCACTATATGCTCACACGTTCACATACTCACACGCTCACACACTCACTATATGCTCACACGTTCACATACTCACTACATGCTTACATACTCACGCGCTCACACACTCACTACACACTCCCACACTCACTAAATGCTGACACACTCACTCGCTCACACACTCTCATACTTACCACAGGGCCCCCTTCTGCCTGCCCTTGGGTCCCATGCCAAACTCAGAGGGTGTGACTCTTCTGCTTTCAGCCTGAAACTCCTCTTTTTCTCATTCTGTTTATTCCTGTCCCCTTTCATTCTTCTAGCTTCCTCCTCTGTTCCAGCGCCACCATTTTTTTTTTTGTTGCAATTTTAAAGATCGACTGACTCTCTGCCCCTTTAATTTAATGTGCCTTTGCTCCACCCATCCCGCCTGCAGGGCCCAACCGGTCCAAGCTGCAGGACATGCTCGCCACGCTGAGGGACAATGAGGACCTGCCCCCCCTGCAGCCACCAGTCTCGCCCCCTGCCCGGCCCAGCTCTCCCCGGACCAGCGAGCACGAGCCCGGCCGACCCGACGAAGGTACATAAATGACAAGCTCCACCCACACCAGATTCTGCTCTTTTTTGGGCCCTGCTGATTGGTTGCTGTGATGTTTGCAGTGGAGGCGCTGACGTTCCCCCCCTCGTCAGGGAAGTCCTTCATCATGGGCGTGGGCGTGGCCATGGACGGAGACGAGGTCATGGAGACCGAGATGGGCCTGGGAGAGCTAGCGGGCCTTACCGTGGCCAACGAGGCCGACAGCCTGG
Source organism: Synaphobranchus kaupii (assembly GCA_029718625.1). NCBI lineage: Eukaryota > Metazoa > Chordata > Actinopteri > Anguilliformes > Synaphobranchidae > Synaphobranchus > Synaphobranchus kaupii. The sequence goes on from CM056380.1 coordinate 59,751,774, forward strand.
CCTACGATGTGAGTGGCCTCCAGACAGGCTCCGATAGTGCATCATGGAAGAAAGCCACTCTGTATTGCATGGGCAAATCCCGATTCTGTATTCGCTTTCATATGAAAATACTGCACACTGATACGCCCATTCCTCCGGAGAAAGCCAATGTGCGTTTCATACATAGTTGTTTGTGTTTGTTAGGATCCAGCTGGTTAAAAAAAATTACCTAATGGTAAATGTACACCTCTTAATTTTGTAATTTTTTACTTCTAATAAAATCCCACGTACCATATGGAAAAAAAGAAACCACCGGTTCAGAGCATAACAAAGCTTATTCACAAAAGATGTGTTTGAGGATAGGGGGAAAGATTAATTTATAACTCTTAATTTAGTATGTAGAAACTTAACTGCATCACTAGTCCCAGATAACAAACAGCCTTTCTTGCATTCAGGCTTGTGTCTGAGAGCGCGCAGCTGTATAAATAGCATTTATTGCACCAGCTCAATGTTTGCCTTGTCTGAATGGATTTAGCTTGAGTCCTGCTTGTTTGCTCTCTTCGCCAAAATCAGGTGAATGTGTACCCTGCTTGTACTGCAAGCATTGCATGGCAGCACAACATGATGCATTGTGTGTGATTGGATGTGGATAAATGAGTTTTTCCTGTGGCTGTGACTTGTCTGAAAGTTTTTTAGCAACGTATTTTCATATTGAATTATAAGCAAATTGTGACGCATAGCAACCCTGGGTTTTTGTTTGGGCTAAATAAAGACTTCAGACCCAGCATGTGTGATTTGCCTACTTTACGCTCCATGTGTAAGACGTTGTAATTGGTTATTCCCATCCTCAGATCACCAATAGCAAAGACGCTCTGAGGAAGACCTGGAACCCTAAGTTCACGTTGCGGAGCCACTTCGACGGGATCCGCGGCCTGGCCTTCCACCCGGTGGAGCCGGTGCTTGTGACCGCATCAGAGGACCACACACTCAAAATGTGGAACCTGCAGAAGACCGCGCCCGCCAAGAAGTGAGAGGCATTCCCCATTTTAAATTGTGCAGTTCGGCGACCGCGACAAAGCGTAATTGCAAAAGAACCGCATAAACATATTTCCATGCTTTTGTGGCGTAGTGAAAAGGAAATATCAATACAGTGTGACTTTGAATTAATGAATATTAACGTTTACGGCGCTTGCTTAAGTGTCCCTGATGTACTGGATGCTTCGCGGCACCCTGTGAGGGCTGTGTTGCACTCTGACCACTGCGTGACACTCTGTGTTGTTCTCTGCAGGAGCACCTCATTGGACGTGGAGCCCATCTACACATTCCGAGCCCACCGGTAAGCCCCGCCCAGCAGCCCATGCCCGACAACAGTCCATGACGACGACTGAACCATGTTTAATATGCCACCGGTCTCCATGCTCCTCTGTGACTCTTCTCATTTTTATTTGTACCAGAAAATAACTTGGGTAACTTCAGTTGTGCTTGTACACAGTACGTATGTGAATTTAAATCAAAATAAATCAACAACGGTGATATTAAACATTAATATGACGTGGTCACAAGACATTACAGTTAGGCTGTCCCTAGAGTCCATGGAAATTTGGATGGTACTGCTGATGTTCATGGAAGCGGAGTTCCTCAGAGTGGTCAACACTAGACTTGAGCTGGATGCTCTTGTTGACTGTAGCTTAAATGATACGCCTGAGATGAGCTCGTGGCTGGTACTCGTAGTTAGTTTTTTGCATATAGGTTCTTGTATTGTGTAATAAACTTATTTATGATAAAAATTATATTCTGAATTCCCAATTGTTTAGCAGCAGATTAATTAAGATAGATTTATGGGGACAAAAGTGTTTGCGTGGTGGCATTTGTGGGGTGTTGGATGTGTATCACTGGGTCCTCCCTGCCTGTAGGGGTGCTGTGCTGTGTGTGGTGATGAGCGCCTCAGGGGAGCAGTGCTTCAGTGGAGGCGTCGACGGAACCATCCAGAGCTGGAACACCCCTAGCCCCAACATCGACCCTTACGATTCCTACGGTAGGCTACTAGCCTTACTGCAGAGCAGGAGAGCGTACTGCCCCTGTACTCCTTCAGAAATGTGTATATGTACCACCTTTTCAATGTTAAAAGCATGCCTTTTCTGTGTGTTGTCTGCTGAGTAATGTCTTTGCAACGTTATTGCGAAAATATAATAACATAATTTTTCCCGTTCATGCAATATCAACAAGTACACGCTACTGTTTTGCCACTTCAAGAAGCATAAGCCGCTCCTCTCTCCATCTCTCTCCCGTGTAATAGACCCCTCCGTGCTGCGGGGGGCGCTGTGCGGGCACTCAGACTCTGTGTGGAGCCTTGTGTACAGCGCCGCTCACCAGCGCCTCCTCTCCTGCTCCGCCGATGGCACGGTGCGGCTCTGGAATGCCGCCAACACTAGCCCCGCCCTGGCAGTCTTTAATGAGAACCGAGGTGAGCACTGACCTCTCACAAATCCAGACTCGTTGCTCTGTGTGATACACTGGACAGCCTCCAGTTTACCCTTTCCCTGAATTTGCACTCACAGGCATTGCCACTGAGCGTGCTTTGACCAGGGCTGAACACAACCGGCAGGTTGTGGTTTGGTAGGTGCTGGTACTGCCAATTGTATTTTCTGATATTGGCGGTTAGATTTGGCCCACATGGATTGTGGCACCAATGTTTTTTCTTATAGTTGCTGCCATTAACAATGAAAACCTACCATGCACACTTGGCTCCAATTTTAAAGCAATTCATCTGCATAATCATGCAGATACAGTTGCTGAAAGTGTGGCAGTTGGGATATGACAAGCAGCCTTGATGATTGATATTTGTGGACTAATATTTGTGGACTAAAGTGCTGTGGCAGGATGTTTGTTCAGGACCGTGTTTGGTTCTCTGTCTCAGAGCTGGGCACCCCCTCGTCGGTGGACCTGGTGTGCAGTGAGCCGGCCCAAATGGTCACCTCCTTCAGCAGCGGCCAGACCGGCCTCTTCAACATGGAAACACGCCAGCTGATCCTCAGTCTGGAGTCTGCAGCAGAGCCAGGTACAGTGCCACATGGTGCCTGCGGTGTTAGTGAATCTCAACTCCCACCAGCTCGTCCCACAACCTGTGTTCAGAGGAAGCCACAGAAACTGTTGCCAATATATTTGGTCTCCCTGGTGGCACATCCAGCTAAAGCGTTAGCCCTTAGGCCCTTTTACGGTCATGTGCCTCATATGACTGTTCTAATCCAGGTGGTTCCAGGCTAATCATGGTGGTTCCCCCTTCTCTTGTTGGGTCTTTGTTGTCCTGGTGGCTCCTCCCCCTTTCTGTGAGTCATTGTTGTCATGGTGGCTCCTCCCCCTCTCTGTGAGTCATTGTTTTCATGGTGGCTCATCCCCCTCTCTGTGAGTCATTGTTTTCATGGTGGCTCATCCCCCTCTCGGTGAGTCATTGTTTTCATGGTGGCTCCTCCCCCTCTCTGTGAGTCATTGTTGTCATGGTGGCTCCTCCCCCTCTCTGTGAGTCATTGTTTTCATGGTGGCTCATCCCCCTCTCTGTGAGTCATTGTTTTCATGGTGGCTCCTCCCCCTCTCGGTGAGTCATTGTTTTCATGGTGGCTCCTCCCCCTCTCTGTGAGTCATTGTTTTCATGGTGGCTCATTCCCCTCTCTGTGAGTCATTGTTTTCATGGTGGCTCCTCCCCCTCTCTGTGAGTCATTGTTGTCATGGTGGCTCCTCCCCCTCTCTGTGAGTCATTGTTGTCATGGTGGCTCCTCTCCTTCTCCTTGGGTTATTGTGGTCATGGTTCTTATCCTCTGTCTTGCAGGCTCTCCC